>JAYKAV010000411.1:86512-252473 GCA_035582835.1 Phoebastria nigripes | reverse complement strand
CTCTTTCTAGGCCTACTGTCATAGTGACCCTTCCTCTGACCATGAGAGCTAGAATTGGAGCCGCCTTTAATTTGGAGGTTCTTTAATACTGCTCTAAGCTCCTGCTTAATGTCACAGGAGGTTGTTTGAGAGTAAATTGAGATGTTCTCTCCTGCAGGATTTAAAGGTGCTGTTTCCATTGCCACATCCTGCTGATACAGTGGTAAAGGATTAAATTGAAGATCTAATTTGATGTGGGCCTAATTATAAGCCTAGCAGCCTTAAAAGCATATATTGCATTTATTATTCATTTAGTGTATTTTTGAGGTATTGTAGTCTCTATTTATGGTTTAATCCACATGTTGGCTAACTTACATGTTAGGCTTTTTCCCTACTCTTGTGATATATAAAGCCTGGTTTGGATTTTTTTTTTTTTTTTTTTTACAGAAAATGCAACTTTTGGAAAACATGAAAAATACTGCAGTTTCCATTCGATGAGAGCATATTCTGCACTTGCAAAAAAACCAATATTGCCATCTAGTGGGAGTGAAGATTTTGACCTGTCACGCTCCTCCCTCTAGATTACTGTTACCTAGCTGTTCTCTTGGGGTCATAACATATGTTCTGTTGAATGTACAGCAGTTCTTCTCTTTCCCCAAACTATGGGGAAAATCTCATCATTTTACTGCTGAAGTTAATCTTGCATGTATTGCTGGATAATCAGAAATATTTTGCAGGTATAGGGAGCCAAATGGGGCTCTCTACAAGCTGCTTTCTAAAATACACCATCAAAGGACAGGGTAGTGTTTCTGTGCTATGGCCTGTTCGGGTAATGTTACTGTGTCAGTGCCTCTGCAACATGCAGGTGAATTTAAGCCTTTGAACGTGCCGATTTTCTGATACCTGTGAAGAATATTAGAAAAATACATCTTTTTCTCTTTCAAACCTTTGTGCAAAAATATATTGAAAGTGTTCTATGATATATGTGCAAAAATATATTGAAACTCTTCAATGAAACAGAGCAGGAGGTAGGATTTGGCTGAAGCTTTGGGATAAAGTGATTTCCAGAATGTTTTTTGTCCCTTTTTTCCCCCCTTTGTTTCAGATCAGGGTCCACTAGGAGTTCATAGAAATGGAGACAGGATTGCACCTGATTAAATTAATTTTTTTGTTGCCTTGTAACGCTTTATTCAACTTCTGTTGCCTTGTTACACTTTTTCTTCTGAAACTGTAGCTGGCTAGAATCGGCTAAGTAGCAATTTTTTTCTTGGGTTTAATCATAGCATTTAATTAATCTCCCCACTTAAATCATCAGTCTGCAGCTTAGCGAGGCAAGGTCCTAAGAACCTAAGCATTACTACTAAATACATTAGTAATGGTTTTAGTTAATTCTTATGCCCAATCATTGCGTTTTCGAATCAAAGTGCTAAAAGCGAAATCACTAATGCACGCTATACCTCACTCTGCTTTTAAAGCACAGAACAACAGCAGAGTGATAGTTATGACAGTGTCACTGTTACAGCTCTTTCTTCTCTTTCCTTTTTTTCCTCAATCCTCCAGCAATGAACTAGAATTCGATCTAGAGTGCTTTACATGTGTCCTGGCAGGCAAATTGCTACCTGTCTTTCTGAAAACCATAAAAGAGACAAATCTGTGTGTTTTCATCATATTCAATACTGTTGACTCTTAATCATCTTTCTTTCTTGAGGATGTTTATCTGTTTTTCATCAATTGCAATTGGTACTGCTAAGCTTTTTTTTGCACTCAGTGCTGCATCACTGCTGATGCTCTGTCTTACTGTTCGTATTTGGGTGAGTCACATATGGCATACTTCGGGAAGGTCAGGGTTGTGGCTGGAGAAAGTTTTTAAGTTCAAAGTATTGAGTTGGCTTGGGATGAATATCTGGGATCCAACCTCCTCATAAGAAGCTCTGTGTGATGTTTGCTTCCTTTGTTTGGAACAGGACTTCAAAGCAATCAGAAGCTATTTATTATAGGTCTATATTTGTTATAGTGATAGTACTGCTCCCATGTTAGTCGTAGCAAGCAAAAGACAAAGGTAAGAGAAAAATTTGGACTAGGACCTGGTATCCATAGTAGCTGCAAGACAGGAGGAATAAGGGGAAGGCTGGCATACAAGTGCTGAAGCATACAGAGGGTGTAAATGACTGTGTCAGTATTGGATACTGGTGGAGACTAACTGTGTACTTACCACCTTTCAGCTTAATCTGTTTAGGTGGCATTCAGGGTTCAGGCGTCTGCCATTTTCCATTTGTTTTTCTAGCCCTGCAGAATCAAAATTTAAATTTGCTGTCCTGTAGTTGGGAATGAAACTCCTGGTTCATCCAAGCTCTCCCCTACTCCACATAAAGTCACTCTTGCACCTTCAAAGCCTCTGGTAAAACTCTGTAACCTCAAGCCTTCTGATAGGCTGTGTCCCTTTTCGTAATAACCCTAGAACCTTCATATTATTTCTTTAGGTAACTTTCCCAGTGTTTCCTGTCACTTTATTTATTGCAGACTGTAACTTCTGCTGGGCAAAAACTGTGAAGGCTGTATCTTGTTTACTGCCCCTTGTCGTCCAGGCTTGATTGATGATGATGTACTCCAGTTTGGGTGATCACAGCGGTTTATATTTCAGAAGTAATACCACTGCTCCTATTTTAACTAATCAGGACTTTTGAAGACGGTTATAGAGTATGTTCAGTACTTCTCAATGGTAGTTATCATTACCTTCTTGAGTGTCAATTACCAGGGAGTACTTTAGTTTTTTGAGCGGAAAGTATATCCCATCTGTGGCCAAGTAGCATTTGAAAAAAGATAATCATACACCTGTGAATGTACTGAAGCATTAGAGCTTGCACCGTTTGTCAAGTTAGAAAATCTGTTCATGCATGTGATCTGTATTTGATCCACTTTTGTGGGTCTTCAGGTATTAGTCATTCAGATGTGAAAAGGAGTTTTCTAAGCAAAAATGGACATAAAAATTCCTACTCTAGACAAGGTTTGTGAAAACAGATTTTTCTTCTCCAAACAATGTTTCTGAAATGCTGTCATGGATTCTAAACCATCTTCTCTTCATCTTTCTGTGTCTCTTCTAGTACAAATTTTTTGCATGCTAAAATAGTGTATTTAATAGTAATTCTCTGACAGTATATGCAACCAAGAGAAAAAGGACAAAACTGATAAGGAGCGTGAAAATAAATTAGCCAGCAGCCAATGGTCTTTGCTAAAGTAAATAATTTTTTTAAGGAGATAAAAGGTAATTAGAATTAATCAGCAAGTGCTGTTACGCTATTATAATAAAGAACTGACAGAAATACTTGCAATTTTCAGATTTTACATAATTTGGAAAACAACGATCAAAGTGTTTTGAATTTTTCAAAGTTTCTTTTATTAATATGACCTGATTTCCCTCTGCTACTATATGTGAAAAATATTTTGTGTGAAGAATAGTATGTGATTGCATTTCCATAAGTGTGTTTTTATTTGCTTTGCCTTATTTTTTTTGTTAGCATCTTTTAAAAAGACCTTTTTTTATATTAGAGCTGTATGAAAGAGAAGAACTGGCTTGATAAAAGGAGGAGTGGTTCTTCAATCCCTATTTCAAATCCCTCTGGATTTCTAAGGAGCTATTCCCCAAAAATGTGGCAAACATTTATGGATATGTTGCAGCAAGAATAATTTCTATCTGCCTTCTTTGCTCTTCTTTCTCAAAGAGGACATGGGTATCCTGAAGTTACTGCCTTGGTTATTCTGTAGCCTGGAAAAAACATTATTTAGAGAGAACAAAGTTTAGCTCAGGCCAGCTGCCCAACTTTTCCTGCTAATTTTCTTGCAGGTTTTCCAATCCATCCTACACCCTATGCTTTTAGAGCTACATTGCTAACCTTACTTGAGCTTGATTTTTTTAGAGAGAGTTTGCATATGCAAAGAAATATGGTTGAAGTTATTATAGGAGATATATAATATCCCTTATTATTGCTATTCTCAATAAGCCTGAGAATAGCAGTGTAGTAGGGTATTTTTCCTATTCATAACCTCCTTCCCAGGGTGAATGTTGTGTCGTCAAGAGTGTGGTAACATCTGCAACTCAAATACCTCATTTCCTCTTATCTGCTACTAAAAATTGAGATGAGGGACATTTTTTCTGTTTGTTGTTTTTTTTTTTTTTTTTTACCCCAAAGTACCATTTTTTGATTCTAGGGGAAAATAAGATTGCGTATGTAACTTTAATTACCTTATTTTATGGCTTGAGAAAGCAAGACCTTGATTTCTTGAGCATGTATTTTCCAGGTGTACTAGCTATTCAAAGATCCTCCCTCCTTCCCTCCCTCTTTCTTTTTGAAATTTGTATTCCCTGATCATTGCTCCGTAGCTCATTACTATTCATACAGAGTTATTCTCTTGCTACTTGTTGTATGTCTGCAAGGACACACATTAGATAGTTAAGACAGCAACTGAATGATCTGAATAATAATGTGTAATACAAGATTTAGAAATAAACCATATAAACAGGAAAAATTACTGCAGCTTTGGAATGGCTAATTATATTGCACTTCATGTAATTTATGGTACATCCTATTTGATATCTGATTATAAGTATATTTCCTATGCAATCTTTTTAATTTCTCAAGACCTTATTCTGTCACCCGTACTCTCACTGAGCATTTCCTTTAAATTGTACCTGTACGCTACTGTTGGGTGCAGAAGAGAGCACTAATCAACCGTGCTGGAAATTATCAACTGTGTTAGATATTAGAGAATTTGGCCTTGATGATATGCACAGCCTTTAAAAAAATCTATCACCTTTCTTGATTTTGTGTGCTGACACTGGTATGTTTGATTTCGGAAGGAAATATGGAAAGCGCTGAATTAATTTTCACTGAACTCCCCTGGCTTTCACTGTAGTAGCTATACAAGTTCAGCAAGACATTGGTACTCCTACTTCTGCATGTGTTACACTGCCCATATATTTTCTTTTGACAAGGTCCATCAGTTGAACGCTTAAAGCTATCACTGGGGCTACCTTCCACTTGTCATGTAAGTGGATTTTCACTGATAGACCTGAAAGTGAGAGATAAAAATCTAAATTAAAACATGTCCCGGTCTGTTGTGTTCATCTCTCTAAAGGAGCTAGAGAGCCATGCCATGTGCCAAGGAACGACTTCAGTAAAACATCTGGGATGCAGAAATAGTACAACAGAGAACATTTCTCTTTGATTACAGGAGAGGAACTTTTAAGCAGGACTGAGTTTTATGTATTGCAGATAATTAGTAAACCATAGAGGAGGCTGTTCTTAGATTCCTGCCTGGAGACGGAATTGTAATACAACTACAAGGAAAATCTGCAATATTGGCTTTTGATCCAGGCAGTTTTGTAGGCTGGAGGTTTGGTGTTGAAACTGGGAGAATAGAATGAAAAATTATCTCGGGTCAATGCTGAATTGATTTGAAAAAAACAGGAAACATGTTACGTGTCTTTAAATCTGTTACCTTATTTACTGTGCATTTGTGTATTTCAATTTTTGTGCTGTTTAGTAGAATATGATGTATTTGAAGCTTCATCTGTATTTCTTCAAATGTACATTGCCAAGTTAGCCTACTGTCTACAGAATTTTTGTTCCACTGAAATACAGTGAAAGGAGATTGGGTAACAGGAAACATTCAGTATATTAAGGGTTTCACTGTGAGTAGATTCCACTATGACATTAAATTCTGGAAGTACAGAGATCTGTATACTATAGCTAAGCATACTATATATAAATACACTATTAAGAATTAATTTCAGAGAGGCTATATTTTATGTATCTTTTATACGTCATTGTCTTCTGAAATAATGGTAATCCCTTTCCTCTTCCATTTCCTTTTCGTGAAAATTCACAAGCTCCCACTCCTTCTCTTTTATTTGTGAGCTGTACTGAGGGAAAAGGGCTTCTGTGCAGGCCCCCCCCCCTCATTTTCCCTGTTAAGGGCTATTCACTTTTACTTTGTGATTTCCAGAAACTTTCAATCTGTGTCTTGTTGCTTAAATTTAATTAACTCCAAGCAAAAAAACTGTCTCCACCACTTCATATGTGTTCTGTAATCAGTTAAAATTTCTACTCCAATCTCAGAAGCTTCTCTCAGTGGGAAGTCAGGGAACACATTTTCTAAGATACAAGAATAATGATTACTGAGATATGCAAATTGAAGACTGGGTGCATGTCCATCAGAGGAGAGAACTTCCAAAAGCCAGAGCTAGCAGGAACCTCAAGACCACAGTGCTGGGATCAGGGGAGTTTGGGGGGAGTCAGCCTGAAGCTTTTCTCACTTCTGTTAAGTCTAAAATCTATACTGATCCCAGGGTCTTAAGGAGTATATGTAGTTCACAATATATAGTATTGTGAATGGCATTCATTTTCAGAGGTGCTTTGAAGTGTCGTTTGCAAGCCAGGACTATCTTTCTTAATATTGTTTGTGTGTGTGTGTTTATCGGTTTCCTTGTTATTTTGGACTAGGCTTCTGAAGTTTGTATATTGCAACGTCTGTCGGTAAGTATTCTGAAACAATCTGCCTTTATGTAGTTAAATGGAATTAATTTTAATTCAGCTGCAAAAGAAGGAGAGTGGTCGTCTCTTCCCCCTTGGTCTGGGTTTTATGTTGTGTTTTGAAAGTTGCAAAGTTGTTCTAGAGCTTTAAAGGGGGTCCTGAATTAGAACAGCATTATCAAAGGTAACGAAGTTTATATGTTTTCAGGGCTTCATACTAGGTGAGTTAACAGGCTGTCCTTTTCATCCTGATCCCTTCTGTTATTTGCAGTTGAATTTTAGACACTTGAACTACAATGCTAGTGGTAAACTGGATTTTCTAAAATCTGCTGATTTTGTTCTTTGGAAGTGGAATTTAAATCTTGCTTATGAATGTTTGATAAAAAGAACCAAAACTCTTGAAATGTGTCTGTTTGGTATTTCTCACTGTGTGGAATTGCTGTCCATATAAAGCTAAAAAATGAACACTAGCAAAACTTTATTTATAAAAGATTATTTTTCAAGTACTTTCAAGATTATTTTCAAGTGCACGCAATAATTCTGCATCAATAATTACGTGCAGGTTTTAATGAAGCTTGTTCTTGTGCTGAAAGTGCTGGTTGATAGAATGCTGTGTACTGTGGCATTTCATCTCAGACGGGATGCAGATCAGGATCAGACCCACAGAATTCCCACAGATATCCACCAGACTTTATATAGTGCTGCCTATGGTTGCCTTGGAGAAAATCCTCCAAATGCTCCCTGTCTGACTTGGTTCTTCTGTTCCTCATTGAAGAAGCTGAAAACGCCTGCCAGCAGTTTTCCCCTTCCATCCACTCTGACACATTGCAACGTTTGTTTCTGGAACTATTTCAGGGAGTTTGTACATATGGCTTTCTATTAGATGGGATCAATAATTCCTATAGCAATAGCTGAATCCTTTTACCATCTTGGATGATTCTGGGAAATGGTTACACTATGAAAAAGTCTGATTCTGCAGAATTTGCAAATGTAATTTTCCTTGGGATTGTTGGTATGTTTGTCATGGTGTCATGAATATAGCATATCCACAGAGTCTTATTTCCAGAAAACATTTATCATGTTTTTGGTTACAGGAGCATAATATAGTTTGTAAATGTACGTAGATAAAATGAAAAATAGGTAGAAAGTTATGGAAGTCTCAACCCCAGTGAATTACTCATTTTGGTGATGTTTTCAAATGCAGGTATTCAGAGAGAGAGCTGAATTTACCAAAAACAGTGTGTTAGGATTCCGTAGGTTACAAGCTTGCAAAGTACCTTTTCAAAAGTTTTTGCCAGGAAATGTCAGCTGTGCGATACAGGTAGACTTTGGCCACTGAGCAAACAAGATTGAGACATTGGCTGTGGACTCTTTTCTCTGCTGCTACCCGCCCCACTCACCGCCCCCCCCCACCCCCCCACTGCTTTCTGCGCATGGTGCCCACCTGCACCAGCACCCAGCTGCAAACCTGCCCGGACGGTGCAGCTGCTGCAGCTCCACCGCAGCAAATGTGATTACCTCAGTGTAGAACGCCTTTTAGGGAGCAGTGTTATTGATTTCGGAATAATGGCCCTTTTATCTTTCACTTATTTTTCAGCTTTCAGCGATTGACTTTTTCTTATTATTGCTCCCATGGACCTATTTCAAAACCAGCACAATATTTGTAGTTCGGCAGAAATAAATGGCAACCAGCGTCCTCTGTCTCTTCTATGAATAATGAAGCAGCAAGGGAAGGATTTGGTCTTTAAAATCAGTAAATGTATCGATGGGAAGGACAGGAAGGAATTAAACACTTGTAACTCTACGTAAACCTTCTTAATTCTAACAAAGAAACAGTTGGGTTTTTAAAGGTATTTGAAGGCAGGTTTTTGAGTACCCATTGGAAAAAAGTGTAGGGATTGTAAATTAAGCATTGCTTCAATTTGCAGGAGTTAACTAACAGAGAAAAAACTTACGTGCATCTACTTGTCTTTTCATGGCTTTTCTACACCTCCCAGAACTGCTCTGGGAGAGCTGTTTCTGCTGCTGGCCCCAGAAGTTCTTGGGCTCAGAAGCTCTGAGCACAAGAGCCCAGAAGCTCTGTGCTTTCGGGTGTGTGGTCCCTTCCCACTGACAACTAACTTACCTAAATACTTTGCCCTAACTAAAAGGACTTCTCCCTGCCCACCAGCAAGCGGCTTTCTTCCTTGTCTCACCAGTCCTAATTTGTATCCTTGCTCAACTGCTTGTAGACTAAATACCCTTCAACTTTTCCATCACAAAACAACCTTCTGACCTGAAGACCTTCTACCCTCTTCTTAGTCTCAGTAGTCTGCCTTTCACTGGTATTGTTTATACTAGTGCTGTTAGGTTTAGTGAGGCTGTACTGCATGGACCCCAATAACCTTAAGGTTAACCTTCACAGCCTGTAGTATCTTACCTTTCCTGTGAGATTTCCAGTAAAAGGTAGTATGTTGTAAGGATGACTTATGTGATACAGGTGTTTGCTAAGTACGATCTGAAGTAGGACTGTCAATATTCCCCATGGTACTCACCACCAGGGTAGTGAGAACCATGTTTCCTTAACAGTGGGTATGTTTGATGGTTTTGAGTGGAATTCTGTCCCCCTGCCAAACATCTGTCAGCTGTAAACTTGGGTTGGACATACTGTGAAAGAAGCCTAGCAGAGTAAGGAACTTAATGTAAGATGCCACTCCTCTGTATAGAAGTACTAGTCTGGGTAGTTTTTCCCTTCCAGCTAAAGAAAAGTACAGCACTGGCAATTAGAGGGATAGTGCTGTGGGTGGAGGATGGAAAAGGAGTATCTGTTCTATGCTAGTGCTAAAAGCAGAGATAAGAACCTCATGAAAGCTGCCTATCAAGGTGGGGTTAACCCTGCCCGATAGCCTGCCCGGCGGTTTGCAAAATTCATGTTCTGTTTCTGATAGACCTGGAGAACATCTGTGAACCAAGTTGGGGTAGGTGCTGCTGCAAAAGCTCCTGTGAGCTTTTGCTTRTATTCAACAGCAGCTGAAATCACATGAATATCACTGACATTTTGTGGGGTTAAAGTTAGGTCAGAATTTAACCTTATAAACTAAATACTATTAATGCTTTCTCCACATTAGATCATTACAACATATGTATTTGATGGAGATACAAGATGGACTTGAATGGGGTGGATGGGATTAGGAATGATTTCTCTTCTGATCCGATTAAGCAGCCCTGTCACTCTGAGAATGCCCAACTGGGACGTTTTTTCCTTTTGGTGAATTGCAAGAAACAGTATCTCATTATGTGATTTCTAAGAGTGGCAATTATTGCTTGGGAAAGGTGATACATTGGATTTTTTTAAATTTGACCTTCCTGTGTCATGTGGCTGAATCACAGCTGGAACTCTGGAGACGGTAGAGATATGTGGCAAAAATCTTCTATTGAAGATTTAGAGATGCACACAGCACAAAAGTAGGAAATATTCAGGGATTTTATCATCACAGGATACTTCGATCTTTTATAACAATTTTCCAAAGAATAACATACTTCTATGGAATTCTCTGTGCCATAGCAATCCATCCTGTTTTTATCACAAGGTTCTGAGTGATAATTAATAATGTAATTTTCATGTCCTCTAAGAAGCATTTATTGACATGAACTAGAAAAGCTTTCTAAACTTGGAGGTTGAAAGTTCTTCTGCAGAGTCAAAATTCTTAAGAAACTTCTGATTCTCACATAAGGGGGTGGCAGTTTAAAAAAGGCAATAAAGAAATTTTTTTATCAAAAATTAGGTGACTGCAATTTCAAGTCCTGAACAAAATGCAAAGCAGTTGGAAAGTGCATGATAATTCTGAGCCAGTTACTTCCCACTGCAGGTTTTATTTATATTTTCATATTGGTATTTCTGTAGATGTTATTGAATTTAATTTGACTAATCTGAGAATTATCCATTTAGTGTTAGTCCAATCCTGAAATTCAGTTTGATATCACAAGAACAAAAGCATCCTGTCATCTTTCTTGTCTTTTGAGAAGTTCCCCAAGCGAGTCAGTTGCTAATATAAAAATCAAAGTGCATAGTAAAGAAGGGATTGAAAAATAACTTAGTTCCATATATAAAAAAACCAGGGTATCTTAATTCCTGAGATGAATTAGCACTACAATAAATAAGGATGAGATAACTCACTGATGCACACACTGCTGCTAACAGACACAGGGGTATGGTGTCCACTCCTTTTGTACTTCGGGTTGGGTTTGGTGCTACATTTTTGGGGGGTTTCTGTGGCCTCACGTGAGTTTTAGCTGAGCAGGAATCAGTTGGCATTGTTGAAATAGCCAGGCTTGTAGGAGTTAAGATGCAGTTTTAAAAGCCGTTTGTCCTTCTCTGGGCAGCTCTTCAGTGAAATGAAAATTGGGTTGAAAAATATTATTGCTACATAATAAGCCAGAGAATGTTTTATTGGAACAGCAAAACTTAGAAATATTGCAGTGGCTGTAAAGCATCAAATATATATAAATACGTCTGTTGCTGTGGATAAAAGGAAGTACAGATATTTGTGTTTTCATGTGGCAAATCAATCATGACAATTTTGAGAGAATGCAGAAAAGAGTACAGAGCATCAGATAATATTATAGAAGTGTTAGCCAGTTTTAATTAGGGAGCATTCTTTATCTGTTCCAGCCGTGCTTGTGTGGCTGCTCAGGCTTTCGAGAAGATCTTCCAGGCTTTTTTGTGGGGATTCTAATTTTGGTTTTTTGTTCAAGTTTCCTACGTTACCATTTCTTACTGGTGGTGGGGTGGGTCGGCCCCATACAGCGCCTAGGAGGCGAGGAGTTAAGTCCTGTCCCCAACTGCCAGACACCCCACAGCTGCTGCCAGCAATCCAACAATACGGCTTAATAGAGCTGTGAGAGCTTGTTGGGGGGGTGTTAACAAGGCTAATTGGCAACATGCACTTCATTCCGGTGGCTGGAGGACATAAACTGTGAGCAGGCAGAGGCTTGGTGTGGAGTTGATGGTGGGGAGTACAGGCAGAGATACATGCAAGCTAGGTTGAAGTAGTCCAATTTGTAGCGCTATCTCTATGCAGCGTGGCAATGATCTTTGTTGGCCAAAGAAAGGTTTTTGAAGGAAGAAGCATTAACTGTGAGATGCAGGTCCCTGCCTGCCAACTGCCTTGCCTGCTTGAAGGACAGGCTATCCCAAAGTCAGTGCTTGTGGGAGCTGACATGGACTCTTGGGCACTTGATGGGATCCATCAATGAAATCCTGTGCTTTGGTCCTTTGTGGTGTAAGATCAGCTCCTTGGTCTCCCATGCAGCCCTTGATCTAGTCCCTTGTAGTAGGCTTAGGCTGTGCAACTCTGCGTTTGCCCCTTGTAGCCACGGTTCCCCAGACAGCAGTGGACTTCCAGCCTCATGTGAAGCACGAGCAATGGTTGCACTGAGTCGCTGCYGGGACTCCTGCTCGCTAGGTGAGGGCATGGGGTGATTGTGGTGGGGAAGGAGAGGTGCCTGTGCTCCCTGCACCACGCAGGGCTCACACCTCAAGTGCCAAATGTCACAGCGCTCCCGTGTCTTGGCTGGGTTTCTGTGGTTAGCAGTGCAGCTACCCAAAGCCACCCGCTGCTGCTGCAAAAGCCAGAGCCTGTTACCAGCAGCACTTGCCTTGCAAAATTGCAAAGTAGCACCTGCAGATGCTGTGGGAAGTTGAAGCCTCAAGACCTGGGGCACAACATGAGTCCCAAAGAGCTTCCTCTCCCGAGGCAGAAGGTGAGAAAGGAAAGCTGTTGGGCAGTATCATGAGAGGAAAAGTGTTCACAGGTTATTTTAATGTCTTCTCCTGTGTCTTTCGTGTCTGAGGTTTTCTGTCCTTCATCAGCCTACTAAAAAACACAGCACTGTGCAGCAGTTAGGTATGCCGGGCGTTTCAAAGTCTAATTTGTTAGTATAAAACCAAAATGTTTGTTGTTTTGCAGTGGCACATGGAAGTAGTTGTGTATTCAGACCAGTGGTTTTGGAGCTTTCTATTCCGTACGTTTTCTTCTTGAATCTGATTTCTGCTGTAGATGTTCATAATGGGAATGATTAAACAAAATCATGGAAGAAAATTAAGGATTTTAAAATAAAACTCATTTCATTAAAGAAGTTAAGCAGTTAGTAATCCATTTGTAAATTTTATACTATTCTGTGTTTGTAGATTAGAGCTGTTCATATAAGCTTGTAATTTTTGTTATAATTTTTTTTTATTTGCTTTGTGTGGGACAAAGTGTATGAAATTAAAACTATGAATGCTTTCAGTTATTTTGTTTCTGAGAAGGATAAGTCGTCTTGGATGTGTTAGTCTCATGTTGACCTTTGACAGGGCCAATGGGTTTTTGGATGGCAGCTGTAGTTTAAGTTGTTCTGTTTAGGCTAATAGCACAAATGTTTAATAAATTGTTTCCAAGATGCTGTGGTAACACACTTGATTTTCTTTTCAAACATACATCTACTTTAAATTCTAACTTTTAAATCTGATATTGAGTAATGTTGAGTTACTGAAAAGTTATCAGTTTATAAGCTTTTTGAAAATGACACGCATGCAACTTTAAACTTGGCCAGAAATGTTGTAAATAATTAATTTTGATAGCAAGCAGCAATGGATAGCAATTTGAACTCTCATAGTTACCAAGGTGATTTAGAAGCACAAGCTACTGATGATCAAGTCCCGATGAGCTGCTTAGATTTTTTAGAATCATCTGCTGCTTTCTGTTCCATTTCGTCTTTCCRTAACTTTGCTTGTTTGTTGGGGAAGAAAGGAAATTAAATTCTAACTCTTTTTCATGGAAAACCAATATAGGTGCAAAAAATCTGACTTCTGCTTGGAGTAAACAATCTTGTGGGTATGGAGGACCTATTTGTTGCAAACGAGATCATTTTTGACAACAGAATTACAAATATTCTTTAAAGTGGATGAATTGCGCCTTTTCCCTTAGCTTCCTATTTATTTTTCTGTTTGTTTATTTGAAATTTGGGAGGAGAATTTTCTTCTTAATCCTCAGAACTGGTTTGTTAAGGATATTTAAGGAAACAAGATGTATAGAGACATGTAAATCATAAAGAATTTTTCTCCTCTTTGAAGAGTAATGAATTTAATGGAATAGAAAGTGCTTGCATGAAAGGCAAGACAATTATCAATGGCCATCAATAACCYGCCCAGAAAATGCACTACCCTAGAAAGAGGGCAGTTAGAATAGAGGTAACGCTCATGGCACCAGTCCAAATGGCTATGATTTTTGTTTGAAGCTTGTACTCCTTTATCCAAAGAAGTCATATTTTATTAATGGCTGCTTTTTTCTGTGTAGGTTTTTGGTGGGGTTTTTTGTTTTGTTTTTAAATCTTGTGTGGTTTAAAAAACTAACTAAATAACTGTGATTCTGCCTGTATTCCTGACCTTAACAATGCAGAAAGCCTTTCCACTAAGTTTAATGGCAGGGAAGGTCCACGCCTTTCCAGCGTGGACCTGAAAATCCTTTCCTTCTCTCTTAATTGCCTTACAAAATGGCCTACTCCTGCAAAAGCGCTTCCTTGCTGTGTAGGATGAATGGCTATACAAATTCTGTCCAGAAGAGAAGTACAGACAGTCACGTTTGGAAAAAACTTTGGGTGGAAAGTTCAGAAACACCAAGCTGACTTAAAACGTGCGTTTCTCTGAAAAGCAAAGGGATGTGAGTGCCCACATGGCTTTGGGAGGGTGTTTGAGGCACAGCCTTCCAGGTTGTGCTTGCTTTTGGAGGGGGTCGTGCTTCCAGATCCACTGGGTGTTTCTGAATGTCTCGTTGTACAAATTAAGAAAATAGATGGGGAAAGCAGGTGGAAATCTCGCTGGGGGATTTTGTTTTTAACTTGCTATAATGGTTTAATAGTTAGCAGTTAGAGCTAAGCAGGTGTTTTAAGAGCTCTTATTTAACAATTATCACTCATTTCCGGGCTTCCTGTTTGTTCAGACTGCTGGAGAACATCACGAAATCAGCCAACTGCTCTCAAAACCTCTTTTAACCCTTTGTCATCCAGTGAAGCTGGGAAAAGCCTTCATCAAAGATCCACGTGGCTGAAAGGATGAAGGACATAGCACAAAGCCGTTGTGGTGCAAAGATTGTCTGGCAAATGAAAACAAGGCTCTTGAAAATTATGTTGGGCATAGGAGCATTGCATCATTGGCAAAAGATTGTATCATCATTTCATCTCTCTGTTTGATTAGTATTTTGGATCAATTGTAGGGAAGGAACTCAGGGAAGCTCATGGAGCTCATACAAGTTGGGGTTTGTTTTGTTTTGTTTTTTGTTGTTTGGGTTTTTTTTTTCCTTCTCTTTCCATTAATTACTGGCCTGGGACATGACAGGCACATGAGGATTTATAAACATGATGGAGTTCTAATTCAATGTAATTTAACCGTCCTTCAAAAGCTTATATATGCTCCGAATATTCTTTGTCCTGAATCGTTGTGATAGATTAGGATTTAGGAAAAATATTAGAGAACTGTGAAAGATTTCCTTTTGTCTTTAGCAATTACTGTTCTGTTGATAATATGTAAATGAGTTTTTGATCTACTCATAACTGTTGTTCCATAGATTAGTCCTAAACTATAGTGAAAGTGTAATTTTAATCAAGATTTTAAAATTAAACCACTGACAGCACTCTGGAGTTTGATATTTGGACACAGAGCAAACTGTAAAACTGTGAGGGCTTTTTTGGTTAGTACTATAACAAGGCTTATTGTCAAATGGCTCACGTTAATATTTAATCATAAAATTAAATAAATGTAGGCAGTTATTTTCTGGGGCGAATGTATAGTTTGCATAGTGCATATGTCTGTTTTTTCAAGCAGGGAGTCTTTAAGAAACTGTCTCAGTAGGTTGAAATACTGCTGTACTTACTTGAGAGATAAAAATGGAAAAAATGCTTTTTAATTCTGCTACAAGTTGGAGTGCCTCTGGAGGCTGTAGAGATGGATAAGGATGGACAGCCTGCTTACTAGTAATGGCCCTTGAGCGATGAGTCCTGGTGAGTGTAAGAAATCTGGGATATATGTCTGTTCCTACATTTGCGTGCTGCTAATGGTATTCATGCCAACTTCAGCTCAGTTCATACTGGTTTAAAGACGTACTTTTTCTTGTTTGCCTGAAATTACACCTCAGTCCTCCCAGTGTAACAGAGACGAGAATCAGGCCAGATGTAGCTCTGCTCTGGCAGAGAAGCTCTTGGTGAAGATCCTACCATCAGAAAAGCAATTGTTCTGAGTGGGAGAGTAGGGAGGAGAGACCCTCAGCGTGCTCTGTGTGTGTGTACGTGCACGCACACCATAGATGGCATGCAGGGTCTGTGATGCTACAGGGAAATGCTTTCTTTACGTACCCTCTCATGCACATATGTCTATTCCCAGTGTTTCTGTTGTCATCTGTGCTGGCACCAGGTATCATTCAGTTCAGGAACTTCTGATAGCGAGTTTAACGGTGTTACTGAATATAACGTTATAAGCTTTCTTCAGCTGAAATGACAGAGCATTTTAGTTTTACAGTTTTAACAGGCTTGGACTAGTTTGCATGTTGATGAAGCAGTACAAATAAAACCAATTTACATTAAGCATGTAGAGTAGTAAAATTGATTTGCAGTTTAATATGCTACAAATTCGGTCTTCAAAAGAGAACAGGGAAAAAACTCTGTATTTTGTGCGCTGGTTCAAGTACCTTTCAGTTTCCTGGTTAAAAGTGTATCATAATTTCTCCTGTTTCCTTTTAAGATAAAGTACATATTCTACAGATTTTCTCCCTCCCAGATTTCCTGTTTGTTTTCTCATACTGTGTCTAAAATCAAATTGCACTAATTCATTAGTGGGAATTAATAAATCCTTATACTGAAAACCTAAGGAGACAAAGCAACAGAAACCTGTGAATGGTGTCCAAGGAAAGGAACCAAAATGTTTGCTTGAAATGCTAAACCAGATTCTGTTATTCCTTGAAGTTTCCCAGAATAGGAGGTAGGTGTTTTATCCTGGAGCTGCTACATGGGCTAAAAGTTCTCACAGGCACCCTTCAACATTACTGCTGCAGAAATAATAATTCATGACTCTTGTTGAGAGCCTACGTTGTCTTGTAATGTTTTGCCGGAGCTACTCCACTGAGCTGAAATTACTGTTGGCAGAAGAGTTGGACTTGATACTGCAAGCACCTCATTCAGCTTACAACGAGGTCAATATGCCTGGCCCAGGTACTCGGTGCTGTTTTGGGTTGATTTTTTTCAAAGGTGTGTTGAGGATTTGGAGGCACAGTGCAGGAGATTTTGAGTACCTGAATCCTCGAGGTATGTTTTGAAAACCTAGCCTCAGTTAATTTCAGGTGAAGGTTGTCCAAACGTAGATAAATCAGCTGGTAGGTAGATGCTTATGAATTTCTCTGTCCAAGCATGCTAGTAGTTGAAGGGTTGCACGAGTAGCATGTTAGATGTTGTCTTCTGTTATTGTGGTCTTAAATGAAGTTTGGGTCTTTTGTGGTGGGTGATAAATCATGTGTGTCTTGCAGCTTTTGTCACTTGGAACAATCTTCCTCAAATGTTCTGCCTCACTGACTCTTCAGCTAGTGTCAAATCTCACATGAGGATCTGTGTTTTAGGGGGAGAGGTGGTAGTAGGAGGGATGTTTTTGTTGCTTACTTGAACTGTGTAATGTTTCGGGGTTTACTCCTACTTTGCTTTTCTTTTTACAGTAAACAACATAAATTCCTTTGAACAATTTGGGATTTTTTTAAGATGACTATATCATATAGGTAGGAAAGACATGTAATTTATTGTTGTGTACTATGGGTAAAAAATATCACAGTTCAGTCATGTGTTTACTTTTAAAATAACTTTGAGAGGGTTTAGTTTAGCTCTTTTACTCTGTGGCAAAAGAGCATGTCAAATGTTTAAAAAAACTTGGTTGTCCAGATAACTCGAGTTGATTTCTTTATAAAGTCTAGCTTCTGTGCCTTTTTTTTTTTTTTAAAATTAATGCTTGACCTGGGACCCTAACGTTGAAACAGAATTGCTCTGTTGGTATGGAAGCAGCGGGAACTAATTGAGCAGTTGAATTTGTGCTCAAGTTCAGATTAATTAATATGTGATGTAAGACCCTATGAGATCACTGTATGCCCAAATTAGTACTGTTTCTCTTTCATATATGTATCGCTTTCACATTATTTTTATTCCCCATGATAGTTTCAGAAGTAATTTTGTTCTTTCTCTCTGTTGTAGACACCTTATAACAATATCAAAGACAAAGCATGATTATAAAATTTGGAAGATTTCCTTTTTCTTTTTTCTTCCAAACACATGCTCTGAACAGAGAAGCAGTTTCAAAACTTTTCATGTACGTGGTAACTAGAAATGGATGTGTRTGCGATTCTGAGAGATGGAACCATAACAGATGTTCTCCAAAGCAGTAGGTAATTCCTTGGCAATTCATCAAGAAAGAACATGCAACCTAGGGGAAACCAGGCTTCTTGTAAAGGGATTACTCTCAGCTCCAGGTGTATAAATCAAAGACTTCGTGTATACCAGGCTCTATTTTGGTGGGCCAGGAAATGTAACCAGTTTTGTGTAGAAAGGATCAAATCATGTAGTTCCTATAAAAGTTTGCAGAGTGTTCTTTTCATGTAATAGGAGACTCCTCGATAGCTTTCTCCTGAGGGAAGGCAAGCATTTCTTCACATTATTTATTTTATTTCTTTTTCAGGTGCCTTGGTCTTAAGTCTCTTCAATAATAACATCAGAAAAATTCTTGAAATCTTCCTTGAATCTTCTGGCTTGCAACACAGCGGTGCAAAATTCTTTGCTTACCTAAACTTTTGAAACAAGGGAATGCAGTGGGCACAGAGGCTGCAGTGCCAACTTATTAGTCCTACTTCTGCCAAATGAGGATCAAGCAGATTTGCATCTTAATTCTTTTCTAGTGGGTTTTTAGTAGGTATATCAAGACTGAACTCCTGAGAGGCTTAATGGATATAATGTTTTCATTTGCTTAGAGTCCAAAATTTAGAATGACTTTTACAATAGTACTTAAAGATCATAACAGCTTATAAATATCAGATAGATTGCATAGAAATTATGTGACTGCAAAACAGCAAAAATGTGGCACAGCTGAAGTTGCAAAGAAGAAAATGAGAAAATCTCTGTAGGCCTCTCAGATTCAGGAATTTTGTGTATTGGGAATGGGAGCTTGGCTTGTGCGTGGTGTTCCATATTCCTCTGTCCTTTGAAGTTGTAGGGGTCAGTATTGTTTTCCATCTGTGTTACTTTCATTCGCTCATCCTCTGTCCTCCATGAATTTGCACTTGTGTTATGAGAATAACACAACTTCATGAGAAGTCCTTTCTGTCCTGCATGCGGGCTACAAAGACATCAGATAACAAGACTGAATGCCCATTTATTTAGTAGGAGCTACAGTGTCGGATGCTCTCAGTGGTCTCTGAACATCTTGGGGCACACTCAGGGTCCAATACCGATTTAGTAACACTCTGCTACAGTTTATGTGGTTCAGTGTGCAAAGTTGTTTCTTGTGCATATAAAAGTTAAGGATTAATTTTTTACCCTGTACACAAGCACTTCCAAGAAGAATTAAGGGAGCAAAACTAAAAATAACAGGGAAGGGGAATAATACTGCTCACACACTTTTGAATGGTTGCTTTCCCCTTTTTCAGTCCTTAGCTCCCTACTTAGAGTAGTAGCGTTTTTCCACATTGGAAGTGATTTCTGAAGATTATTCTATGTTGGAGTTTTATTTATATTTGTCTAACTCCTCAGTGTTTAAAAAAAAAAAAATCATGTTTGTGTACACTGTTTTTAAAGTATGAAATATAAGCTAAATCTGGATTAATTTCCATAAGCTAAAACTGGATTAATTTTTCAGATAAAGATTTGTGGACCAGAGGGGGGTTTTTATACAATATGTAGAAACCACAGCTTATACCTCTGCTCAGTATCTTGCTTTCTTCAGGTAGCAAGTATGCATCCCCACTTTTAATCTGCTCTACAAAATTTGTCTTAGTATGTCATTTCATTTTTGGTTTCAAGGTATTTTATTATTAGTATTTGTATGATGCATACAGCTGTAGAATGAGTAAGAGAATTAATTAAACCTTAGGTTTGTAATGCCACACTCAAATACAGGTCTGCTGAGACCTTCCTTTTTTGAGTTTGATAAAATTTAAAAGGAAAAGGCTTTTTTTTCTGACAGATCTGAGCCTAGCAGCATTAGAATGATATTAAAGATTCTGTGGTAGAGCTTAAAATAGGACTTCATTCAGCATTCTTGTTGAAGTTCCCCTCTTTTGAAGACTACTCTGTATTCTTCTGATGTTGCTTTCCAGAGATGGCTACATGTGGTTTGTAGTATACTTGAAGGATAAAAGTATCCCTGACTATCATTGCATGGGCATCTTTATTTTTGTATCATCCATTTAGTGACAATCAACGCACCACAAATAATGGAGTAAGACAGAAGAAGAGCATGGGCATGCTCATAACCATTACTGCAGTACCAGATATTTTCAAGGCGAGTAACTTTGAGATAGATAACTAGATGGTTTTGCTGTTGTGTGTGTCCAATTTCTCAAAGAGACCAAATGTCCTTTTCTGGAGTATGTCAGTCTTTTATTCTGTTTTCACCCGCTGCATCTCTTTTTGTGGAGCTGTTCTCTAGCAGTAGAGGTGGTCATGAGAGGGAGGTGATTTAGGGGAGAGAAACAAAATGTTGTGCCATTAAGGGCATAACTTCTTTCTGACTCTCCCCAAATATGTTTCCAGTAAACATGGAGCCTTGAGGTCTGGCAATTTTTTTTTTTTCTTGTTTAAAACCTCTGGATGACCAAGCCCAAACATTGTTGGGATGCTCTTTGAACGTTGGTTTGCTAGAGCCATCTGTGCGAAAGATCCAGAGTCTCTGACACCAGTCTAATACAAGTTACAGTCAGTAGGAGGTTTGGCAGTTGGTAGGTTTTGGGCAGCTCATTATCTTTGGGATATCTTTGGAGTTCAGCTGTTTTTATTTCTAAAGATTGATTCAGTCATCACTTCCAGACTGCAGCCGAGTAAGCCCACTGCTGCTGCCATGTTCTTCAAAAGCTTTTTTCAGTTTCGCCCTCAAATAGTGTCTCAAAGCTCTCTAGAAGGGCCTCCTGTCTGCAGAGTGAATGTTCCAGTAGCTCTCAATTTTTTTTCATTGATGGTGGTTCACAGTCATCTAAATTTGGTGTGGAGGACAAAGCTGCCCAAAGCTAGCAGTGTTTCAATGCATGATCCTTCACAACAGCTCTTACACTGCCATTAGACTTGATTCTTTATAGAAACTTTTGCAGTGTGAACTCAGTAGTTATCCTGATCTATGTACAAAGTAAGGGAAGGTAAAAGGAGGATAAGTAGTTGAGAGTAAAACATACAGTTTGGTTTGATGTCTGTTCTGCTTGCTTAGCCATATGAGAAGGAAGCCATGTTTTTATATATAGTGTATTACCATTTTTAATGACTTTATAAACAAAACACTACTAAATATTGACATGGTGCAGAAATAACAGTGATTTACAGCTCTCAGAAAGCTTGATATTCAGTAATTTTATAGGAAGTGACAAATACGTAGTGATAATTAAATGCAAGTAATAGATTTTATCCTTAGCTACTGAAATCTTTTGGTATAAAAATATCTTTTCAAATAACTGCTTAAATTCCTAGAAAAAGCTACAGTAAAATAGGAATTCAAGAGTCAGAGTAGGAGCTATTTGAAGTAGTTCTTGCTCTAATATAAGTTAATTGGACTGTGGTTCCCAGAATGAGCTGCTGTTTCTTGAACACTCGGAATTAACTACAATTTCCAGCATGTAACAGATATCTCTTCATGTTTTAAAAATGTGCCTTGGTTCATGGTTATAAAATCAAAGCCACGTGTTAGGAAGATAATTCTGAATGAAATATTGATTCATCAATTGTTAGTTAATTTTGTACCTGAAAAAAAATCCTTGAGAAGCGCTGGTTGTGCAGATAAAATGTCAGGTCTCAAAATGATGCTAACTTAGCTTTTGTGTGTATTGTCTTTTATTCCAGTTTGCTTTTTCTTGCCAAAATGTCTGTTAGAGCTTGTGAGATCTGTGCAACATGCCTATGCAGTAGGAGAGCTAGTCTCTCTCCATTGTTTTTAATGTTAGCATGTTTGCTGCTGCTTGTATTTTTCACYGTGCATTTTTTATGACAAAAGTTGGGGGATGGGAACCTCGTGTCATTTAAATGATAATAAAACAAATTCAAGTAAACTAGTCAGGTCTTAAGTTCATACTTTGGTGAGTCAGAGCGGTCCAGTTCCTTCCTTTGATATTGTTCAAGGGGTGAGAGGAAAGTAAAGTAAAAAGTTCCCTTACTTTGTGGTAAATCTACGGTAGCAGTCAGAAAAGCTGTCATTGTCTGCATTAAATAAAAGGCTTCAATTTGTAGGGGAGTGAAGGGCGCAGGGGGTGAGGAGTATCAGGAGAGCCCAGTGTGGCTGCCAGGTTGTGCCCTCTRCTCGCTTGTAGGGTGTTTCAGGGTTTACCTATTTTATAGATGTTACTTGGGTGCCTGTAGGATCCTGACTGCCCCAGGCGTAACAGCTCTCCTTGTTGCCGGATTAAGCGGAGAGTGTTCAGCTTAGTCATGAAGTGGAAGAAACGTCATTAAAGTACTTCTAAAATACCTGGTAGTGTTTCAGGTTTATTGTTGGGACTGCTCATGGTGTTAAAACCAGTTGATTTTCTTTTAAAATGATCCAAAATGAAAACGAGAACAAGTTGCAGGTCAGGGTTCAGACTTAACCTGGTTTTTATTAGGTTTGCAAAAAAAAAAAAAAAAAAATTAGGTTAACCAATGATCTTAAAGAAATTTTAAGAGTAAAACAGCAATTGCATGTTTTTTTCCAGCATTTCCTCAGGTATATGGAAAATGCTGCTAAATTGCGTTACTTCAATTCTGAACACACAATTCCAAAGTTGCATGATCTCTCTTGCTTTTTTTTTTTTTGAGGACAGTATAAGAAAAATGACCAAATTACCCAGAATTAGTCACATCTCCATGGCTGAATACCAACCACTATTTGAGCCAGATCCGGAGAATGCTGACATTTTTATCCTTTTATCTTTACTGGATGCCACTGCATCTTTATCTTCAATAGTTAGCAACTTTATTAGCATGCACACGTGTATGTATGTTGAATTTTTAGAGAGGGAACCATTTTCCTTGATGGGGGGAATGATTTTGTAATGGGATAAATTGAAAGCACTTTTAAAGGCAGCTGCTTTGCAGAGAACGAAACCTGAAACAACCCAAAAGAGAAACTGTGTAGACTCCTGGGAAAAGTTAAAATGCAACATATTTGACGGAGCCACAAGTAACAGATTGGATAGGGTCAGAGAATCCGAAATGGAAACAGTCCAAAACTCTCACTCTGCAATATTACACAGACATCATGGAGATCTATAGGATTCCCCAGAGAGCTTTAATTAAAGGGGGGTTGCCCGGACGGTTAACAAGGTCATACTTGTGCATGAATCATTTTAACCTTTATTACTAGTAAGGAAAAAACACTGCGTTTTAAAAGAGGGGGGGGGGAAAAGGCAAAACAAAAAAATCCCAAACAAAAACCCCAAACCCACACACTCAAAGCCTTTCTTCCCCAATAAAAAGGTAACTTTCCTTCCACTTCTGTCCTTGAAGTCTCTGGAGTAAAGGGACTATTGCTGTTACTCTGGTCAGCCAGATCTTTGGGCACTGTTTCTACACTTCTAGCGAAAAATTTAAATATGTAGTTCCCATTTCAGATCACCTTTTAAGATAAGTTTTCTCAGGTAAGACTGGAGAGAGAGTTTTGAAACAAACTTTGATAGGACTAAATTTTGATTATAGGGCTGTCCAAGGCAGAGATTTCTGCAAGCTGTGTGGGATAGTGCTTATGGAAATTGTAGGCCAACCAGAGATGGAGGAATGAGGAACAAGGGTATCCAAAACTTAGATGCATTCCTGAAGAAGCCTATCCTGCCTGCCTCCACGCTCATTACAGATGACAGATTTTTCATGACACTTCCCCCAGGTGTGAAATTATTCCTCCTTCTTCTGTAGGCTGCACATAAGAGGATTATGGGTGGTCAACATTTTAAAAACTGGTTGGAAATTGAGACAAGTTTACTGAAGGCCAGATAGACTTGCTGTAAGACCTATCTCTGCCCTCTCTGTGTGGAATTAGAATTGCAAAGCCTCATGCTGTAAACCCCAAATGGAGATTTTTCTATAAATGGAGTGGTAGTGTTCCTTGCTTTCTGGGAAGTGATAGGTGCACCATAGCAGAAGTATGTGCCAGTTTATCAATAGGCTACAATAATGACTGATTGTTCCTAGTCAATTTAGCAGTTCAAATACAACTATTACTATGACAGCGTGCCTAGGACCCGCAAACTCCAGTGTAGATAATGGTAAAGAGATCAGGATCTAATTGCATAAATGTGTTAAGGAGAGCCTGAACTTTTTAGAATTTGAACTCTAAATAAGACTAATCATAGGAGGTGAAATAGGCACGTGGAGGGTGAATTAAGCTTATTGCCCAGGGTAACCCAGCAGGTCAATAGCAGAGCTCACAGTAGGACTTCTGAAAGTGTTCAAATTTTGGAGAAAATTCTTTATAGAGAGAAACTCTGAGCTCACTGGTTTGGTTTATGTAAAAGCAACAATGGGAGGTTACTTAATTTGGGTATGTAAAGTACCATTTAAAAAATAGAGTACCATTTTAAAAAATAAAGGGCTTTTTAATTTGAGAAGGGTAAAACAAGAACTGAGGGCTAGCCAGATAGATTAAAATGAACAGCAAAGCACATATTTCTTTTCACATTAAAAGTGATAAATTAATGAAACCGGTTAGCAAGGGATGTAGCAGATCCTTCATCCCTAGACGTTTTCAGAAAGACTGAAAGCATTTTGTGGAAGACAGGCGTTAGCTTTGCTCTACTCACTTGGCTTGATGGAAGAGTAACTAGGCAGCATGCTATGCCCTCCCATTACCAGAACTGGATGGTTCTTATACATTCAGAACTAAATTTTAAGATCTAAACGAACAAAAATTCTTCAGTTATCTTGAGTCTAGTTCCAGGAGCCCTGACTGTATTTGGCTGTATAAAATCTAACCTAAGCTCTTACAAAGAAATYACCCAAACCTGAATACTCTTGTATTTAAAAAACCAAACAAACAGTTTGAATTATAATCAKTTTTTTCAAAGAATAAAATCCAAATGCACATGTAAATGACTCTGCACTTTCTGTTTCATTATGGACTAAAAGAGGAACAACAAAATTGCTACAATACAAGGCAGGCTAAGTDTCGGGGGAATTTTTATTGACTTCCCCCCCCCCCCCTTAAATCGAGGAAATACTGGATAGCTTGCATGGATGTCTGAAAGAGTGAGATTTAAAAAAGGTTTACCCAGCATCTTTCACGTCAAACTTGTATCTAACATGTGAGAACTCCACACGTGATTCAGTTTAAAACACTGCAGTAAATGAAAATAAATGCTAAAGAAAAATGTCAGTTAATGCAGCGTACACTAGAACGTATTTGTTCTTAGGGAATTTTGAAGATATATCTATTCCTGGTGTGCCACTTCTGGCTGGTGGACTCGACTCTGCTGCCTAACTTTTCAGGAACAGTAATAATAGTAGTGGCTATTTTTGCCATTTCCTTTTCTGTAATCTCTGTATTCAAGATGTTACGTTCTTGTCTATCTGTTTTATGGAATATAGGTTGCCTGGCAGCACGTGTCAAGCTACTAAATTTTATTTTACTTGATTTTCCTTCTCGCATTTAAACACGGTAGCATGGACTATAGCAGTTTTCTGTTTTGTTTTTCTTTTAACAAAGTGTTTTGTAGCTGACATCCGAGGAGTCTCGGAGTTGCTCTGAGTTTGTTATGGCTAAAGCTGCAGAGGAAATCCAAGTGAATCACAGATAATTGTAGTCCTCAGGATAGCCATTTTGTTAACAGAATTAACTTCATTAATCTTTCTAATCTGGTAATTAAACAGAGGGTAAAACATCATCAGAGCAAGACAAAAGCTATGTTTAAAAAAAAAAAAAAAGCCCAACACTATTAAATGGTATCTAAAGATCTCATTGTAGTACTTTCTAAAGGGAAAAAAAAAAATAGAACCAAAGAGAGAATGTTCCAATGGTGTTTTTTTCTGGAAATAAAAAACCTGGTTCCTCTGGCAATTTTTTAGAAAGGCACATAAGATAGCATTGAGGCCTACATTTTCTGTCCAATTTTAGAGGTATATTTTGCTGATTCTGGGTATTTGTTCAAGAAACTAAAAAAGTTAAATGTTTTAGTGCTATTTTTGAATTTACTTTTTTCAGGGATTGAATGATTGAACATACCTAATTTGAATAGTTTTTTGTGATTAAAACTGCCACATTTACTGGCAAAATGTTTATTGGATACAAGGTTTTTAGAAATGACCTTTTCCTTCAGGAAGCGAGAATGATCTTGCTATTTAGATATCGGACTGAGACTTGAAAAGTGTATCCAGTTCCCAGTTATAGACATCCTTTCTTAAAACCCCAGTGTGGAAAGGTGATGGGCAGGGAAGTGGGGAAGCTCGGGGGGGTCGATGCAGGTACAGCGTCATCCTGTGCGTGCTCTGTTTGTGCTTGGTATGGAAAAGGACTAACGTATCCGCACGGCAGCCAATTTCTGTAAATACTGCTTGCAGTTGTGTGTGTCACATAGTGTGAAGGCAGAATGAAGCCTTTCATTCTCAACTAAACAAACATTTTAAAAGATACTGTTTTTAAAAAAAGCAAAGATACTTTTGCAAGTAACTTGTGTTTTATTTTCTTAATTCTGTTTTCTTCTTTCAAATTTCTTTAAAACTTAACTTTTAGTATAACTTGAACAAAGTCTCTGAATCGATGCAATTCTGGGCAGGCTGTAAGTAGGAGAGCTATTTCCAGGAAGGATACTTTTGTTTAAATACTTGATGCCAATTCTGTTTTACTATTGTGGTTTGTATATCATTCAATGTTTGTTTATTGTAATGTCAGTGTTTGTTGTACAGCAGCTCAGGTTACAGATACATATGTGAAAGGAYGTAGAGAATATTTGTGTAGAACATACTTTTTCCTTCCATCTTCATAACCCAGCAGAAGAATGTTTATTTGTAATTCTTGAAGCCTGTGTATTCATGCTTTCATCTTGGTGCTTGCTGAAGAATTTTTTTTTTTTTTAAACTGGGAAATAAATACTTTTGTGGTATTTTTGCAACCTCCTCCCCTTTCTATAACCAAATTTAGATAATTTTATAAGGGGACTATTCCTTTTTTGCTTCTATTTCCAGTTTCTTTCCTAAAAAATAAATGGGTATATGAATGGGAAAGTAGGAGACGCATTTTTAAAAAGTGCATTAAAATTACTAAAAATGATCAATTACAAGGATATCTAAACAGAGACATCTTATTTTTAAAAATGACGAGCTTGCAATTCCCTGGATGAATAATAAAACCTCTTAAGTTACCATGTTTTTGGTGTCTTGATTTAAAAACTGTTTTAAACTTCTTTGTTACTTTTAAAAAGCTTAGCCCTTCTGTTCRGAAAAAAAATGGTCTTTCAACATAGCAGAACAGCTGAAACAGTAATGAGAAGCATTCTAAGATTTAAGAATGAGATTAAAAGTAGTAGCATGGCTCTGTTTCCAAAATAAAATTTATCATTTTTAGAGTAAATCTAGCATAGTTTTGTTCTTGAAATATTATTTTTCTTCCTCCTCTTTGCTTGTGACAGCTTCATGCCACTTCTGAGCCATATATATAATTTTTGGCTCTGTATGTTCCCATGACTGTCTCTCTTCCCAAGGTCATTTGTTCTTCTCATTCACTTGTGTTTTTTAATTGAAGATATTTCGGACTCTGTATTATGTTATTTCATCAGTTTTCTTAAGTTCTGCCTACCTGCAGTAGTGTTCTTTGTTTCTTACATGGTGGTGGTAGTCCATAGAGCTGCTGCTCTTTGGCACTACTTCAGAGCAGCTTGGCCATCTTGGTAGTTAGAGTTCAGCCCTGTGATGTTCTTCTTCGGCCTTGGGTGCCGAGGTGAGACTTGAGACAAAA
This sequence comes from Phoebastria nigripes, assembly GCA_035582835.1. Classification (NCBI taxonomy): domain Eukaryota; kingdom Metazoa; phylum Chordata; class Aves; order Procellariiformes; family Diomedeidae; genus Phoebastria; species Phoebastria nigripes. The sequence continues at coordinate 224,816 of JAYKAV010000411.1, read as the reverse complement.
ACTGAAGCCAGTCACTGCACTATAGGTTTGAAGGTGTCTGTGGTGTTCAGCTGTGCTTGGACAGCTTGATTATTGGCCGAAATGTCACGAAGGATACACTTCAGTTAACTGTGAAGTAAAACAGGGATTTTGTCATGTTAAAAGACCAGTTTTGCACAGAAAGAGCTTGGGTGCTGGAGAATTTTCAGGCAAGTCTTGATAGCTTCTAGAGGTGTTTCCTCAAATAAGATACTGTTCATTTTCTGGAAATTTGGGGGACAGAGCTTAGTAATTCATAGCCAGTTGCTGAGATCAAAGACTCTTCTGGGCACACCTCCAGGGCTATCTTAATTGTGTATTCTGTAGTTTCAGCCACTTTAGTTGGGGGGTGGGGGGTGGGGGGAATCTCATCCATATCTAAATCAAATTGGCAAAGCGAAGAGTAAGAATTTACCAATCGGATTTTTTCTTCTCTCTGCTGATGAACTCTGGTTCGCAGCTGATGCCGGTGTCAAACATCAACAAACTACTTAAAAGTTCCAGCGAGTGTCATCGAAGTACAGTTTGTCCATTTGCAGCATATTGAATCAAGCTGTTTCCTTCCTAATGGAGGTTTAATTTCTATCATGAATACAAATGGAGAGATCATTTAATGTGGTTGCCTTTCTCCTTTCGTCCCAGGGAGCTGAACTGAACTCAAACTCACAAACAGTAGTTGTTTTAATTTTTTTTTTTTTTTAATTGGAACAGAACCTAGGCTTAGATGCAAGTTTTGCTGCTAACTGGAACAAAGCCAGTACAGTTTTACTTACAATTCAACCTGAACTAGAACTGAACCAAAGTGGATTCACTTCCCTGCTGCTTTCTTCTAACTGGCTAACTGATGATTGTAGGTCCAGTAGAACCTCTCTTGAAAGCTACTGAAAGGTGTTGCACAGTAGTATTTGAAAGACTGAATGTGTGAACCTCTTGTGGGAAGGGTCTGAGATCAATGCTGAAGTGTCTGCCCAGTTTGTGCTGAGGTTTCGTGCAAGGTGTATTTATTTTCTAATAGTTGGTCTGGGAAGATCTTCCCTCTGAGGCAGTTAAGAGCTTTACTCAAGCCAGGGTGTCATTGATATTTCTAGCTTTTGTTTTAAAATACAGTTGGTTAATAGGCAAGTTCCAGAATCTTTCTTTTTTACTGAGGACTAGAATAGGATTAAGAGGTGAAAACTGAAGGGCAACTTCACATCATCTAAATATCACCATTTCCTAGCACTTATTTATATCCTGCCTTTGGAGATTATTTTACCTCATTTAGGAAGGAGTTGAATTTATGCCACCTCGGTCTTGGATCTTCCAGCTGTTAATCTCCCTGATTTTTGAGGTCTGAAAATCAGCACAGCTATTTCCTTTATTCTTGGTACAGTAACGCAATGTGGATATTTCCTACTATACACTGTCTTGAGTTTCCCAGAGTATACCTGGCAGGAGGAGAGTGCAAGAAAGGAGCGTTTTGACCATAAAGAGAAGAAAAATACCATATGATCTACAGGAAACAGGTAGTGTTGCTTTGATATCTTAATCTGTAAGACTTCACACAGTAAGTTTTACTTAAGGGAAGTAAGGAAATATGGAAATTACTTAAGAAAATAAGGAAAAATGTATGCAGTGCACTAAAACTGTTGTATATGACCAGGAAAAGTGCCAGTCGATCCTAAGGTCCTCTACTTATCCAGGTACTTACTGTTACGCAGATACCTATTTCATGATGATTGTCCAAAGTGTTGCAAAGGTGTCTACTCAGAGAAAATATTATTGCAATTTAGGAGAAATTCCAAATATCTGTGTGGTTAAATCATCCATCATGTGTGGGTGATTCCTGAGACTTGAACAAATGTGCCAACTAGGAGTTTGGCTTATGCGTATGAGCAAGTGGTCATCTGAAATCATACTGCAGTAAAATAATTTGACAGCATTTATCAGTTTTTAACATGTATTAACTGGCTAACCATGATGTGCTTGCAGTCCTGATTCACTATTCAACGTTTTATTCCTAGGTGTATAGTTAACCCCCTCCCTTCTGGTTGCAATTCTTTAGCATGACATTAAAAAATGTCCATAAGCCAAGACGATAAATGTGTTTTAAATATTTTGTGACAGCTAATTATTTCCCTATGGTTTGGAGAGTGCCACTGCACTAGTGCATTAAAGAACAGATTTTGAAAAGCTTTGTGATGAAATTACGGGTCAGATCTTACCACATGATGCAATTCCTTTATTCTTAAATCAAATAACCATCTGCTTGGGAAAGTGATTGTGCTCTGAAGAGTTTCTTTTCTTTCTTGAAATACATTTAGCAGATGTTTCAAGTGAATGGCTTTACGCAGACTTTTGTTTTGTAGGTGGTTTTACTGTCCTTTCACTCAAAAAGTCTAGTTGAGCGTTATTCAGCCAAACCCAGCTCTTACGCATCGTACTTCACGTTATCTCTGGGCTTGTATAGGTTCTTTGTACTTTATCTTCATTACTATTACTAAAATAATGCAACCTCCATTTCTAGTGTGGATACAGTTATAGTACAGTGAAAATGTACTATGTAACTTTGGCTTATTCCCCTGCCTTCATAAGACTTACTAATAGAAGACACTTACATCATCAGAATAACTGTAATGGGTTAAATAAACCAACCAAACAGCACACACATGTGCCTGAAACACTCATACTGGTACGAGCCTCCATTGACCTGTTCACGCACAGAGTGCCCTGAATGGTTAGTCTAGGCAGCCTTGTCTCTTGAAGTTATTGACTTCTTTTTCCGCTCGTGAAGAAATTTCTGTCTCATTGATTTATTTCCCTCTCTTGTGAATTCTGATTATAGGTATTTAGAAACCCTAACCAGTTTGGGCATATAACAGTTAAACACCTTAATAATAGTTAATAACTTGTGCCATACGTACTCTCACCACCTGAAGCTTTCAAGAAAGTGAAGATAATCTCTTCCTCCCTTCAGATCAGGGAGTCAGAAACTTGGTTTCATGCAGTGACCCTTCTGTGGTCATGCTGCTTGATGCCTTTGCAGCCGTTTGTACTGCTCTGCTGTCTTGTTGCATGTAAATACAGCCAAGTTCACTTTCTGGACTCTACCAGAAAATGAACCATGAATACCCTAGTCCCAGTACGATGGTCCATAAAAGTTGTTCTTCCTTGTATTACACAAAATGAGTATGTGACTTCTGAGTGTGCAGATGTGCATGCTTGTGCACAAACACACGTGCATTTATGTGTCGCCATGCATTCAAAAATGTTCCTCCATTGGTGTCTGGGAGGCCTTAGGTACAGTAGATCATGGAAGATCAAAGTCGTATCACGTGTGATTCAGGACACTGCAATTGAATATCAGTGCTATATTAAGAAATGGAAGGATTCTTGTTTTAGAATTGATTTCTGAATACTGTGGTTATTGCAGCTGAATCTTGTTTTTCCCTGGCTGCTTCTGTTCTGTATTATGTCTGTGCATGTGTCTGGCACTGGAAAGTGTTTGATCTTTTCTGTAGGTCATGCAAGATGTTTGATGTCTTTTTGTTGACTTTTGAATATGAGTAAATAAATGATAGAATCCCCTGTGGCCAAAATTTCTTAACTTTTATGTATATCACTGTGGTCAATTACAATGCGGCAAGCTGTGTTACGTTTCTCTGTAATTATAATAATCAAATATGTAACATTCATAATGAAAGGCAGATTTGTGAACCTTTGTGGCAGTGCACTGGCTCTGAAAGGGACCTGCTTTCTTTGGCCAGAAGAGCAAGAGGCTGTGCGGAAAAAAAGTCATGGAGGCAAAGAGAGATTCTAGGGAAGCTTTCTCAACATGTTTTCTGGGTAGTTTCTTTAAAAGTCAAGTTTACCTCATGTAATTAATGATGTAACATGTGAAATCTGTTAATTTTCAGATAATACTTTCTCAGCTATTTTGCTGACCTTACGGAGCCTCTTGCAAAGCTATTCATTTTAGGTGAGCTTGCTAGGGATTCAGGCGTGAATGCTGGGGGAAGTTTGCAAATTTAATCTTACCTCTAGTTGTTGTTTTGGTCAAGTGTTTGCTTCTGTTCCAATAATGATGGTGTTTTTGAAAGTTTTTAAATTACTTGGTCTGCAGTCATTTTGACTATATGGAGAAGTGTCACTATTAATGTTCTATTTTCTATTAAATAAGTTAAAATAGGTACTCTATTAGCTATTTAAGTTGAAGCAGAAAAATCTTTTGGTTAAAGAACAAAAGACCAGCACAGTCATTCTCTGTTAGATTACAACTGTTCTGACTTTCTTATGCATTTTCATGGAAATAATGTTGTATCAAAATTGGGGAAGTAAATGCCCCTCAAAACAGCAGACATAACACACACACACCCTCCCCCCCCCCCCAGCCTTTGCAGATACCAGTTCTTTAAACGCACAATCCCTTCCTTCCTCCTTTCAGAGAAGTTGTGTGTTCAAAGAGAAACATTCTGTTATGCTGTGCTCAGTAAGGGTTAATACATACTGACTTCTCAAGTCCTACATGACTCAAATAACCATCTGCAGTGACAGATCATGTGCTTGGAGGTTTATGCTTTAAGCTATCCAAATATCAGATAATCCTAGAACATCACAACAAGAGGTGCAAAGCAGGTTTTATGATTTAATTCTTTCTGTTTCTGTTGCTTATACAGTCCATTTAGGTTTATACTGTTGCCAAAATCCTAAACAGCTTTGTGGTCGAAGGGTTTTTGCTGTACTTCACATACTGTCTAGCTAAGGAACATCAGAGTAAAACTTACTGAACCTTTGTGCGGTTAGGAAATTCAGTTATGGAAAATGCATTTGTCTAGTCATTGTTTATTTCAGATCTGAGATTTATGTCAATGACTATACTTAAATTTCTCTCAAGAGACAAGTTGGCGTTTAAATGAGTACAGTGCACCTAATCTTAGGTGACGTTCTTGAGTTGGAACATAGGTGGCTGATGGACTCTCTTATGATCAAATGAAAACCTATGGTAATGGGGCACTGAGCCACTGAAGATGGCGGTTTATCACTTGTTTACAACAGGTCTCAGTTTGCTCCATAGGGCATGCAAAATCTCTGCGCTGGTGCTATCAGCTGGAATGAAAAAAGTGCCCACAAATGTTGATGGAATGATTCAGGCTGTACAGTGGTCAAGAACATAAAATCTTCTTCATATTCAAATATGAAGCATCGGTGCAACCCAAATAATTGCGTAACATATTCTAATTTTCCTCATCCCTGTGGTTTCCTTAGCAAAATCTTTGTCTAAGAGAATTCTGTCCGAGTTTCATATTTTTGAGGTTGGGAATTAGTCTTGCACTTGAGAGGAGGAAAATGGTGAGCTTCTAGATGAGCTTAGGACTCAGTTTTTCAGAAGAATGCTTAGGAGTTAAAAGCTTGCAAAAAGCAAACCTTAAGGAAAAGCTGAACTATTTTCACAATCTTCTGCATAGTTTGATTAAATTTTGCATTACTCCAGAGTTGCCCAAGAATTGTGATGCTTTGGAAATGCTGCAGAGAAATATTTAAGCAATTTTTTTGTTTGATATTGGTTTTACTGAGGAGTATTAACTGAATGGAAAAGAAAGGAAGTTGCCTTCTAGATATGTACCCATTAAAGTTGTTTTAAAAAAAAAAAAAAAAAGTATGTGGATGTCTCTGATATTGCAGGAAGACAGGATGTGTATAGCTTGACAAAGTGAAGCTTAACTGAGGAATAGGAGAAATGGTCCAGTGGGCAGTCTGGGCCTCCAGAGACCAGAGTTCAGTTCTTGTTTAACCGTAGACTTCTTGTATGACTTTCTGGCAAGTCATTTAGTCTAGCTTGTGCCTTTGGGAGTATCTCATTTTACAGATGGGGAACTGTCTCAGAAGGGTGTTGAAAATAAAATCCATTAATGACTGTGAAACTATATAAATGCCTTCAATATGCTGAAACTTGGCCATGGTTTCAACATGGGTTTTTTCTCTGAAAGTATGTCTGGTTTTATGGATGGTTGCCTTTTGTTCCCTGAAACAGGCTACTAATATGATTTATTCATGCCTGGAGTTTTTCAAGATCTGTGCTGCTTTCCAGCAATCATCATACTAATCTCAATACATTTCCACATAAGGATTATTTAGCAATATAGAAGTTGTTTAATGTACCTTTACAATTAATCTTACTTGCACCTTACTTGTATCTTACTCTGTATTTTAACAAGAGTCACAGCAATAGCATGGGCCAGTAACAGGGTAAAACACTTTGGTGATCAAACATTTTGCTCAATGATAGTTGTTACATCTTTTGTTGCGTGCAGAGAATGTGGTGTGTATGTGCGAGGCATATAATTTGCAATGTGTCTTGCTTACAGCAAAGCTGCTCTTGTATCAGCTCCTCTGTCCCATCCCTAGTTTGCATCTTGCCTTGTTCCCTGTTGTCCTTTTGAACAGTCATGTCTTTTTAGATATCTTCTCATAGCGTCTCTTTGCATGTATAAATGCTTGGCTGCGTTCAGAGAGATGTATTTTTAGTCAAAGAGAAGGGTCACAATCAGAACTGCCATGATCAGACTATTTCCGTTGCATTCAAGGATGTCTGTTTTATTCAGCTGAATTTGGCCAGTCATTCTGTTTCTGCTTACGTATGTCTAAGGGCATTTCACATGTGATAACTTTCAGGGCATTTGGTGAAAAATTCATGGAAACTTTAGATTGTGCTCTATGCATCTTTTGTTACTTATTTATAAAATGACATTGCATAGTCTCCACCTTCTTCTAAGTGTAGTTTAATGTGCAGATTGAAAGAAAAGGCATGTAGCTTATATTCTAGTAATCTGACTGTTTTGGAGATATTTATACCATTATGTTTCTAGGCATTAAATTAGAAATGTTTTATGCAAAATTAGAATCAGTCCTTTTCATTCCATACTTGCTTTGATACATGAAAGACCTGAGATCAAAAGGAGGAGTCCTATCAGTTTAGGGGATTCTGCTTTTTTGGGGGTATTCTTCTTATATGTAAGGTCAGCTGAGACAGCTGAGCTGCCGGCTTCTGGCAAAAGTACTAATTCATGTGACTAATGAGACTGTCAGCAGAGGTACTTGCTGAAATGAAATGTGGGTATTTTATAAATCTAAAAATAAAAATACATTCATTTCATTCTCATTGGTATTAGAACATTTTAAGACTGAAACATACTTTCTTTTTAAAAGAGAGTCCCTTTTATAAATACTTCATTCTGCTTAGAGCATCAGCAAAAATTCTGAGTCAAAATCAGTAAGCAGCATTTCTAATAAATTGTATATGAAAACAGTTCACTTGCTGGGTAATAGAAACTTGGGTTCAGTGCTCCAGTCTTTTTCCTGAGTTGCTTCCAGTGCTGTTTGTACTTAAATGGGCAGAACAGAAATTTTGTGATGGTGGTCACCAACTCCTCCAGATGCCTGATTCTTCTGCAGGGATGGTGTTGGGGTTTTGTATGTGTCTGTGCACACCGGGGTTTGAACTGCATAAAGTATTTTACTGAAAGCTTAACCAAACAGTACATAGTGCTGATACAAACAGCATTAGACACGCCTGTCTTTAATACAGCCATCTGTTGAGTGCTATAGCAGTTTTTCAAAAGCCTCCCTCAGCATAGACTTCAAAGTCTATTCATGCACCTGTGCCTCTGATCTTCTAATTTTTTTTTTTTTTTTTTAATTTGAAAACTGCAAAGGGAGAGGAGCAATATTTCAAGATCGGTAGCTTTTTTTAAAAACAAACAAACAAACAAAACCCCCAAAAAACTCCCCCCCAAAACTCATGCTGCCAGATCAAAAATTGTTAAAAATGTCTTTACTTAATATTCAACACTTTATTTATGGAAAAACACTCAACCACGCTTTCATTTTCCTCTCCTCTGAGTTACCCCTGGCCTTGCTAACACCTATTTCCTGCCTCATCTATTTACAATACAGCTGCTGAGATAATTTTCTTGATCTGTTGGTCCAATGACATCAGCCGGACCTGTGAACTCCGACTTGCTCTTGAATGGCACAGAAGCRTTTTTGTGAGAAGCTGGTTCATGGAGGGAGGAGCTTTGTGTCACCCTGATGCATTCCACAGCTGTGGCCCAAAAGAGGGAAACAGCAGAGGTGCCCCTCTTGTAAAGGTCTTCTCAGGTGATGAGAGAAACCTGGAGACAAAAAAGGTGGCCCTGTGGAGCTGCCCGCCGAATGCAGACAGGCAAAGCCTGGCATAGCCCCGATGTTTTGGCATTTCCTTCCTTTCCTCATCTACTTGCTACTTTACAGATTGCTATCCCAAGTTATTACTGTGATTTGGTGATCYCCTGATTATCATCTTATTCTGGCCTAATGCCATAACCTGATGTTGCTCGTGACTTACGAGGCAGCTCAGTATCGTTTGTGTTAGCCCAGAGAGCTGATGTCGGAGAAGCAAGGCCCACCTTCCCCCGTTGCGGCAGGGCAGGCTGGCACAGGAGGAGGAGGGCTGTGGTGGGGTGGGAGGGCAGGTAGCCTGTTCCCAGCCACAAGCCCCACGTGCGGTTGCCTCAGTGTAGCAGAGGCGTCAGGAAAGTTCTGGGGTTTCTGCCTGTGGAGAGCAGGGCGTGGCTGGACGCCGGCGATGAGGCACGCTCCCTTCTTTTCGCCCTGCGCCCATTTGGTCTGGCACTGTCAAGGACCCATAGTCCTGCTGCTTTTTCTCTTGGGGGAAGAAGGGGCTTTTTGGGGCACATCTCCTTTTCTCGTTTTCTCGCCTGCCCTGTGTACCCTGGTTTGGTACACAGCAGGCCTGATCTCATCAAGTCCCATGTGGGTGTCAGGGCCCAGGGGGCACCAACAGGCCCCAATGTCCCTGCCTGGCCCCTGGGACTCCCCCCACCCTGCCCAGGACCCCATGTCAGTGCCCGTTGCCATCAGACCCTGCCCCAGCGATGCCGCAGCAGGGCCCGTCTCCAGCTCCCCATAGCCCTGCCCTGCCCAGCCCTGGGCCCTGCCGAGCCAGGCCTACCTGTGGGCCCACATCCCAGCCTGGGCCTGGCTTGGCCCACCCCCATCGCCAGGGAGGTGCGTAATGCCCAGGGCTGGGGCTGCCCTGGTGCCTCCCTGGGCGGTGGGACACAGGATGGGCCCTGGCAGTGGGCATGCAATTTTATTGTGCTTTACTTACTAAAATAGAATGAAAATGCAGTATTAATGTATACCATGTCACTTCACTCAGTCTCTGAAATCGTGTGACAACTGTGATGTGACAGTAAGAGCTATCGATTACATAGCGTTTTAGTTACAGTTTAATTTTTGAGAGATGGGTGGCTGCAAAAATTGTCTGTAATGTGTGGGGCACCATCCAGCAGTATTTAGCGTTGCTGATGAAATGTGTAGTAAAATACAGGAGGATTTGTAATGAGCTCTTCATTGTGGTGCCTAAACATACAGGAGCTTATTCCGACAGCCCGTGAAATCTTGAAGTACAGCAGCTTGATACTGAGCACCTGTATTTCATGCTGAGTAAAAGTGATCTCTACAAGAGCAAAGACTCCTTAAAATCTACCAGAATGGTGCAGAAATAGACAAATTTTGTATTACAGAAAAAGAGGATAAAGCATGTATTTCTTTCTCCCAGTGGGGATACAAAGGGAGTATTATAAACACGTGTTAACTGGCCATACGAGCTCTGTGTGTGTGTTCATTTCCCCCGTTCTGTGACCAGAGCTGATCTGTCTCGCTGGGATCTGAATAGGTCACAGTGTTTTTCACATTTGCATAGCTGGGCTCAGTATAAATTACAGTAAAAAAGTTATTCGATACTACCACTTTTTAACTTGCTTCCTTGTCTCCTTGGAAATAGTGGTGCAAATGTATGGCAGAACAGTGCTTTAAATATTTGATTTGTAACATTCACTGGGTTCAAGCTTTCTAAGCACTAAGGGTACACACTTCTTTTTTACTTCAGTGAAGGTACAGGCTCCTCAACACCTCTTTGCAAAAGGAGGCTCTGTTGGTATTGAACTGTAGACCTGCCCATGTGTCCTGCCTACACCTTGGCTTCACCAGTTTTGGAAACTTTTTGTTTCCTGCATGTGCAGTCGCTTGCTTTGGGAGCCATTCTAAGTTTTCTTCTAATTCTCTTCTTGATTGCAGATTGACTTGGAGCCAGAAGGGAGAGTGTATGTCATCATAGACCTTTCAGGATCATCAGGTGAAGGTAGGGACTTTAAATATTTTATCTTATTCTTTCACAAATGGAATCTTCCAAGGGCTTCTGAAATGGAAGTATTAGAGGAGGTGCTGTGCCAATACCCTCTTAAATCTGTACGAGCTCGTTGGTGAACACATTTTGATGTATCTGCCTGTGAGTCAATGAGCAGTTGCAGTTCATCTTACCCTGTTAATCACTGATTGTAACAATACCAGCTAAAAGGACTGGTTTCATTACATTCAAAGTAATGAAATGAGACTATTTTAGTAGTATTAATTTCCAGAAGAAACTTCCAAATTCTTATTTTTGGAAGAATTCTAACCATATTATGTAGCTAGAAATGATAAGGTGTCAAAGGTGGGGGGGGAAGAGTTTATTATTCTAATATTTGGTGTTTTTCCACTAAATGTTTTCTTTTTCAAGTAAAGTAATGACCAAAACATTGTAATGATAAAAGGTGTTTTCATTTTTATGACACAGCAGTTACATGTTGGRAAAAAAAACAAAGAAAGATGGAAGAGAAGTATTTATTCAATTCTTAAGATATTTTTCTGCTGTTAAGTGGGAACAGAGTCAGGTGGTATATGTTGGGAAAAGGAGAATTTATGAAGGAGAAAATCCGTGTATCTTAGTCATGCTCTCGATGACAGCCTGACCTGCTGAAATGGCCTAGATGGCTGGTTTGGGTTTGATTATTTTAAACGATGTCCACTGATCAGCTTTCCCCAGTAGGTCCTAGAGCTCAGCTAAACGCAGTTATCATTGGTTCACAGTACATAAAGAAGATCCACATAAACCCTGACGGAAGCTGAAACAGAAAATGCTATGAAATGAAATGAAATTATTTTGCCTGGCACAGTTGAGAAACAGCGGAAGAACGCTTTTATATTTCTGTTCTTTGTAATGAATTGCTGTGCTCTGACCAATTACTAACAGTAGCTTGCAAAAACACATACTGCTCTAAATCCTGAATTTTAAAAACAAAGCAGACTATTATTTAAACTTCATCTTACAGCCACATTTTGTACCCACATAAGATATGCTCTGCCTTTTTTCTTCCTGCATACTGAAGAAAATACCAGTTTAATAATAGTAGTTTCCACATATATTGCTAATTGGCATGCCAATGATGGAACTGAAATGTGGTTAAAGGCATTGGTGTGGTTCTGTCATAGGGCAGGTAGATGTTCTTCCAACCTTCCATTGATAGTTAGCTGATACCCAGACGAGCATAGTGTTACTATTCCATCACAAGATGCATTCAGGTATGTCAGACTGTCAGAGGGCAGGAAAAATGGTGCTATGTTGTTCTTCAAAGTTTTTTAAAACTCTATAACCTTTTATACACGAAAGGAAAAAATGGCTATGGTAATGTCTCCTATATTATGTGGTACATTATCCTGTGACACTTGAAAGGTGCTTGGAAGGAAATTTGCAGAACTAGAATTTGTGTCGCTACATGAGTGTTGAAGGGGAGCACTCGAATGGAAACAGGCCACTGAGGGAAAACAGCTTATGAAATGCTGTCTTATGGGAAGCCCTTGGGAAGACGAAGAGGCTTAGTTAGGGTGAATTTGGTAGAACCCTGGAGAAGTTGGTGTGCTTACAAATGCAACAGAACTTATATAATTTTAGAGCTTTCCCATACAATTAAATAACCATGGAAAAGTGTTGTGTAGGAGTATTGCAAAATTCTCTAGGAAAGTTTTGGTTTTCCTCACAAGGGAAGTTGGACCAGGTTTGTACAACAGCTCGTAAACTGTTTGTATGGTGTTTTGTTAGCAATGTTATGAAATCCTATTTTTAGACTGCTTTGTTAGGGCTGAGGCCTAGGATGAGACTCCTCTCACTTCAGCTGACTTAGTGAAGCACCTAGTTTAATATAACAACTGTATGCATCCTGTAGCGAACAGAAACACTTAACCCACACGGAAGGTAATTTATTCTACATGTTTCAAAAATGCCTATTTAATTTGATCTATGTATATTTACATATATAAATATGTATGTAAATAGAATACATCTGATATGTATTTCAATGGGGCAGTTCACTGTAGTTGATCTGTATTTGTTGACTTATGAAAGGAACGTAAGATTAAGGTTAGACTAAATGCATGACTTTTGAGTGGCTAGGGTTGGTTGAGGTAATTGCTACTCTTGACCTTATTTGTTAACCAGGATGTTGTTTTTGAACTCCAATCTTCATTGTGAATAGCCACAGAGTACATAGCATTCTTTTCATGCTGCACAAATGGGTATTGCTATTTCACCTCGGATTCTGGAGGGGAAAAAATTGGCAATTTATGAAAATAAAAATACCTGTAGCAACAATTGTAACTGGAGAAAGCAATCATGTTGCATGTTTCTCAGTTAGCAGTATTTTTAAAAAAATAGGCAATAAAAAAATCTCAGCCATTGAGATGTAGTATATACTTGCCAACCAGTATTGTCTTGTAGTTCTGTGTGCTGAAAATTGAACTTGTTTCTTCTATGTGATATATGCAGGTTTCTAATTATCAGCAATCAATAACGTAACTTCAGTTACTTGGCACTTCCAAAAGATTTTTTAGATAGATATCCAAATTCCATTTTGGTATAATTGACTTAAGATTAGTTGAATCCATTAATATGGGCAGAGAGCTTTGTCCTCTATTAAATCGCCTCTAAGAGGCAAAAGTCCTAATTTTGCAAGTGAGACCTTATGTGAATAAATTGCTATATAAAAGTTTACATACGATACCCTAAATGGTGGATAAAGAAGAACCATTCTCATTAGTAGTATATTCTCAATAGTTTTAGTAAGCTTTTACATAATATTGACATAAGATGTTGTTACCATATACCTCTTAAAATTCAATTGTCCCTTAGTCCCAGCTGCCAGATTGCTTATCCCTCTGCACTATTTGCACTTGCATGGCAAAACAATGAAAACAGTTCATTGTTATAAGCTGACTTCCTCAACAAAAGTACACAATTTCTCTTCCTTCTTCCCSCTCCTCTAAACTGAATCATTCATGGACTTTCATCACTTGTGTGGCTTAGGTGTAAAGAACAGATGGAAATATGACAGATTACAAAGGGAGCTAAGAGTACTTCTGCCTCTCTTTGTCACATTGAGACAGACTTGTTGAGAGCCATCTTTAGATATCAATATCAGCATCTGACAGGTATTTTTATGTGGAACCGTAGAAAGAAGTGTTGAGTTGCTGGCTTTGCTACTTGCAATTTTTCTCCCATTCTAAAGACAAGCTACAAATCCATGGGGGGTTATAGAGCTGTGCCAGCTTCTCTGCCATTTCCTATATTGTGAAATTTCCTTCAGAAGCTGCCTGAAGGAGAAGCTCTACTTTTCCAGCAGCAACAGTGCACTTGTGAGGGGGGCAGCCTGGGAAGCCCAAGACTTTAGACCGCTCTCCACTGGATATCTTGCGGCACTGCCAACTCTCACAGTGCATTGTTCAAAGCTCAAGGTATTTGGATTTGTTCTGAAAACATCATTTTCTAGAACTTGCTCCCATTCAATTCTAGTCTTTGAAGCAGAAAAAGGTTGGAAAACACAAATTCTAAAGTCTGAGAAGTGGAAAGCAAACTACATAAAAAACCCTTACAACAACAAACGCAACAGGAACGTTTTTATCATCACCTTTTTTACACTAATCCTGTTTTGGAGCCTGCTTATAGCTTCTGAATGTTTGTTCTGCACTGAGAGGGAGGGTGAGTAACTATTTATTTTAGCAATCTTTTGTAAATTCTGTAGTAGGAACTGTCTGGCCCACATACTGAAAAGAAAATGCTAAATGAACTGTTTGTCACGCAGAAGGTGATGTTCTCAAAAGTTAGGATTTAAATTTTTCTGCTAAAATTTGAACATCCCCATATTGTGCTTTCAAAACCAGTCCTGCAAAATACTTTAGCATGCTTTTGCTGATGGGGACATAGGAAAAAGGAGAGAAAACAGCTCTTAAAATACATTTTTTAAATTCTCCATTTTAAACTATGTGAACAGTATTTCTGTAACACCTGTGATTCAGGTCTTTACACTCTCTATGCCAAAATTGATCTGCAGGGTTATTTACCTTCTATAGATTTACTATATTATAATTTACTTTACTACATTATATATGTATATATATACACTCTACTACATTATATATATATTATATATATAGTTTACTTTACTATATTATTATTTACTTTATTATAGAAATGGCTCTGTGCATTCAGAGTAAATACACATTTGTGTTTCCCATGAATGGAAACAGCTGTGTCGGTGGAAACTTCCCAAATGTAGATACACACTAAGGTATCCATTCACAGGCTAAAGTAACTGCAACAGTTAATCAGTAAAGTCCTATTTATAAAAATATTTGTTTATAATTTTAATACTTTTATTGGATTTTTTTAAGTGTTGACAAATAATAACTGCCCACTCAAAACTTTAAGGGATATTTTAAAAACAAATCCCTTTGGTCAAAAAAATGGAGCTTCTGTGGACCTGACACAGCATCTGGTAGTATTAGTTGGAATTTTTTGGTTAACTTCATTGAGCCATGTACTGTGCCATATGCAAACACATAGGATCTTTAAGAATAAGCGTTTCTGATAACTTGCTTTTGGGAGACCAGTTCAAAATATAGGTGGTTGTTGTTACCCTGCCAGAATATTTTGTCAGACTTGCAAAGCATGTAATCAGTCAATTCTGCTATTAATCAAACATCTGGTGACTCCATTTTATATATGCAGTTATAAGAAAAACAAGGTTTAGAGTAGACTAGTGTTTGTAAGTAGTAATTAGCTTGGGAAAGGTCTATCATATTTATTCTCATGTCTTCACAAACTGGATCTAATGATTACTTGGGTTTTTAGTCTTGTATCTTCAACTTCTGCCAGAGCTGTGTAGAAAGGTGTGTCTGTTTATCAGTCTTTGGATGAACAGGAGACTCTGTAAGACATGCTGTCTTACTCATTTCTTCAGTGCTGCTTGTTGTCCCGAGGTCATACTGATATTCTGTATTAATTCAGTGTTGCTGTAGCATATGCATTATTTCTAGGCTGAAGTACGCTCATTGACTGTTTTATTGACATGCTTTGGCAGTATTTTTTGATCTATTTTAGTGCTTATAGAATTTTGTGAGTGAAGTTTTTTGAATGATTTCAGAAATATTTAAGAGCTCCAGTGTAGCTGATCCAGATCCAAATGCAGGCTGAAAGTTTAAAACATAACTAATATGATGACACAATGATTCAATTTATAAACTGGAATAACAGATGGCCATCAAGTGGGTAAGAGAGGTAAATTGCCTCAGGAATGATTAAAAACATTTTCAACAAAGTCAGTTTTATATAGACTGAAAGACAGATGCTGCTGTATTTAAAAACTTGTGACCTCCTTGCTGCATTTGTCACTGTAGATTTCTTCTTTCTTTGGAATTATTGGTTTATGTGTGACACAAATGTATACAGTTACTTATGGTAGCTTTCTATCAAGTTACAATTAAGTTACCATTTGTAATATGTCAGTATTGAATCAACTGTAGAATGACTTCAGAATGACCTGACAGGTTAGTTGTCTTTTTTTTTTTTTTTTTAACTATTTATTGTAGGTAACATGTAATAAAAATTTAAGAACTATTCAAAACTCTTTTTCTATGTACTATGTCTAATCAACTGTAATGATTATCTATCATTGTTAGATGTCCCAATTTGCATTATGCAATTGTCTTTCTATATAATTACAGATTCCCCATTTTAGAGTGGGCAGTTGAATTGCAATAAAACGCCACAGCTCATGCTGGAGGTGGTAGGTACTGCAGAAAGCAGCCTGTTGGAAGTTCTTGGTTATGTCTATGAGTTATGGAGCTACAAAAGATTACATCTTCTAATACATTCATCTTCAGACTCATCTGCTCGTAAGATACTTAAGTTTCACAGGATGAAGAACTTAAGGTGATATTTACCAATAACGTCTGTTAGCTGAAGTCATGGCAGTATTTCGTGAATGCAAAATTTTTTGTTTAGGTTGATTATTTGGCCTTTTGCATTGAAATGTCTAACAAAGAAGTCCTTAGACTTCTGACTACGTCAGGTTATGCATTTAACATTTAAGTCAAAATATATGAGTTTAGAAGAGGTTTCCTAGTTCTTGTGTCTCATACTTGATAAATCTATAACATAGATACAGCATGTTAATCAGAATATTCACAGGATTTGTTCCAGGCATCCAACTTCGGTAGAATCAATACAGTAAGAAAAATTGTATTTCTGTTCCATGTTTTAGCATCCTTTTGCAAAGATCTGTTAGTAGAAAATACCCCACGGGTTGAAAACGATCTCTACAATTCCTAATGTATCCATTTGTCAGAGCTTTTGCTCCTTAGACTATCTTGTAGTTGTCRTCATCATCATTAATTATGCTTCTTATTCTATAAAGGCCCAGAAAATGAGATCTGGTTGTCCTAGGTACTGTCTGAACAGAGAACAGCAGAAGGTGCTTACCCAGAAATATCGAAGTCTAAATGACATGCATCCAGGAGCTAGTCTTTTTGCTTGCTTGTTTCAGGAATTTGCCTTAGTGAAGAGTGGTGTTTTCTTTCACTAATGTCTTCTATTGCAAATACAACTTTGACAGGTTGGGGGGTTTTTTCTTTTGGTTTTTTTTTTGTTGTTGTTGTTTTTTATTATCTCTGGTTGCCATTTTGGGACATTCGTGGTGCTGTTGAAAGATTCATCAGGCAGACCATGAAATCGTTTCTGGTAGCCATCAGCTGCTGATCTTAGGGTGTTGAACAGGCTGTGAAAGAATGCTTGTGTGTGTTTAGAATTTCTAGTATATGACTAGATAGATAGACCTCAGCTGAATATTCTTCCAGTAGGTGGAGAGCAGCTCACCTCTTTCTAGAAACATTTCTCGTGTTTTTAGAAGGTACAAATTGTTCTTTATTCCCACTGATACRTGTCTTCCATCAGGAGGTATCTGTAGCCCACCTTTGCTACTCCTCCTGACAGTAGCGTCTCTCTCTAAAAGAAAGTTTCAAGTTGATCACCAGCTTTTCATTGCAAATAATTGCATTTTAAGATTTTAACACAGGAGTCAACCTTCTTTATTGTATTAGTTTTGTCTGTGCTGGTTTAATCACTTGTTTACAAAGGTTACCTCTTTTCTAGATTGGGTTTTTTGTTGGTTTTTTTTTAAATTAGAATGGATGGAGAACCTATTGTATAATAACCCATGCACTTAGGGTTAACACATGGAAAAGAAGAGTCACAGAGTYCCTTAATAGCTTCACTGCAGAGACCTCCTTATCTCTTATTTTGCAACCCAAAATTTGATTGAGCATTCAACACACACACATCCTTACCTTCCTCTGTATTTTAATGTCTGAGAGGAAGCTGATGTGTTGGAAGTGGCTTAGGAAAAGCCATATAGAGCCTGGGGAGAGGCAAAGGTGGAGTCAGAGTGCACTGCCCTCAGGGGGTGCCCCAACAAGCCTACAGCTTCTCCAGAGCTGTAGGTGGAGCGGAAAGGATCTGCACGAATGGATCTGTTGTGGCATTGGGGCAGGCAGTCTTCCAGGGATAAAATGTAAAGTATCTGTGAAGTAAGGATGCTGCTTGATGCCTGGGAAGCTGTTTACCAAGACTCACAAGCCACATGAACATTATATTTTTAGACTCAAGGCTGGGACTTTTTCTGAGAGTTAAAATAATCTGAAACTATCTGAACAGGACAGTGCTGAACTTGCAGTGCGAACTGGATGGTTTCTGTCTTCAGTCACTTGACTCAGGTAGGTTTACGAGTTAGAGCTCTTTCACAAATGCAGCTCTCCCTGAAAGTTCCCAGGAATATTGTGGGCTCAGGGAGATAAGGTTTGAAGTGTCCATATTGTATACCTTTTCTCCCTTCCCAACGTAAAGCAAAATACCCAATCAGAGAAACCAGTTTTTATTCATAGCTTGGGCAAAGGTAGGATACTACACTAGCTTTTCRGTTTTCCTTCTGTAGGCTTCCTTGCTTTAACAGAACAACAGCAAGCAGCAGTGTGTGAGCCAACTTCAAATGTAACCAGAATCTTTGTTTTCAAAACTCATTATGCAGTGTATCAACTGAGAACCTATTTCCTTTGAAGCTTTGGTTTTATGTAAGTAGGGTTTGGGGGATTATTTTTTCCCCATTCAGCTTTTCATTTCTTCAGCACCAAAAGATCAGCACTCATTCAAACCACAAGTGAGGAAAAAGGGTAAAATCAAAGAAATAAAAGAAGCTTAAACTGGTTTGCAAAGTTTTCTCCTTCTGCTATGTCTTCATTTTCTCCTCTTAGGAGGGATAATTCAAAACTATTACTAATATGTCTTTTCTCTTGGGTCTTATTTGGTTTAATCTTAAAATACCTCTGTGCTGAAGTGTGGATGCTTATTACAAAAATGAAAGTTTTTTTTTCTAGGTTTCTTTCTTTCTCTTCTTGGAACTGTTAATCTATTTTATGACTGTGTTTAAAACTGGAAGAAATCTTTGCCCATCCAGATCTTGAGTTTCTAGTTTGTTTATTTAAAAAACACCCAACAACCAACCAAAAAACCCCCCAAGCATTGCATTTATACTAATATGGAAACTTGAAGGTTATGATGCTCAGCCAGACAACTTTTTCACATCTCAAATGAACAACTTTAAATAAATCTCTTTTTTCCCAAATGTGTTAGAATAAGTTAATGTCAGTAGATATCTGTAATTCATCTGACTCTGGTGTGTATTTACTTGTTGGTCTGGTAGGTGATATGTTTCTCCTGAGACAAAATTTCACCTGTTGGTAGCATGGCATCTGAAAGCAGATGTCTGTGTGTTGTTACCCGAATGACAGTAACTAGAAAGCCTGGAAGGAGGAGCTGTAAAATAATAGTGTGACAGTCCACATTAAGTTCTTTGCTCTTGCAAGTTAACACTGACTTCAGTAATGGCACAGGCATTCGGTTGGGAAAATGAACCTTGCAGGCTAACTGTTCAAACCCAAAATTCTTTTTAAAGGTATCAGTGCAAATGCAAATCAGTACTTGGTGACAATTCAGTCTGTTGGTGCATGATCCTTTTAAACTGCACTGCTCAGTGAAGAGGTTCTCCAAAGGGTGCTTATGTAATTTTGAGTTTATGTGGCAAATGCCTTCGTAACAAACATCTCTCCGTGGATTTATAGCCATCCCTTGGATTGTATCCAGTTAGCTGATGGAACATCTGGTAAGCATTGTGTGTTTGTAATAAGCCCTTACTGTATAAAGCTGGCTCAAGCTTTTCAGGCAAAGATCGATGACCTCTTCTTGGCAGGCTTCTAGCTGTTTGCCAAAACAAGTGCATTGCAGGGAGCAAGATGCTGGTAGAAGATTTGGTTTAAAGGCGCCTTTGCATTGTACTGTAAGAGTTTGTACTTGTTTAAGGAAAATTGCATTAGACTGAAATAGAAAAGTAATGACACTCATATAAATACCATGTTCCAAACTGCTGTCCCTCTCTTCTCCATTTATGTAGTAAAAGCTCTGATTTCCATATGTTGTTTTTTTTTTCCTAACAAAATTGTGCAAGGCCTTTGGAATAGGCATATTTAATTTTACCACTGCGTATGCCTAGTGTGTTTCTTGAAGAAAACTGGAGAAAAGTATCAAATTAAAAACTATAGTGGTGTTTTCATACATAAGTGAAACACGAACTATAATAAGATTTGAAATAGAAATACATTTTTTGAAATCTGTATATGGCTAGCTATTTCATAATATAAGACACAACATAGATTAATCCAATGCTCATTGTATAGCATGATATGATGTGAAAAATTATAATATTATGGTTTATATAGATTTGTTTTGTTGTACTTCATAAAATACATAACCTATACTCTGTTATGATTTGTTAGTGTTTTGCTCTACGCTTTTGTTGTTGCAGTAGTGTGCTCTGAATCAATCTGTTCCCCCTTCACCCTTATGCTCCCCAACAGTAGTCAAGTCTGTTTATTGTTAGTATCATTGAGGAAAAAAGTCTTGATATAGTCTATTTTGATTAATTGATTAGGGCATGAGTAGATGAGGTAATACATACATTAAAGATAGGTCTAGTCATGTTCCTGGCCATTCCATGTACCAGTGAGATTGTGAAAACTTTGGAAGCATTAATGTCTTTTCTGAACATCATTAACCAAATGTTTACTGCCTTCAACATAGCCTAAAAATCTACTTCTATTTTTAAAATACAAGTTCTACAGTAGTGTAAACAGCTGGAGTCTCAAAAGCTATGTATTATTTGAGTATAGTCTTGAAAGGTTAAAATAAATATTTGAGTACAGCTGGAAACAGAAGTCAATTTAGGAAAGTTCGTTGTTAGTAGAGGCTCAAAATCTGCCTACAGTTGCATATTTATTCCATGAATCCATTGAAAATAAGCATAGAAGTGCTGTAATATATTAAGTAGAGGTAAATAATTTTTCATGTTTTAAAAGCTATTTAAAAGAATCAATCATTTAACTGAAAAGTATCATCATTATTTCATAGGTAAAAGCCTGAATATCAAACTCTTAGACTTTTTAAAGATAATAAGCAGATGTTCTAAGAAGACAGTCCCATTACCTGTGCCCATTTGCCACAGGATCTTAAGTAATTTCAGTCTTTTGCACTTCCCATTTAGGAAGAGTGAACAATATTAAAAACCTGTGGTGCATAACATGGAGTTTCAGTAAAGATAAAACAAAGCATTTGAGAAAAGTTAATACATTATATATTCTGTAAAACAGCAAAATTTATACTTGCTGTTACTTTTGTTTTGAGGTAGTGCTTATGCAGTACAGTGAGTGTCCCAAAAATTAGAGATTAAAGTTAGAGTAATAAAGAACACTACTCATGGGAAGCCCTTGTCTTTAGTGAATGTGGCCATCATTAAGAGGGACTCTTGGACTCTGTTTTACTGGACATTTGGTACTGTTAAATATGTGTGTTTCTTTATGCCTCTCAGTGGTAAGCCATTCTTTATACTGTTGGAGAACAAGCAAACTATAATCTCAGTATTTCATAAGTGAGTATTACTAGCTGAAGTAAATACATAGGTAAAACTATTTTACCACAGAAGTAGGTAAAAAGAGCTGCATACGAAAAGGCAGTAGTTCCGTCAGTCAGAAGCTTTGTTGGCAGGTTTTGAAGGTTACACTTGCATAGTCAGAAACCTTTTTGTTATTTTTATAACAGCAACTGTCCTCATAATTTGGTAGCCCTTCAGTTTGTGATAGATCTTTAAGGCATATTATTAACTAAATCTATGGATTTTGCAATGCCAAAGTAGATTGAATGCATTGGAACTTCATTATCCCAAAGTATAATAGTGTGGGTTTGTGTTGTTTTGTGTTTGGTTTTGGTGGGTTTTTTTTTGTTGTTGTTTTGTTTTTGGTTTGTTTTTGTTTTTTTAAGATTTTGATAATCATAACGTGTTCTTGGAAATGCCTCTGCAAAGGCATCTGCAGTGTGAATACTGTGTTAATTCTTGTGGTACTCTCAGAATACACTATGTTTGTGAGACTTGCTAACGTTGCTTTTCCTTCCACCAGCCCTCTCACCCCTGCCTCACCTTCATGCAGATACAGTTTGGCTGAAAAAATAGAAATACTCTGGTAAACTGTTGTTGTGTGTACTAGGAGTTACCTCTAAAATAATGAGGTAGAGCCGTTCATTTTCCACAGGTACCTTTATCTGTTCTTCAGAATTTACTCTTTCCTTTTCTCTGCTAGAGCCTTTTCATGGACGCTTTGTACCTGGGAGGGGGGGGGAATTGTTTTGCCACTGTAAAAGGCAGTCTCTGGACATAAAAATGACTGAGTAGAGCATGCGTGTATTACTTGCAAGTTAGAGTTTTTAAAAGAAAACTTCAAAGAAAGCAAGATGCAAGTCCGAAAAGGAAGGTCAAGCCCTTTCATCATTTCTCTGGATTTTCCGAAGGTCTATACTAAGGAAAGTATCGCAAGCTGAGATAGATACTCTGATTTAAACACTGCCTAGTCCTTTGTCTTTTTTTCATGCTATGACTTTTAGTTTGCTTTCATTATTTCTGCCATATTTCTTTAATGTATTCTTCCAAAAAAGTGAATTATATGTGATATCAGGAATAATATAAAACATAGATTTTAACCTGCAGTAGCAACTTTAACAAACAAACTGCCTGATATATTGGACTTTCAGCTATTGCATGCAGTATAGATCCTTGATTTTTCTTATACTAAGACTGTGGTATATTTCTCAGAAATTATATTTCTGTAACACACACTAAACTTAACCGTTAATAAATAGTGAAGCAATATCAGAATCTAGGGCAAAATACTCAACCTGAATAAATCTGAGGAGTTTTAATAACTGCAGTTTGCAGCAGTGGGGCTCATTCCTCCAAGACAGAACAGATCGAAAATCTCATTTATATTACAGTGTTGTAAAGGAACACTGAGAAATATGCCCTTTCTACTTACTTCTCTGTTTATAATTCCCAGATCAGTACCAGGAAACTGGATCTTTCCAGTTAATTCCTAAGCATGTGCTTTTCTTCTTTATTAGGCTCTGTGTTTTCAAAAAATCTTTAATATAGCATTTTTTAACTTCATCTCATCATCTTGGAAGTCTGCTCTGCTGTGAATGGTGCTATTTAAAGGCAACATCTTCCATTGCAATTCATGAATTTTCCATAGTAGATTAAAGTAACCCAGGGTATCAGTTCACCTCTGTCTAAAATACTGGAAGCAGCTGTACTTCTCTATTTTCAGAGCAATGTAATTGTTTACATTTGCACAGCAATATCATAAGGCAAGAAAGAACTAGAAAGGAAGAAAGAACTTTTTTTCCCATTTAGACTTCAGAAAAATGAAACTGTGTGAATGTATAATCGCTTTCAGACTTTGGTCAGGGTGCTTGAAAATCTAGTCCGGTCTTTATTACAAATATGAGGCAGTATTTAACTATTGTACGACAAAGAACTGAAGCCATCCTGTTTTCTTTTTTGAAAGAGTGCCCATTTAGCAATACAGTTCTCCCGGTAATCCCATGCGAGGACTTTATTTGGGGCTTGGTAAAAGTCAGATGACTACTGTGGGATTGTCTTCACATCCAAAGAAAGTTTCAGATGCAGAGTTCAGAATATTAGGATCAAGTTTGAGGCTTTGCCTCAGTGGGTGAGTTTGTAGTTTTGCAAAACTAGTCCTGTGCATTTCAGTTGACTTAATAAACAAGCAATGCACCCCCACGTGTTCAATTAACATTATATTTAATATTATATTCAGAAGTAGACTTCACAAATATTTCAGTGTTTTGTAAATGTCAGTGTGAGAATCACATAGAATACATGCTGAACAGAGGGGAAAAAAAGGAAGAAAAAGGTCTCATTAGCTGCAAACGCAGTAAGTAAAATTTAATTAGTGGGGTTTGGGGGTTTTTTGGTGGTTTTTTTGTTTGTTTGGTTGGTTGGTTTTTTTAACCTACAGCAATTTGAGTTTCAGTGTCTGATTTACCTTGGTGTTAGAACAGCTTGTGGACTAAATACCTATTTATTTACTTTCAAATGCTTTAAAGTATTTCTGAAGAAAAAATAGAGTTAAAATTTATAAAGAATTCTAAGGTTTTTTATAATTCATTTGTATGCATTCCATAAGTACAGCAGATTTTGCTAATAATCCGTCATGGCAGATGTTTGTTTTAGAGCATGCAGTTTTCATGTGTTCATAGTTTTTGGAGTGAATAGAAATACATAGTTATTATATTATACTGAATACACTTCGGGACTGCGAATTTTGTACTTCAGGCAAGATAATATTATAGCTCTCAATGTATGCAATGGAATCACTGATGAACCCCTTCTAAAATAATGTTTTTGAGGATAGGATTGTCTAGTTAAAACCCATAACTGGAGCGATTTGTACATGTGCCATCTTGACTTTGGGCAAGATTCTTCTGTGCGTCACAGACTTCTCTGGAAAATAGGAGTATGTCTGCCTATTGTGCTGCAAGGCTAATATTAATAAGTGGAAGTTTTCCTTGAGAGAAAGAGCTTGTTAAAGACTGGAAAAGGACTTGAGATTTAGATTTATATCTTGTTTTCAGTTAACTACCTACTCTTCATTGAAAGAGTAGAAAGTACACTCGGTGTGATGTAATGAACTTGCAGTTATTAAAATACAGTTTATCCCTGCTTCAGAATCTTAAATGAACATTTAGTTTTGGGGTGGTTTTTTTGCTGCTTTTTAAGGATCCATTATTATTAAACTCTTTTTGCTGGCTGTAGTTACTAAATTGTAATCAGGGGTCCTTTTTCAAAATCCCTTCTCAGGACATTTTACAGAATACAGTACCTTTGTGTACAAATGCAGGAGTTATTAGTTCTTAGTTATACTTTTAAATTTGAGAGTGGCAAATTGACCATAATGAATAGATTTTTTTTTTTTTTTCTCCCAATGTTTGGTGGTGTAGTGGATTTCAGAATTCATCTTAAACCAGCAAAAACAAAACAAGACAAAAGCTGAAGACTGTACTGATGACTATCAAGATTTGTAGATTAAAAATCTCGAATTATTGGGCTTTCTTTAAAAAAAAAAAAAAAAAAAAAAAAAAAAAAGGCTGTCATCCCTGGTCTTTATTATTAGAGAGCATAAATTATGCATGCTCAGGG
Organism: Phoebastria nigripes; assembly: GCA_035582835.1. Lineage (NCBI taxonomy): Eukaryota > Metazoa > Chordata > Aves > Procellariiformes > Diomedeidae > Phoebastria > Phoebastria nigripes. The sequence continues at coordinate 199,956 of JAYKAV010000411.1, read as the reverse complement.
AAGGTCAGATATATAACATGTATTAGATATATTTTACTTCTTCATTTAATCTTTGTGGGATGTAATCAGTATCAGAAATGACATGTCTTGTTTTGTTAAGATAGTGCTTTGGAGGGTTTGATTGCATTCGTTTCAGAAGAATGTATACATCATTAAAACTTATTTAGCTTCTCTTAGGTAGATTAAGCATTTCCCTTACCTGTGCTTGAGTGTTTGACTAAATTATGTAAGTAAATCACATCTTGTTCTTCAAGTATTTTTCCTATTTTTTTGAGTGGGAGAAGGGGCGGGAGACTTCACATACTCAGTAGTATCTTGTTTGATGTCTTCTCTGAAGGACTGTGTGCTCACAGACTTTATACCTAGGATAGCAAAGCCGTTTGGCATATTAGGATGTGATCCAGCTTTTCATGTTTCTGCTTCTTTGCAGCACCACAGTCCTCATTATTTACAGATTTCTAACTCTCTAGTGCTCCAGAAAGGCTGGCTTGGAATATGAGCTATCAAATAGCATGCGCCTATGTTTCTGTATTCTTTTCAGGCTTGTCACCCATTTCCTGGGCCTCAGTAGGAGTCAGTGGAACTCTTGCCACCAACTGGATGAATCAGTTGGGTTGTTGGGCACACAGTTTCCTTACAAACTGAGAATGGCAACTCAGTGAAAGATTCGGAGTAGGAAATACAAACATCTTTCTTCTATGCCAGTTTAGCTACACATAAAAAACTATGGAAAGTATTGGAAAGTATTTCATTTCATTGCTACTGCCTTTGGAGAGGAAAGCCTTTAAGAATCCAAAAGTAATTTGCAAATAACCTTGTGAAAAGCTGATGCAACTAATACTGTCCAATATATTCTACACCGGTTTCTCTGCGGTGTTAATATTTTTTTTTTGTAGGGAACAAGACTCCTGATTCCTGATGTAATGTATAGTCATAGTAGTAGAAGGAGTTTCCCTTTACTGTGTATATGGCAGACGTACAGGCTATGAAAGTTGTATTTGAGAACGTGCATCTTTTTCGTTTCTTTGCCCAAACTCTTTTAACCATATAAAATATCAAAATGAAATTATTTTGTTACCGAATTATTTTTTTTAAGTTACAAATACCATATGCAGCTGAAGTCACAGCTATCATCTCTCAGGGTTGCATTTGCATAATAGTCTAAGACTGATTCCTTCTAGCAATACTGGTGCTGCTAACATTACCAGCATTGAAGGACTGCGTAAAAGACTTTAAAAGTCTTTTCACCTGTAACACAGGTGAAACTGAAATTGTTGCAGCATTTCTGGTCTGAGAAACTTTGGATAACATGAGGCGCRCAGTATTTCTTCTGTGATTGTAATGAGGCTAACCCAGTTCCACTGGAACAATTTTACATCAATAAGAGATTTGGAAGACAACATGGAAAGAATCCAACCTTCCAGTTTCATACCTGCACTAGAAAGACCAGGAAAAGAATCTGTCTTTAAACATCTGGAATCTATTTCTTCTGTTTGCTGGTATTGATGTTGAGTTTTCTTTTTATTCATTCTTCTCCTTTCTATTCCTGGGAGACATACGGTTGGGGTTTTTAATTAGAAAATGGAAGTTTCTGTTAAGGATTACTCAGAATAAAGTTAAATAATGGCATTGTTAAATTCAGTAGGATCTAAATTTTATAACTATTTTCCTATTTTTATAGCACCCAACTAACCCTTTTCCTTCTTTTCCCTTTTAGTCCTTCTTCCTCAAATAACAGTTGAGGACTGACTTCATAGGTTGGTATACATTAATCACAGATGAGCTGAACGTGAACTGTGCTGTTAAAGATTAGGTAATTCCAGTTCGAAATGATTCTCTTAGTGTTCTTAATACTGATATACTTTTTGGAAATTTACTGCTACTTTTGTGTAGCTATGTAATCAATAGCATTTCAGAAGGTCGTTTTCTAAGAAACAGGCRCAAAACCTCAGTAATTGTGAAGAAAGAGTTTTTTGTTTTGTTTTGTTTTGTTTTTCTTTTTGAAGACATCATCTTTCTTTTTTCACTTGGTTAGTGCCTAGTCTTGGTAGCTCCTTCTAGAGAACCCAGTGGAAAAGTTGTGGCAATTAGGCAAACGGTCTCTTGAGGCAAATACCTCTCCACAGAAAGCAATGTGGAACCAAGGCTCATTTAGGTTCTTGTGAAAATCCCACCTGGTATCTGTCTCTGTAGGCACTAAAGCCTTAATCTGTCCTGTGGTTCTTTGTACAGGTTTGGTTATGCACAGCTCTCGGCACCAGTGCACATGAGCAGTGTCTTCTCTTGCTCTGAATGCTAAATCAAACAAAGCCTGTTTTATGCCTTGTTACAATGGGAGGAAGAGAGCAGACAACCATTAATTGCATTGTTTGAATTTGGAGCTAAAAATCAAAGTCAAACTTCTTTTTCTCCTCATTACTGTAAGGTTGGATTGAATTCATTATCTTGCTGACTGGCCTGTAACTGCCTTCCCTCGTTTCCTGCTGAGCTGCTTATCCCAGCCCAAAGCGTGTTGCTTCCCCTTCCACTTCCTGCCAGCTTCGTCTCCAGAAGCGCAGGCAGGCCAAAGTCTGAAGTCCCTGCTCCAGCAAAACTGATTCTTACTTGGATATCAGTATTTGGAGCTGTAATTTCCTGTAAATCCTTCCTTGCCGAGATCTTTAAAGCTTGCTATAGTTAGGATAAGTAAAAGCAGTTACATAGATGACAGAATCAGTTGAACAGCAGAGCGGATTTTTCTTCTTTGATTTGTCTTGGAAAGGCTACTGAAATATGTAATTGCTGTGGGGCGAAGTCACTATTTTGGTGTGGTAGTGAAACTGTGGCTGTCTATTATTTAGAGTTCATTCTTAGGAAAAAATCATTGTAAATTGTAGTATTTGTATTTTATTACAAGTTTTAGGGATAAATTAGCCTGCCTTTATATGGCAATAATGAGGCATGGAGCTGCCAATCCAAAATACCACTTCTTGTACATTTTGCGTTTGAGGAGATAAACAGAATCCATAGGAAAAACAGAATAAATAGGAGATACTCTCCTGTTGTTAAATGACCATTCAGATTACCAAAACAAAATTAATCTTACAATTGAAAAGATAGAAAAAGTTGAAAAAAAATTAGGCTAAACTGGTTCCATCAGTCAAAAGGACACAAGTGTATGTGCGTGTATACACATATATATATATATATGTATTTGTAGTTTAAAGAAATAATTTATAACTGAAGAATTTCTTGTGAGTGTCTGGATAATGTTAGCGTGTTTGATATGTTGCATCAGAAAAACAAGTAGTTTCATTATGGTTTTATCAAACACATTAATAATAAATAATGGTTGTAATAGTATTGGTATATTTATTTATATTGATTTAGCATGTATCCTTTTTATGTTCAAATGACCAAGTTAGTTACAGTTTTAATTCTAGATTATCATTGTGCCTGTCTGGAGTCTTCCTAGGGATAAAAAATTGTGTCACTTAACTGGAAGATGCTAGAGTACACAAAATAGCCTTTTACTAATTTGGTTGACTTTAAGTTGTCTCATCAGTGCTACCTGTTCCTGTTGTACTGTGTTGTGGTTTCACCTAAGTATCAGTGCCCATCTCATTAATTTCGCATCTAGTTGCCCCCACCACGTTCATATTCATTTGAATGAAGAAAACCTAAGCAACTTGTGTCCGTCATGTGTTTCCATCACAGTTAGTGACAAACCTCCAAAATGAGCGCTCCCTTTATTTGATATTGTCAAGTTTGAAGTGGCTACATCTCAATATTTAAATCCCTTGCCAAAAACAGCACTGTTTTGTAAGACTGGGTTATTTGCTTTTACTTCCTGTTTCTGCTTATGGCCTAGAGGTAATTTTTATATTGCTGGTGGCAAAAGCACAGAAATAGCTATTTGAAAACTAAATAAAAAGCCAAAAGGGAAAACAAAAGATGGCTAAGAGTTTCTGCAAGTAAGGGGCATAAAAAGCTCACTAAAATTTAAGCAGCAACTGACTATGCAGCAAAATATAATGTAAGGCATTTTTAGTGTTTTATCAACATCTGTTATCTGAGGTATGAAAAAAGTGGTTTTACAAACAAGTTGCAGGACCATAGGTAATGTAATTTAGAATTAAAATATTATATAAACCATAATCTTGACACCATGGTCTTACTCCTTCTGCTGGTATCATTGATGTCCTTTATATGGAAAACAGCCGAGATTTCCTGGGTACGGTAATAATTGCATTTATATGGTATTTCTTATCATCATAGAAGACTTCATGTGTTGCATAAGCTTTACAACATCTTTAGAAGATGTGTTTTTATGTGGAGAAACTGAGGCAGAGATGCTGCCATTCCTCCAGACTGAGGGGATTATAGGCTACTGGGTTGGTCAGTGAATACAGGACTCAGGAAGTTGCCTCAGCAAAAAAGTATTCATGACTTCGGACAAGTCATCAATTTACCCCACATCATAATTCTCTTTGTGTGTGAACGCTGTTATTAAATAGGACTACCAGGGATAAAATACATGGAAAACTGAATCAAGCAGATAGGGCTGCAAATAGACTGGAGCATGTTGGAGCTGAGATAAATTCTCATGATGCCCATGCTACCAGCCTGAACTCTGACAGTCAGGCATTGTGAAGAAAAAGGCTATATAAAACTAATGTATACTTCTGTGTCGCATGCTGCATGACAGTAGCCTTTTAAATCCTTTTTGTTAACAAGAAAGCGCTTTTCTGATTCTGGAGGAAAATATCATTAGAAACGTTGATGTTTCTGGTTGTATTTCCTTTTTTTCAGTGCAGTACTTCAGAGCCTCCAGCTAGTAGCAAGTGCTTTATTTTTTGCCTCAGGCCATCTAACTATGGCAGATTTACGAGGCAGAGTTGCTTTCTGGGAGCTGGACACTGGAGCTTGGGTTCAGTTCCCTAAAGGAGGGCTATCGGCTATCTGCTCCCTATTATATTCTCAGATCAAAACTTCTGAATAATCTGTAACTAAAGTGCAAAAACATTTAAATATTAATTTCTGAATTGCATACACAGATGAAGGAAATACATCAAAATGTTCTGTAAGTTTAGAGGAAAATTTATTGGTGCAGATTCTGATTTGCTCTACTTCCCTTTCCTGTCAGCTGCTGATGAAGGCTGAGACAAAGATCTGGCGCGCAGGTTTTCTCCCATAGGATCAGCGCTAGGCAGTCTTTTCAGTATTTCCATTAACACTTTGTCACTTCAGAGGTACATTAGAACTCACAGTATGCTTCACCTGTGACCTCCTTGAGAAGAAAATCAAGTTTGGGATATCAAGTCATGCAATAATACTGACATGAAAGTGTTTCATTTTAAAGCTWTTGAATTATGACTGAATCTCTTTTCAGGATCCAGTGCTGTGATCCTTATTCATGCAGGGCAAGTGGGGATTGCTGATGTACAAGTTGCAAATCAGGTCTTTTATCCTCTGTCTCACCTGTGTGACACAAATAGGGAAAAAGCAGCAGCTTAATGAAAGGGCGCTAATTAGTTGGTTTTCTTTATAAAATGTTMTACATTACAGATTTAGTGTAAAGTATCAAACCAGCTCCCTCTTGCCGAGTCTTTTATCCTTATGCTAGTCACTGTAATGTAAGGTATGGACAGTGCAAATTCCACACTGCAGTACTTGAAAACTCTTGGAAGAAGAGAGCAGTTGATTATGAAAATAGCTGCAGCATCCTTTACAAGCTGCAGAAGGTCATGCTTGAAATAGGCAGCATGTATGCTTTTAAGGAGGTAGAAGGGTGGTTCTGCAGGTCCTTCCTGGACTACTGCTTAGCTCCTTTTGTGAGAGAACTTCAAACGATTAGGATTCATCCATGACACACTGTTAGAATATAATATATGTTTATAAAAGAAAACARCAAGAAGTTGCTTTAGATGATGGAAGAATTACTTTTAAAAGCGGAAGTCCTTGGAGGAGTTTGTTTTGCTCTTGTTATTCAGAATTCATACACAGTTAATGTTTAGTTCAAAGTATTTCAACACAGTGCTTTTACCTAAACAAAGTTGCATTCATTAATAGTACAGAGAACGGATTTTCATTTGCAATTGATTAACTGTCTTAATGTGTTTGCATCAATTGAAAAATGCACTAGCACAAGCAAAAGCGCAATATTGCTCCAAGTAATTTTCCAGCCCTTTGTGTTTCAGTGGCTGGATGGCATTTAAGGTAACTATGCAATGTAACGGATGCTGATTTCATCCTATATTGCTGTCATGGTAATGACTAATAGTGCTGATAAAAGGCAGTTGAGCATTTGCCTAGGGCATGGAAAACTGACTCTCTAGGGTGAACTGTACCATGTCAACGTTGTTTGCAATGCATGGATTCCATCATGGCTCTGCGTTTGTCCCGTCTTTAAATAGTCCTTGCTTTTATGCAGAACTCCTCTGTTCTGATTTACAGTAAAAATCTTTTATCTGTGGTGGTGTTTTGCTGTGTTAAATTATAATTGGTACTATAGACAAAAGCAAAATCTTAGTTTTAAAAAGGAATCTCTTTCTGCTTTTGATATTGAGGGAATACTTGGGTGGCCTATGTGAAATCAGTTGGTGGTCTAGCTCTAATTCCTTATGGATACATCAAAACCAAACAAAAAACCCCCTTCATTATAAACAACACCCTTGCTGATACATTCAGCATGGAACAAGAACTGAGCTGTGGAGGAATGAAATAGTCTGTGACCTTTAGATACAAATTCTCCTGGAAGTTGTCCATATTGGTAGAGAAAATTGCATACTGCTCACTGTGTTACTTTGTTACTGGATTTCAGTTTCCTTAAATCAGCCTGCGGATATAGTTTAAGAAGGGAGCTCCATCCACTGTTTGCTCATCTCTGAGCAAATAGAGTAAATTAGCCGTAGAAAGTTGTATTTGGATACTTACTTAATTCCTTGAAAAGTAATTTCACTGTGTCTTACCTTTAAGCATACAATATACTTAAATCCTACAAGATTTCTTGCCTTAGCCCTTACTAATTAAACTAACAATTGGTAAATCTTATGTGATTTGTGATTCTGCATATGAGGTTGTATTTTTGCAGTTCAGAGCGCTCTTCACTGTTGGTCAAAAGAAGGAAAAGGAGCAAATGTAGCACGGAACTCCACTCACTAACACTGTCTCCTGTTGGGTGTGGCTGAGGAAATCCACATACTGGTTGATGGGAGCCAAATAAATAAATTAGCTTCTTCGTGAGATACTTGAAAACTCTTATACACAACACCATTAGATTTTAGCCAACTACATATAAATATAAATGGAGAAGGTATATTATTTGTCATTGTTTATTACTGCTATCTGGAGATAAGCCTGTCACTTTCTTCCAATATGAAATATATTCTTTAAGGAACAGCAATGATGTCATATGCAACCGTGATCATTTTTATTTTGCTTATATCTGTCTATAATGGCTTTTAAAAAAATTATGTAAGAAAAGTACATCCTATATTAAAAAATAGACTTTTATTATTACTGTTAAGTTATTGCTTAAATTAACTTGGATGTGACTAAGAATAGGACAGCATAGAATTTATAAACCTTGAGCCCCTAGATGCTATGTGAAACTTTTTAATTTGCCAAGTACTCAGAAGGGCTATATTAGGGTTGCATCAATGTTGTTGTAGCCACCTATTTTATGACTTGTTAAATAAATTGATATGCATAGGAAGTTGTTAATAAAGTCTACAAATGGCTATACCAATGTTTCTTAGAAGGATTTCTTGGGAATGAGGGTCTTTAGAAGTTATAACTCATTTTTCTAATTCCAAATGGTAATATTAATAATTTTAACTGCCTGTGGAATTTTAAAGTAATTTCTGTTATTTGGTGTACTTGTGGATCTCTGCCTAGGTAAGTTTATATTTAGCTTTTTTCAGTATGATCCTGTTTATTGAGAAATGGTATTGCATAATAAACACTATACTGAATAAGTATACTTAGATGTTGGTATACTTTTCCAGAAAAAGCTGAAATGATAGATAGTAGAATTGGTAGATTGTATAAAATAGACTGAAGACAGAAAGGTAGCAAAGTGTGGCTTTTCTGATGTGGAATAGTACGGGTCTTGTATGTATGAAGTTTCAGAAACTGCAGAATAATGTGAGTAGTATTGGTTTGCACCTACATCCAGAGGCTCTGTTTATCTGTGGTCCCCATCTAAACCTGTTGTGGCGACTAGGAATGCAGCAGATGGTCTGATTTCAGTGTCTACAACATTTCACATTATTGGTGCTGCTGCTTTTAGAGGCTTCTGTCTGGACAACTGTACACAAACAGCTGTGCAGTGTTAAAAGCAGAACGCAAAGTATTCACCCAAACCTTTCTATCTGTCATCATTATAAGAATGTTTCACAGTTTGTGTTTGTGGAAGATGAGGATTCCCTGTACTACAATAGTTTCCCGGTGCTGTATGCCCCTCTTGTGTTAGGCTGAGAGCCTTTCTGTCTCGTCCTTTCATCTGCAATAACACTGTAGTGCTCAGCTACTTGCTGAACCCAGTAACCCAATGGAGTTTCTTGTTGGAGGATGTTTTACTTTAAACAAACCATTCACATTTCTGCTTCTGTCGTTTCCCAGTATTCTGCAAACCAGGAATCAGGAATGGGAGGTGCCCCAGCTGAGCAGTCATGCAGCCGAAAGGCTGCACGCTTCCTCTTCGCTCTCTCCAAAACCACTTTTATAAGCCCAGTGCAAGAAGTTCTAGTGTAGTTTGACTGACACCTTCCCCTGTGCATCTTCAGCAAGGATCACTGTGATGAAACTTAATAAAATTAATTATCAGCATGTTGCAATGTTTGCTGTGTTAGCCAAAGACATTTTTAGTGTTGGCTAAAGAAATTCTCAATGATAGTGAAATTTAGCAGTAGTAAAAGTGGAAACATAACAGTGTATTTCTATTGCATGCTTAACAGCAAATGCAGATCCTTTAAATGTTTAGTCTAAGTTGACTTTCTCATTTGTATCCCTGTTTTCATTTCAGTGTCAGAAATGTGTAATTTTGTTAGGCTTACCTTAAATTTCATACACAAGCTGTGGATAAAACAATACTTTCTTGTCTTCAATTATTTCCATGCAGAATGCTCTTCCTTGTAGAATAACCTATAGAAGGGAATAGAAATGCTGAGAAAATCAGATCCAGTTGATGGAACKAGGTGTATTTATTTCAGATTATCATCCTCCAAAGATGAGATTCAGGAGAGACAGTACTCTTTCTTATACGAGGCAAAGGGACATCTGCAGGTGCATCTGGAGGAAACACTTGGATCCTGTGTGTTGTGCTCTGTTTTTACTGGGCTATTATTATTGGTCACTGAAAGGCAAGATGCCAGAACTGGACAGGAAATATTTTTTTTCTTTCTATGAGAGTTTTTTGACAAAAATACATCTTGCATAGAAGCTTCTGAAAATAATGCAGAGTTTTGTCAAAAATCTTATTTCCCATCATCTCCCAGCCATTTTTCCAAAAGGGTTTTTGTCAATCAAAATAAATAAATAAATAAATCAGTGATCTTAAGTAAACCTCCTTAAGTAGCATGGGGCTTTTTAAACTGAATTTCTTGTAAATAGTGTTTCCATTCAGTTTTGCATTTTGAGAAAATAACTTTAGAACAGAAACTTCCTGATTTTTTAAGAGGTGCTGCTCTAAATATAGGAACTCATAAAGGAGATCTGAAACACTTCATGCACAGGTACATACTATTCAAAAACACTATGAAGACAATTTGTTAAAACTTGAAGGATAGATTGAAAAAGAAATATTCTATGGAAAGTCCATGTTGTTCGAGTGTCGTGGTTTAACCTTAGCCAGCAACTAACCACCACACAGCCACTCACTCACTCCCCCCACCTCTGGTGGGATGGGGGAGAGAATCAGGAGAGTAAAAGGAAGAAAGATAAAGACAGTTTAAAAATTGAAATAAAATAAAGTAAAATAGTAGTAATAATAATAAAAGAATATACAAAGCAAGTGATGCACAGTGCAACTGCTCACCACCCACTGACTGATGCTCATCCAGTCCCTGAGCAGCAATCACTGGCCCCCCAGCCAACTGCCCCCAGTTTATATACAGAGCATGACACCATATGGTATGCAATACCCCTTTGGCCAGTTTGGGTCAGCTGTCCTGGCTATGCTCCCTCCCAGCTTCTTGTGCACCTGGCAGAGCACGGGAAGCTGAAAAGTCCTTGACTAGTGTAAGCACTACTTAGCAACAACTAAAACATCAGTGTGTTATCAATATTATTCTCATACTAAATCCAAAACACAGCACTATACCAGCTACTAGGAAGAAAATTAACTCTATCCCAGCTGAAACCAGGACATTGGGCCTGTTGCCTCTCATGATTTTTAGCGTGTTTTTCCTCCATGCCCAGCATACATTCCCTTGGAAACAGCTTCAAAGCTATTCCATTTTTCTGTGTCTGTGTCCCCTCCTTCCTAATGAAGAAGATACTGTTCCTTCTGGGAACCTGTTGGCTTATTTTACATGTGATGGAGCAGGAGAAGTGTCAAAAGATAATTATGCTCCTGCAAGCTCAGTGAAAAATAAATGGCTTGGTGGAGAAGGGAGAACCTTCATGGAGGGTTCAGAAGTGCTTAGAGAGAGTTCATTTCAAACTGGTAGGAAAGCAGACTTTGGTAATTCCAGGATTTATGGAAGCACTTTTCTCTGTCATGGGCATCTCCATTTATTTCACCTGCTGTTCTTCTAGCTCTTTTTTTTTTTTTTTTCTTTTTCCTTACAGGAGCTGTTGAAAAAATGCTCATTACTTTGACCACAAGTCTGTCAAAACGAATGTAATTTAAACGCACAGGCTATTGGTAACAGTCCCCTTCTGTGCACCATGTAGCTGTTGATTCATCACTTTGCTGTCGGGGATGGACCTGGTGGTTAGATAGTTTGCCCTCTTGCCTGTGGCCTGAAGCTAAGCTTGTGCCCCTGTTGAGCACTCTTGTGATCTGAGGGGCTTAACAGTCTGAGAGTTTGTCATACTTCACTGAACTGAGAACACATATTTCAGTGTAATAGTCCAGTCTTTGACACTGAATGATCCACCCCCCCCATCTTGAAGACCTGACATAAGCTCTATAAATTGTTCTATCTCATAAGATACAAATACCTGATCTGTACTTGTGATTCCTAGCAGAAGATGATTGAGAACTTTAGGACGCAGTCTGTTGCTAGGGCTTTGACCTGTCCATCTCATGGAAAAAAAATCTGCAGGGAACAAAACCAGTCTGTGGAGCATCCATCTATGAAGCATCCATCCAGCAAGACCACCAAATCTGTTCTTTAAACCTTGAGGGGGTTTTGGATCATTCCCTATTGAAGTTTAGCTGATTTCTGATTCTTTTTTTGTAACAGTATTTGTTACTTTGGTACATGCATATTGTGATAACAAAAAAAAMCCCCAAAAACCCAAAACCACTTTTGAAATAGGATGAAGCTTCTATGGTACCCTTACAGATTAGGATTAATAGGATTATCACAATATAAATTTAATCAATTGGTTGAATGTATACTGAAAAGCATCCATGCAAAATTAATTTCTTTCAATCAGATTCATTGTGCTGGTGTCACAATTGCGCTGATTGCACAATCCAACCTCATCTGAATTTACGTGACTCATATTAATATTTTGATTAGACTACTTTTTCTTAGGAACAACTCCTTTATTGAAAGGACCATATGATCTTGATGTCTAGAAGCTGTTATACTAAAGGTAACAGGATGAATTTATATTATGTCACACAGTTATAAGTTCTATTTTTTGATTGTTATATTCAGACTGTAGATGATACTTTGCAATAACAGTATCTGGTTTTAGGTGGATGAAAGATCTTGGCCACACAGGTAACTTTTCAAAGTCCGCCGTTGCCATTGGAAAGGTTTCCGTAGATCCTGTTTGGTTTTATAGTGACCCTCAGAGCTCAGTTTTGACCTTGGCAGCTCATTGCTGTGATGCTTTTGTAGGCAGGGTTTTAGAACTGAACCTGTGTAACTTGATCTTACAGGTGTTCAGCACCTCTACAAGGGACTAAATGCAGAACTAATGTTGCAGGCTGTTCAGGTTTTGTGAAACAGGACTTCAATTTGTCATCGGTTACCTTTGTTACTTATGTCTGATACATGGCTTCCCAGAGGGAGGGAAAAAAAGTAAGAGTTATGGGTTAATCAGTGATTGCCTAATTGTTAAATGGAACTACCACAACAGTGGTCGTCATAGACAGGAGCAAAATGGCGTAACAGTTCTGACTGTAACTTGGAAGTATACTGTAATTTCTCTTGATTCCTRTTCGTACCATTCGTAGAGTGTATATATGTCTTGGTTTTATTCTGCTAGTATTCATAGAGCATCTGAAAGAGATGTCACAGAGCCTTTTAGCAGGTGCAAAATCAAGTCAGGCACCTTCACTCATATAGCTACCGTTTTTTGCAGCATTTAACATTGCAGCTTCCCGAACAATTTGGAGCCTTTCTGCCCAAGGGTATGGCAGCGTCACAAGCAGATGCAGAGTAGGTTTATATTTAGAATTAAATGTATGATGTAAATGAAGTGCCTTGAATTCAAATGTTAGAAAGTACTGGTAGGAAGGATAATCAATAAATAGGCCTGCCTAACTACTTGGGGGAAAAATGAGTAATAATTAGGACTTAGAAAAAATAAAGTAAGGAAATTAATTTTAAAATAAATTAATAAACTGTACTTGCCTGCTGGTGTGTAGTGAAGTTTAATTTTTGAGGGTAAGATCTGAATCCTTTAAGAGTGAGTAGCACCTTACCCTGGGCTGACTGCAGTCTTCCAAGGCTGCCCTATTTAGGAGGCAGCACATAGCTATGCTAAGTCGTCATGGTCTGCTGTTTCCTCCCTTGGACTGGCTTCAAGAGCAAGGTCCCACCCTCTCCCTGTCTATAGCTGCTAATTTGTTCAGTCCCCTGTGATCCCTGCTCGAGCATGTGCTGAAGATTTACCTACGAAGCCTCTACCTACTCTCAGCAGATTCTTTATAACTGCCTGTGATACCAGGGACTAAGCTGTGATAAGGATATTGGAATTCAGTCATTTGTATATGTTAGTGTTCTTGTCTATATATGAATAGTGACTATAATGTGATGAATAGCAAACGCATCTATATTAGTTACATTTAGGAAATTAATTTTTGCAGTTCTGTAAATCAAAGGTGCCAGTTCGTACCTGTAAATGCTCTCACTTCAAAAATGCATCTAAATACTAACTGAAGGTTTAGAGTTTTGAAGTCCTATCATTTGGGTTCATTATGCTTGCTTCCTAATTAGTTCTACCTTTCAAGTTTTTGTAATGTTAAGTTTTTGCTGACAGAGTTGCTAATTGGCAGATATTTCAGCTGTGAAACAGAGTGAGAGTATGTGCTTTGAATTTTTAATTTTGGTTCCGTGTCTGGAGAAAAATGTTGTCCTTTTAGATCATAAAAGCTCCAAAAATATAAATTTCTGAATGAAGATAAAATTTGGGCTTTTACACCATGCCCAAATGTGAGTGGTGTACCTATGAATTACTCTAATTAGGCAATCACTTTTTTGGAGCCATGTTTTAAGGTTAACCTGCAGCATAATACAGATTTACTTTCCATGTGAGGAACGAAAATAATACAGACTTTATGGCAAACTGTATTTTGGTTTGTTTCATTTTTAGGTGCATTTCAGCTAATTCTGAAGCAACTAGCTATAGTACTGCATAAAATAGGCCAAATACGGCTCTAATCTTGCTCCATCTTTACTTAGGAAGAGTCTCAGACGTTGCAAAAGTGAAGCCTGAATAAAAGATGCCTACGTTCTGCTGTATTTTCCTTCTAAAGATGAGAATGCTACACGAGTCATGTTTTAAACCAAGGAGATTAGCTATAGATGCACTTGCTAAGTGTGCTCAAGTAGAATAATCTATTGCTTCTGCTTTCTGACTACGGCTCACAATTTTTTTTCAGTCTTACCATTTGAATTGATTTCAGATTGATAAAAATGTTTCATCGTTTCAAGATATTCAAATTTTCAGTTACACATGTGTGTAGGGAAATGTATCTCTAAATTATTTGAAATACATGAAGCTTATATTTGGGTTAAATTAATTTTCAGTAAAGAAGATTAAAGCATTGTAATCAAAAGCTGTTCTGCTTTAACACACTCATAGTGGACAAGTCCAAAACCAGTGTGCGGTTATAGTCTAAAAGTCTTTAACCATATGTTCATATTAAAGAACAGAATAATGTGCTAATCTTGTATGCAAAAATATATATATGTAACATTTATAATATATTTGAATTATTTTGGGAGCCTTCAAATTATATTTCAACATTAAATCCAAATTTGAATGAAAACTTTACTTTTGACAGAGAAACATTATTCCAGAGTGCAGAATAGAACCAGCCTGACAATCATTGTAACTTTGACACAGATAGTAATTGATCCACAAAAAATTATTTGAAGTGGGGGGACGGACACGACCCTGAAAAAGTATGTGTACTAGTTTTTTTCCATCTTGATTTAATCAGATGTAGTTAGCAGAAAACATCCCAATAATAATTTCATAGTTAACTATAATGGAACAGCTGCAGTTTTACCAATAATATTTTACTAAATTATTCTTGAATCCAGATGATAGTTTCTGAGTTAGAAGGTTTTTTTAAGAATCCAAGTGATGATGTACTCACCTCCCTTCTAGGTCATTCATTCTTGTGGGTTATTTCTTTAGTTTAACACATTATTCCTAATGTCTACTCTAGAATTTGTCTAACTTTTGTTTTCATTCTTTCGATTTTTTAACATATGAAAAGGAGAGAGAGGAGTTGTTTTGTGTTTTGGTTTTTTTTTTAAAGTGAGTTCTTATTGAGTATCATTCTTCCAGAAAAAGTTAGATTTTTAGAACAGAAGATGAATTCACACTGTAGTTGTACTGTTTTGTTCTTATCTTTCCAAAGAAGAATGCTTGTCACTATTAATGTTGGATATATGAAGCAGTAAAAGATTTGCCATTAGAAACTGTTTGCAAAATGCGTTTATTTTGTACCTTGGTGCTGATAAATGGAATAGATTTTGTTTGCAGTCGCCATGACATTGAAAGATGTTATATAACTGCCATAATTTTTGTTAGCAGGAACTCAATATTATGTAAATATCAGAATCACTCAGCTGACTGCAGCAGGAGGTTATAGCACAATCAGATTGATTTTCCATAATGAATGTTAATAATGATCAGTTAATATTAACTACTTCTTTCTACTGTGTGATAACAAGGGCTCCTGTTAAATTGGGGATAATGTGACAGAGCTTTTAGTGTTGCATGACATCTCATACAGGTGTGGAAAAAGTCCATCCTATCAGAGTATCGTCAGTTAAAGATGCTGTGGTGGTTTTGTCCTGCTCTGCTTGCTCCTGTGTCGGTACCGATGTCTCGAAACATTTTGAGCAAGCATCTAGATAAGTCACAAAAGCAGAATTGCTTCAGGGGTCATGATGACTTTGCATAATGAGTCCATTAGATGTGGTAATCAATATCAAGCTCTTGGATCTTATGAATATTGATGAAGCAATTGTAGCAGGGAGGTAGATGGGGAATTGAGATGCATCTTGATATAATCAGAGAAACAGTTAATGGCCTAGGTAGAATATGGGTCCAGTAACCACCTTACAACATTTTGGAACATTCTAAGTTATCATTAATAATGGAAAAGCCATTATGGCATTTGCAGGAGAAAAAATTGTACAAGGCTTGCATTGCATTCTGCCCGCACAATGCTTCTAAAGGCACTGGTGTCGCTGCATTGTTTGAGATGTTGTAAAACCAGTGGATCGCAAGGTGAGGAATTATGTGACCTTTTCAATAGAAAGTAATATCAAATTTGATCAAGAAAATGGGAAGCTAGGTAATAGGTCACTTCTCACGTACTGCAGCAGCACTCTGAACCTGAGAAAGCTGGGATAGCTGTCTGGCATCCTGCATACTCAGTGATTTTAACTGCTGAGCTCTGAATTGTTTTTTCTGGGTTTTTTGTCCTTACGATTCCCTCTATTTGTAGAGGAAAAAGAATCAGGAAGGTTTTGTGAGGAGTCATGAGCGTTAAGCCAATTTTGTGCATGTGCACATGGTTGTGTGCCCCTTCAGGCCTGTGTTCAATGCAGTGGCTGCAAACCTCTGGGCCCTGTAAGCAGCACAGAAGCTTCTGAAAATCTCTGCTGATAGCTGAAATTAAGAGCTGACTGAAATACGTTACACTGGTATTACGGAGTTTGCAAGCACAAGCACTTGTAGTTTTATTATATAATCATCTAATCTCCGGCTCGGTTATCAGTCTGCAGAATGGGGTAAGCAAAAATTTCTTACCTTGCAGAGGTTGACCTGAACATATGTCAATAAATAACTGGCAAACATATGGAGACTGAGGTCAGTTCAGGCCTTGTCCTGAGCGTGGGACAAATCAGTTGGACAAAAGAGGGTAAGGGGAAAGATGCAGAAAATGTAAAGAGAAAAAGTTCCTGCTTTATAAAGTAAGAGAAGAATCCCTGACAAGCATGAAATTCTAAGCTTGAATTCAGTAGAAAAGCTCTGGCCTGTGGAAAGAGGGTGCACAACTTGAATTTCATGCTGTTTTGCCTGTGTAAGCAACAGCCATGGTGTTGAAGCCACAGCCTTTCTCATTCGGCAGTGGAAATGAATGGCTCTGAATTGAAAGTCTAGGTCAAGGTTACTGTGCAGAGGGTTTGTGAGAAACTTGGTTCTAGCAATGACCAGCTCACTCGAGTAATAGTATAAAACCCTGAGTGTTCAGTTCTTATTCTGGCATTTGCTTAAGAAAACCAGTATGCAATTAGGTTTTTTTACATAAAACCTGAGGGGGGACTTCAGGATTGTGTCTTTTACTTAGGAAAATCACACAGCTTCCAGATGCAGTGGAAATGTATGTGATTAATACACACAGCATGCGCATAAAGGGCAAAATACAGTTAGAGTGACAAAAAATTTACATTGACAGAGAATATTTCAAAAAATAGATTTCCAGAAAGCAATAAGTACATTTAGCTGCAATTGTTCTCCAGTGACTAAAATAAAGACCTAAAAATAAATGTTGTCTATAAATAAGTGTTTGGCTTAATGCCAAGTTTCTCTGCTGTTTATGGAAAAGCAGAGGAAAAAAAAGCAGTAGCTGTGACTAGTTTTCCAGTATATGACCTATTTTGACCCTTACTCTAGCAATGCTGAAATGAGACCAGTATGGCTGAAAATTGTCAGCCTCAAGTCCCATGCCAGCAGAGAATTGTGCTAGGGACATTCAGAGGAAACTAGGCATATCAGTTTTGAGATACGAGTTTGAAATTGCAAAGGAATAATGTTACATAACTTTTTTTTGTTAAATATCATCGCTGGAATGTGTGACCTTGACTAGGTTTGGTTAAGTCTTTAGTAAATACTCTTTTGTTTTGTATTTATTTTAGAGATAGTTGTTGTTGTTGCTGCTGTTATTATTATTATTAGGGGGGGTGTATTATGGCTCTTTTCTATTGTAGAAGAATTTTGACAGGCCCTTCTGCTTCTTCCAAATAGTGCTGAGATGCTACAAATGTCACCAAATATGCAAGCTTACAGCACTGATAACTTTCTCCATCTCGTAGTGTCCTCCTACTGAAGTTGGTGTCCAGCTGGGCACTGACAGTGTCTCACACTTGGCATAGAGTTATGGTCTGATAGTGGTCCAGCATTATTACCCACTGTTTCACTACCTGTCCCCTTTGGAATATTTTTTTTGTTTCCGCTTGGTATCAAACAGAAATCCCTACATCAGATTTCAGTGCCACTTAGACAGTTTCATTAGTGATGCCAAAACTTGAAGGCATGAGACATTTGCTACTGTATTTACTTTTAAAAAATCCTATACACCTTTTTCTATCTGGAATTACTCTGCTTCTCTGTAACACCCGGTAACGCCATTAGGATATTTTGCTGTCTGGCATTGCCTTTAAAATTTTGATTTTTAATCATATTTGTATAGTTTGAGGCTAGACCTTGAAAGTTCATTCATGACTTGAATTTTCCTGTTTTGATTGCCAGGATTATGGGGATATAAACATACAGATGCTAGAATATTTTTCGACCATGTTTTTTTGCACACTCTGTAGATGATGGACCACTACATTAACATCACTGCACCGTGTCACATTTAGTATCCCTTAGTTCTTAAACGCATGCATATTTTCAGCTTCTCCTTAATAATCAGGTAGAAATTGCTTCTATATCTTGCAAGTAGTTTAATAAAGTACATATTTTATTTTGCTGTATTTCTATGAATTCCTGCATCTAAATTTTAGAAAATGGCTTCTCCATCTTACAAACTGGTTCCATTCTGCCTTTGCTTTGATAAAGTACTTTTTCATACAAAGCTGGGAATGCAAACTGAGTTAAAAATGCCTTTATGAGCAAGTCATTGTGCCTTCTCACAATCTTATTATGGTTTTATTAACAATTGTTTTAAATTGTACAGGATCCATTTTAATGTTGAATTATAGCCTTCATTAGTCCCAAACAGTGAATCATAAATGTATGGCTCTAAAGGTATTTATTCCTCAGCTATTTTTTCTGCTATTAGTACTAACTTGCTCCAGAATGTTACAGCTTTTTGTGCTCTCCAACAAGCTGCATGGTCACTGTTGGGCAAATAATTTCCGTGCCGCATCTCTGATGGCTGTGCCCATGTGTTAAATAGAAGTGAGAGACAGGAAGGTAGTAAAGTTGCTACTGTAGGTTCAACCCTCTTAATCCCAGTTGTTGTTTGAATTGTTTCAGCTGAAAGCGCTCCAGAGATTCCCTACCACTCCTCCCGCAGCAGCGTACCTGGAGTTCAGGGAGTGCAGCTTTGTCATGCAAAGTCTTTGAAAAATGCCGACTTTCCTATCACGTGTTGTGAATGGATTGGTTTATCTCGGTTCATGACATTCAGACCTTTCGCATGGATTTCCATCTTTACAGTCACCAAACAGATCCCTTCAGTTCGTGAACTGGAATACAATTAATCGTATCTACTTTAATGCCATTTCTGAGTGTGCATGTGTGATTTCACTGCTTTGCTCAGACTTGTACTGGTTTTGGCTTTTACTTTTTTTTACCTTRTTCCTTGGAAAGGCAAGGTTCCTTCTGCAGATGGGAGTACTGACTCTCAGAAGATAAATTTTAGACCCTTGTTGGCCTCTCTAGGAAGTTTTCCTTGSCACTATTGGGGTTTCTTAGCTCTGTTGTGGTGGGGTTTTGTTGTTTGGGTTTGTTTTTTTTTTTTTCCCCAGACTTCTTTTAAAAGTAATTTTCAGGCATTCCCTAGAGAGACAGTGTGCCAGGTGATGTAGTCAGTAATTAGGCTTTTTGTTTCATTGAAATGCCTACAGGTTGCACACACTTAGTTTCTGACCCATTTTGTTTAGTGCTACATGTATGAACATGGGCATTAAAGCAGCCTTCAAAATCTGGGGATTTTTACCTTTTCTCAAATATTCTTTGCAGCTGCCAAGATCTTATTGATCTTGTTGATCTTATTGATCTTAAGATCTTTGATCTTACTAAGATCATCGTAGTGACCTGTTATTTTCCATCTTTCAGTTCTGCTTTTTAAACTTTTAAGGCAAAATTTATAATCTTAATTTTTTGTTAATCTCCACATTTTTTTAACCTGAATGGAAAAAATATGGGAGCCCTCTGGTGGCTGCTCCAACATCTGCAGATGTCCCTGTAAATAACAGCATAAAAGATGAAGTTGGTTACCAATCTGGCGCTAAAGTGAGAAAAACCCAAAGTGCATGCTTATTCTCACATGCAGTCAATTTAAATACTATTAGTCGCACTTCTGGTAATAATTTCCATTACTTCTTGAATTACTACCAGTTTTCTAAAATAAACGCAATTTCAATAAAAATTCTGAAGCCCTTCCACCCATATGCATCACTTGTTTGCAACGTTATTTGCATGAATCACTGGTTTGTATGTGCATATGGCAATGTCTTGGGGAAAAGGTACCCATTTGTGTGAGTTATGAACCTCCTCCACCTGAGGTCATTCCAGCTTATTAGGGGGACATAACTACAGCCCAAGCCCTGGCCTTTGCTGGCAGAGAGCAGTACATAATACAGCCCTCCATAGTTTCATTTATTATTTTGTTTTCCTATAAGGCCCCAGCCCATGCTCTGAGGGCTCTTCTGTTTGAGGATTTCAGAAAAATCAAGATAAAGAAAGAACACTTGTATGTAACATGAAAATAAAGTGATTTAGCTTGATTACTGTTTCAGATGCTTGGAAAGGCTAACAATTTTGAGAAATGAGAAAGTTATTTAAGATATAGACAGGAATATTATGCTCTCTTTCTCCCTTGGGTACTCTTGGATTCAGAATGTACATACATGGTTTCACTAGCTGGAGAAAAAGAAATCAAATGCCTCTGGAACTGATTATATAAAAGCAAAAGAACTCTTCCTGTCTTTAAATGTAAGGGGTGGTTTTGGGGAAAAAATGAACTTAAATTTTTTGACAAAGGTTTACAAGAAATTAAATTCCTTCCTCTTTATCCTCTTTTTTTCGGTCTATTTCAGTGGCAAATAGAGCGGAGGGGAAAGGAGAGAGACAAAATGGCAATATAAATATTGAAAGAAATAAACTGAAATGTCAGTGTACTTTTTTTTTTTTTTTTTTTTTTATACGGCGAAGAACAAAAATCAATCTACTTCTATGCCATTTTTGGGAAAAAAAGTTATCTTTATTTTTTACCTATTTTGGTCATGTTTAGTATAAGCACTTTAAAACTGTGTGTTAAAAAAGAATTTTTTTTTAATTGTCTTTAAATAATGGAATTTTGTTCGGGTTTAAAATAGAAGTCTTTTTGGCCTTCCTACACAGTATCTTAAAACCTCACAATTTCCCCCCATTAGATAGATTCCCTCTATAGGTGGTGAACAACCTCACTACAGCAATGTTGTATGGCCTGTCTGAAATCATGCTGGAAAGGTCTCCTGAATCAGAAGGTTGAATCCTCTTCTGGTCAAGTCCTGGTGGCCTCTCTTATCTACAACATTGTTCAACCTGATCAATCCCTATAAATCATTTAAGAGTTGTCTACTGGCTGAAAGGAAAGGGAGTAGAGATTAAAACCTTATGAAATACTCTAGTGTACATGTTGAAGAACAGTAACTCTTTCACATTGACTCTTTATGAGGGTTGTATTACTCCACACAGCCAAAGCCTCAGGGTGCCTTGGCTTCTACTCTTTCTTAATGTGTAAAAAAAGCACTTTTTCTGAAATAAGAGCATCTGCTGTGGGAGCTGCTGTGGAACAGCCGTTCCAGCTTGCTTCTCCATGTAGACAAGCACTTACATTGTACTTGCCATCTTTTTTGGACCACTACAAAGCTCTCTTTCTTATAAAGTTGGCAACTAAACATTTGGAAAATTTAGACTAATTTGGCCAATTCAAAAAATTTCTGATGACTGTGCTATTCATAACAGTAGCATAAGGGGATGAGACTTTTTCTTTTTAGTGCTATAGTAAGGTAGAGCGCCTCACAAAATACAGGACTTTGATTGTATACCAATACAATAGAAATAGCGTATTCTGTTCCTCCTTAGTGTTTGATGCTGCTGTCCCAGCTCCGACTAAATATAACAATAGAGTATTTAGACAAAAAAGGTATTTGCAATTGAATAATATGACTATTATTCAAATTGAAAATGCAATGAGCAGACAAATCCAATCATACCACTTATGACTTATGCATGGTGGCTGGCAGTGTTATTACATTAGTCTAATAGAGCTGACTGCTGAAAAATGTCATGAATTTCTGGGAATGTAAAATGTGGGCTTCCTATGCATGATTTAAATTGGCATAGTAATGATATATAATTCCATGCAAAAAATCCCAAATGTTTCTTCATATCATTTAAATGATACTTGATTGTAGTGCTGGAAATTAGTTTCTTCTCTTCCCTGCTCCTCCTGAGTGTGCTGTGGTGGCTAATAATGTGTTGGGAAAGACCAAAAAGCGAGGAGCTCGGTCATAAGATGACTAGAAAGCCTCATGGTAAAACTAGAAACATGAAGTGAAATTCAGTTCTGTGGTTAGCAATAATAGAAGTTAGAGCAAAATTCCAGAAGCTGAAGGGGGGAAAAAAGTAGGTGATGGAAAATTAGTGTAGTTGGGCTTGGTTTTGTTTTGTCTTTTGATTTACACAGAAGTAATACAGGAGGTATTTTTCCTTAGAATGGTCAGGAATTTGAGGTTCCTGAGTGAGAAATAGCATTATGTGAGAAGTTTGCAGAAATACAGTCTTTATTTGTATATTAATCTAGTTTTCAGGGGTCAAATAGGCAGAATACTTGAATGAGTAGATAGAGCACAATTCATGATGACATTTGTAGCACAGGTTTTTGAGGCCTTTCAAATAATTGCAAAGAAAACATTCCAAACATGAAAAGAGCTTCAGAAGTGTTGAAATTATTTCCTGAGTTTACAAGAGAGCCTGAAACAATAGCTATGAGGTGTGAATTGCTTCCTTCATTTCAGTTAAATGTAATTTGAATTAACTTGCTTGTATGGTTCTACCTTGCTAAATCATAGTTCAGGTAACTAGGATTTAGGAAAGATGATTTATGGACCATATCTGCTTAGTCATGTTTGCAAATCCACAGGACTTTCATTTCCACCTTTAAATTTCTATCTGACCTTGAATTCCTAAAACTTCATCATCCAGTTTCGCCGGTAAGTGTTYGTTTCATGGGGGCATGAGGTTTGGCTTTTCTCTAGCTTTAGGAAGTCCTTATGTATTTTAAGCATGATGAATGTTTTTACTAATGTTTCTACAGAAGATGAAGTGATTGGGGAATGATCTTCCTCTACCTTTTCCTTAGTCCTCTGCCATGTATCTGGGCAAAATAGCCTGCTGGTATTTGATAGCCAGAGTGGGGCTGTCAGCATGGATTAGCACACCGGGCTTTCACCCACACAAGGTGGTTATCTGGTACTCCAAGACCAACTCCATTGCAGTGCATAATGAGCAAATATGAAGTGATATTAAGAAAGGGATAGAGCAACATTGCTAGAAATATTAAAAATCTTGTTAAACAAGTAAGTTCATAATATGTTTTCTTTCTGTTGATATTTTATTACTCTAACTGGCTGTTGCACATGCAGAATAGTCCTGAAAAAGGATAGCAAAGTCTTTGATGGACTTCTATATATCGGGAGATTATTACTAGTTATCATAGTAAAATAATGATTGAAGAGCATAGCAGGGGCATATGTAATGGCCGTTAGGGAACATATTTCTGTAAACATTTCCTGAGAAAAGTTTGAGAGAGCTCCAGTAAAACCAAGAAGCAACCACTTTTAAAACTGGTCACAGGAAATCATAGCCAACATGGCTGATACTTAGCAGAATATTTGGTCACTGGGAAAATACTGTCACATCCATAAATTACATTAAAATCTGTGGATTTGTATGCATCAAATGTGTTGGAAGTTATTTCCAAGTAAACTATACTGTGTCTGTAACCCGCTGCAGTAGTTTTTGTCTGGACTGCTTTGCAGACTGGATGAGCATGTCCATTACAGGAGCAGGTTCACCTGCAATTCCTTGTATTTCCTGTAAAACATTATCCAAAGTCGAATGAAATAGTAAGACGACTCCCATTGCTTCCAAAAGGCATCAGATTAGGCTCGTGACATACAGTTTGGTTTTCAGAAGATGATTTTCAGATGTGCTGAAGTGCTAAGTGCTYTGACTTTCAGGAGCACTTAATAACCTCAGCCATTTTTGAAAGTCCAAGCCTGAGGGCTTGGAGGAGGAGTAATATAAAATGCATATGAGGCTCGCCCTCTTACTGTGTTCACTACTATGTAATGCACCAGGAAAACAAAAAGTAGATGCAAAAAGGATCAGRGAGCTTTCTTCTTCCATGCCTGTAGGAATTACTGTGTTCCTGCTGATCAGAAGTCCTCTAGGCACTGGATTTCCTCTCTTGACGGTATCATTAAAGCTATGATGGTTCTGAAGAGCTGGTAATTTCTGTCGTTCAGCTGCAAATACATTTTGAGGAGACAGTCCAGGAAGAGTGAATTATTTATCTTAGTAAACAATACTACTTGCATTAAATTACATATTCAGCATTTATATTAACAGCTAATAGATCTTTTCAAATCTATTTTACTACAGGCACTTTTGGAGAAAACTTCTTCCGTGCCCTGTTATTTGATTATTTAACATTTTTAAATGAGTACTGGTAGGAATGAGAATTGATTTGAGATTCACTTGAACCCATGATCAAAATTTTTATTGCAAAATTTTTATTTCTCTTTTATTATTTGTTACAGTTCTCAAAATCAGTCTAACTGGTTTTTGTATGATTGCTCTGGAGCAAAAATTTAAAATATCTTATTTTTAACTTCATGGGGTTTTAATTCCAGATTCAATAAAATTATAGGAAACTATATCTATGTGTACCAATTTGCATGCATATATTTTGGGTTAAATTCTCCAAAAGCATATTTTTTGCTTTTGTTGTAACCTCATCAAACCAGCATCAATTTGTGCACTGCTGTTAAGGAACCCATAAGGGAGAAGACTTGGCTTCAGAATCACTGAAGGGTATGAATTTATTTCTTTCTGCTCTCTCAGATATAGAGTAGTAAATCTCTTCTGAGAGTCAAATGACTCTGTACTGGACCAGAAAAGCTGTTTGGTTAAACAAAGGTCCTATACTCTTTACATTCTATGAATTGGAGAAAACATTTTAAAAAGTATGTTAAAATTAAACCGTGCTTTTTCAGACAGTGAGGTTATGCTACCCTTATTCTTGCTCTTCCTGCTGGTAAGACTTACAGAGTTGCAACTTACTTCATCAACATTTGCACTGGATTTGAATTGATTTTAACTATTGGTATTTGCATTGCTGTTAAAAGTCTTATAAGTAATTCATTGCCTGTTAATGCTCTCCTGCATAGGGCTTTAATTTCTTGCTATAAAATTTATTATCTAGCAGTACCTCTTCTATTGGCATTTAATATTTTCTAGCTTGCTGATCTGTAGCTTTCAAGATGAATGCAGTATTAATACTACATTTTCTACAGCTTCCTTGCTAGACTTAATCATCTTTAGTGTAGCAGCACCGGAAACTACTAGAAAGATGATTCTTAGCAAATGACATTAATATTGATGGCACATAATTAAGTCCAAAAATGTGTAAAGGCGATAGCAGCACTGGATGTCTTTACTGCATTTATGAAAAGGCAGGTTAAGTTTAAGTATTAATACTTTCTATATTCAATAAAACTTTAAAAATAAAACATTCATCTTTCCCAACAGCAATTTCTGGGTCTTGCCAAAGAAGAGAGGTAGAGAAACTCAGTGCCACTCATAGTACAACATGCAGTTTGTTAATAAAGTTTATTTCTCTTTTCAGTGTAATTATGGATGCTTCAGGCAAGTGGAAATTGTGGAATCTTTTCTGAGATGAAAGTTATTAGGAACAGAAAGTCAAGTTATTAACCTCTAGATATTTAGTTTTAGTTGCACACTGTAAGAGTAGCAATGGTAAGCAAACGTATGAGGAAAAAAAAAACTTAAAGAAAAACTTCACGTGCTTTGGCCTTTTTATTCTTTTATTTTTACTTTGTGGGCTTTTTTTTTATTAGCTTAGGTACTGCTTTTTCTCAAAGTTTCCAAAGGACTAAGGTGACCTTAATTGAGTAGTGACACTGTCTCTTTTTACGTTTGAAAACTCCATACAAAAATCAAAACTTCAGCTTAATTATCTGTAACTGTTTTAAGATCTTGAAAACGTATCAAGCTATTTGCAACTTCTTGTTCAATAAGCAAGCGACCTATTTTTGGAAATCCTGCAGGAGGAATGGTAACAGTGCTGATATTTACAGATCTTGACTTTACTCAAGTTGCCAGCATTTTATCCAAGAATATGCCTGCTGATTGTATCTGTTACAGTGATCTGTAGATTAGAAGGTATTTGAAATCATTATGAACTTGTCACTACTGGACTTGAAACTTAAAGCAGTAAGAGAAGTGGGGGAGGTGGAGAGGGGCTATGTTGGGGTTTTTGTTGGGGATTTTTTTACAACAATCCGTTGTTTTTTCTTTCTGTCTGAAGAAACCTTTGGGTGTCATATCTAATCAGTTGGAGAGGGTTATCTATTTTACAAGGAGTAGAAACTATTTTTGCAGTGGAAGCTTATATTATTGAAGAATCAATGAGGCAATCACATGCATATGTGGCTCTCTGCTGAGTAACAGCTACTTTTCTCCTGTCTTATTCACTAGACTGAAGGAATAATTTGTTGTAAAATTAATAAGATGGTCTCAAAAGCAGTAAACTTAAGGGCTTTTTGTCTGTATTTTGTCCTTACAGACATTTGATCTTTCTTGTTTTGAAGTTGTTTTCTTCACCATTAACTACTGTGTTGGTTTAAAGGAGATACAAAAGGTTCTTCACATGTAATGGATTAGGAACTGATTATTTTATCAGTTTTTTCTACTGCAGTGTTATCCACTATGTCTGATGATTGCTGTATGCATGCTCTTGACCTAAAGCAAACATGAATTTCTCAATCCTCTTTCATTTTGGAGTATTGACGAATTGTTAATTTAAGTTCCTATTTTACTTCATAGAAATTTGTTTGTGTCTACAACCTCTTAGTTGACTGTAGGGAAACCATGCTGACCTGGCCTTGTAAATGGGATAGGAGTTCTCTGCGTTGCTYCTGTCCTACCCAGCTTGACTGGTCCATGTGCCAAATTGACAGGAGTGTACCAGTGGCAATGACCTGCTCTGTTCTTGTGCAGAAAGCTGTTTTGATCACAGGTGCTCTTAGTTTTCTGATGTCCTGCTGATGAATATTTCTCCTTCTATGTCTGTTTTGTCAGCCAGAGGATACCTTACTGTCTTTGTTTTCAAAAGGCTGAAATTTGCATTTGGGTTATTGAGGTTAGAAGCTAACCCTGCTCTGTATTTAGTACTTGAAAGATGAATTATTTGGAAAATGGTCATAATCTACACTTGCATCCAGATATGGGTGACTGACAATATTTCCTAATAATATCAAAAGTGATTCAAATTTGAATGCAGGAAGTCCTCTGTCCTTCACGTGCACTGACTACATGTCCTAGGCTCATCATGGAGTGAGTTATCCCTGAAGATGGCTTTCAGCGTAAAAAAAAAAACAGTTTTGTTGCACTCAGTACTTACGTACCTACATGCAAGCTGTTCTACCGAAACCTTTTCAGTATGAGTAAACTGGTAAAAGGCATTTTACTGTGAATGCATACTATGTACTTCTACTTTATATTGTGATTGCTATAAGGACTAGGGAAAAAATACACCTTTGTGGACATCGCAACAGGCTCAGAGCAGGGATTGTTTCTACATATTTGTTCTTGCAAATTATCAGATCCCTCACTGAAGGAACTGTATTTTGATTTATATGCTCGCAATTACTTTTTGTAGATCAGGCCTCTATATTTGTGAACATTACTAGGACAGTAGGATTATTTTGAATTAGAGCAAATACTTGATGAGTGAGTCCTTTTGAAGTTCAGGAGCAACACACAGTAAGATGATGGAAACTTTAAAATGGAATTTAGTTCTTGCAAGAAAACTGTAATGTAGCAGATTTTTAAGATGTAAAGTACATATTTGAAATCTAGTTTGTGTTCCTAAACTGATGGATTGTTATGCTTTGAAGAACCGTTTTTCAGTAGGGTGTAGATGAAGACTTTATTGCTATGACAATTCAATCTCCCACAAAGAAAGGTGTCTGGCATATGTTGTAATAAGGTGTCCCTTTTGTGCAACTCTGCGTCATCTGGTTTGAAGTGGCAATAACGTTGTGACAGAAGCATGAACATTCTGCCCTTTTTGCCTTCTTGTTCATTCAAATCGGAGAAGAAAGCAGGTGCTGAAAGACAGTAATGGTCTGTCTCTGTATAGTAATGAGGAGGATTCATCTGCTTTGATATGTAACCTGACCAGCACAAGAGACTGCCTGGCACAGAAAAGGGCTTGTGCAATACAAATCAAAACATGGCTACTGTGGCTAATTTTAGACTTTCTGGCCTTGACAATGTCCTTTATTTTATTTATTTTTATTTATATATTTATTTATTTGTGCTTTTGTTAGGTCCTCAGGCCATGTGAGTTATGGCAGAATGCCTGGATTTCAGTCCTTGAATTTGGCTAGTTATGTGTCCCCTGCAGACAAATATTCTGAGTGCTGGTCTCTCCCCAGGATATCCATTTACTCCTCTACTGCATTCTGACTATTTATTATGGCTATGTAAAAGAGCATTATGAATGACAGATAAAAATCTTTTGGAAAGAGTTTGCCCATGAAAATCTCACTATCTAGCTTAAGCTTCAGACAGTTTTTTCTCTCGGTAACCAGCTTACATCTTTCAAATGTTGAAAATTCAGTGTCTAAGTGTCTGAAACAAGCAGTCCATTGGGCTAAGACAGAGTCAAGTTTTGAATTTTTCCTTTTTTTGCCATCCTTGCATACTTGTGGCCCATAGATAGGTATGTAATGCAGGATGTTGCTTTGCTGTATGAAAAGTTATACGTGCTTTGTACAAGAAGCAAATCAACAGTTCAGAAGAATGATGCTTTTTATTGAGATTTAGGCACCACCATCATTCTTTCCTCCGTTCCTCTGAGTCAGAGGAATGCTGTACAGCTGCTTGCCATTGGAAGTTGAAGGATGGGGGAGAAGAGAGAGAGAAAGAAGTAGCGTGATCTGGCGTCATTACTGTCTTACGGGTTTGTAGCAATATTTTATTAAATTCCATTAAACTTGTTAGGTGTGCCTTTGTCTGTCATCATTGAACAGATACAAAAACAGGCTCTACTGAGGAAAGAAGGCTCTTTCCCTAACTTCTAGTTTGGAACAGACTTTACACTTGGCTATATTGTGTGTGTGGCGATGGTGTTACAGGTCACTGCAAGGTTAAAATTATTTGAATTAGAGCAGCAACAGAGCTTAGCCCTGGAGTTCAGTAGGTGCTGTGTTAAGACCAAGTTCCTTTGAGAGGAGCTCAGTCATGGGCTCATTTCACTTCTTTTGTTTTACAAAATCAAAGCAGTGTCCAAAAGAAATTAATTCTATATAGTCTTCAGCTATAGACAATTATAAAAGTTTAGAGACTTCAATTGTSTGTTTTACCTGGAACAGAAAGGAAGGACTGTAGGAGTCTTTAAGAGTTAGGAAGAAATTTTCCAACAGGCTACTGTCTGATAATCCACCCCATGGAGTGGTTACTCTTTTTTTTCTGAAGCATTTGCTATTTGGGCAACTCTTGGATAAAACAGTGAGTTAAATGTATCCATCCGTATAGACTTTGTCAAACAGAGATTTTTCTTACCTAGTGGGTATAGGCTAAGGCAGTATTTCCTTGATTCTCTTCATGAGATATTAACCTCTTGTACCACTATTATAAGGTACCCACATTGCCAGCTTTGCAGATTTGGTTTCTCATACACTGCATGAGTCTCTAAGAGACACATTAGCAGTCTGTAACTTAATTTTCTCAGAAACTTATTGGGATCTAATTTCATGTACTGCTATTTGTTGTTATGGAAACAGTATAATGAGTTCAGTTGTATAAGGGTGGAAATATCACATACAGTTTCTGTTGAGGGTAAAAATGACAAAATGGCATTTCTATAAATGGTGTTCCAGAATAGACTGCTTCAGTGGGACTCATGAAGTTTTCCTTCCAGCTAATTCTTCATCATTCTACAGTTTTTGAAGTAAGTGGCAGAAGAAGCATTTTAAAAATAAAAGTCATGGAAGACTTTTTATAAAAATAGCAGGAAGCTTACTCTTCTCATTTAAAGTATAAGAAATGATCAGAAAAGCCAAGATGTTGTGGCAAAAAGTGTCCTCTTTAATATCTTTATTATATTAAAGAGTGTGAATTATGTATCTTTCTTTGCAAGATGATTTTAACCGCCAACTATTTTAACTGAGAGAACAATGCTTTTACAGTATCACATAGAATTAAGAATAGTTTGGGTTGGAGGGGACATTTAAAGGTCATCTAGTCCAACCCTCCCTGCAGTGAGCAGGGACATCTTCAACTAGATCAGGTTGCTCAGAGCCCTGTCCAACCTGACCTTGAATGCTTCCAGGGATGGGGTATCTACCACCTCTCTGGGCAACTTGTTCCAGTGTTTCACCATCCTCATTGTAAAAAATTTCTTCCTTATATCTAGCCTAAGTCTACCCTTAGCAACAGGCCCTGCTAAAAAGTTTGCCGCCATCTTTCTTATAAGCCCCCTTTAAGTACTGAAAGGCTGCAATAAGGTCTCCCCAAAGCCTTCTCTTCTCCAGGCTGAACAACCCCAACTCTCTCAGCCTTTCTTCATAGGAGAGGCGTTCCATCCCCCTGATCATTTTCATGGCCCTCCTCTGGACCCACTCCAACAGGTCCGTGTCTTTCTTGTGCTGAGGGTTCCAGAGCTGGACGCAGTACTCCAGGTGGGGTCTCACCAGAGCAGAGTAGAGGGGCAGAATCACCTCCCTCGACCTGCTGGCCACACTGCTTTTGATGCAGCCCAGGATGCGGTTGGCCTTCTGGGCTGCGAGCACACATTGCTGGCTCACGTCCAGCTTTTCATCCACCAGTACCCCCAAGTCCTTCTCGGCAGGGCTGCTCTCAATCCCTTCATCCCCCAGCCTGTATTGATCCCGGGGGTTGCCCCGGTCCTGCACTTGGCCTTGTTGAACCTCATGAGGTTCACACGGGCCCACTTCTCGAGCTTGTCCAGGTCCCTCTGGATGGCATCCCATCCCTCAGGCATGTCGACTGTACCACTCAGCTTGGTGTCATCTGCAAACTTGCTGAGGGTGCACTCGATCCCACCGTCTATGTCATTGATGAAGATATTAAACAGTACCGGTCCCAATACGGACCCCTGCRGGACACCACTCGTCACTGATCTCCATCTGGACATTGAGCCGTTGACCACTACCCTCTGGATGCAACCATCCAACCAATTCCTCATAATTATTTGTCTCCTAAAAATAAAATTATGTCCCAGTAAATTTGATATAATGGATGCTGTCATACTTGAGGTCTTGGTTCCCTTCTGGGAGTCTATATAGAAATTTGGCAAACATGTTATAGGTGTCATTTATGTGGG
The DNA here is from genome assembly GCA_035582835.1 of Phoebastria nigripes. Classification (NCBI taxonomy): domain Eukaryota; kingdom Metazoa; phylum Chordata; class Aves; order Procellariiformes; family Diomedeidae; genus Phoebastria; species Phoebastria nigripes. Next base: position 168,725 of record JAYKAV010000411.1, on the reverse strand, counting down.
TAAGAGCTCTATCTATGTGGATACGATAGATGCGGTACTTGCATTATTTTTTATTTTATTATAATATCTAAAATATAGACTAAATCTCATTCCTTTCTTTCTGGAAAGTTGACAGATAAACTCACTGGAAGTCCTGTGTCCATGTCATCTACTGCTCAAGTAGATTTACCATTGACTTTTACGCCTTTGTCAGTATAGAGATGGAGAAATGTTTGAATGTTTTGAGATCATCTCACACTTGGTGTAGCACTAAATTTACACCAGTTGTTACTCAGGCTTATTCCATAAATTGGGGAGCATTTCTAAGAAGCATGGACTTCATTGCATCAGAATGATGAAGAGAGAAAACTAGAAAGCCGAAAAGATAATATTTGCACTAGAGAGGTTATAAAGCAGAGAAATACTGTCACTTCTTGAGCAGGAAAAATCTATTTCTGCATTAACATCCTTAAATAACACTTGCAAAGGTGTTAGATCAGAGAATTGCTTCGCTGCTTAATTAAGGGATGTGCGATGCAGAACAGAACTTTACATTCCTAGGGTTGGGGTTAAACAGTAGGTCTGCAGCTGTGGTTGGAGCTTAACTTTCGTAGAAGAGCTGGTAAAGTTCTTTGTATTCCTTGGGATATTTGCTTTGTCATCATCTGCCATTTCCGATCTGTCCACGTGGCAAAGCTCCTTATCTTTTCACTCATCTGAAACATTCAACGTTTTACTAACAGTTTAAAAATCGAGTGAAATATTTCCAGCAATAAATTAGTTAAAAAAAGGCAAAACTATTTCTCTTCATAGTTTTCTATCAACCTTTACTTAAAGCTTGTATTTCAAGAGAGACGTTTGTAAGTGTGCCGAAATATGAAAGAAATTGAAACACCTGGTTAGTAATAAGCTGACACAGTGCATCAGCTGTGTCACCTTAGTGTGTTCGGGATAATGTTTGCAGCTGGTTTTGTCTGTATAGCATCAAGGAGCACACAGGTATCTGTGGTGGGGCCATTACTGCCAATAAGGTTCGTATGAAGCCGGGGTGATGATTACACCGGTGTGTGTGCTCAGTGGTTGTTTTCTTGTAGTGTGGACTGTAGTCTGTGCAGGTTTTATGATTTGCAGTACAATAAGCAAAAAGACCAGGTTAAAATATGTTCAGCTATTGAGAGAAACATTTGAAATTCTTTATTCTTTCTAGGAGTATTCTAGAAATTTAAATGTGGGTTTATGGTGAATTTAAGTAGGCTAGATAAGTCGTTTTGGGGAAAAAAAGGGGGAAAAAAAGCTTTGTCCAGCTTTTTTTCTCAGTTTAATAAACACTGTTTTGTCCAGAATGCTGCCTTTAACCTCCTCGAGCTTATTAATATACAAATAGAAAAAGCAATTTATCACATAGTCATAAACTAGGTTTTGCAAAAGACTATTCAAGCTTAATGAAATCAGACCCTGGCAGTCTGGCCAAATCCCAGAGTCTAAGGCAAAAATACCATGATGGAAAAAGGCTGCAAGTTTGGCTCAATTTTCATATCTACCTGAAAGTGTTAAAAGACTACCATCATGCATTATAAAATACTTCTGTAACATCTGAGGTCCTGGTGCTGATAGAAAGYTGACTGTTATCTCAGAGGAGATGGAGATGGCTGAAGCTAGATGGACTAGGTATCTGCCTTAGCACAGGGACAGGACCACTCTCTATATGTTTCTGGCTGGAATGGAGAGAAGGGGAAAACTTTTCTAAAACTATGGGAAAACCCCATGCAGATAGTTCTGATTATTTGCTGCAGCTACTAGTAGTAAAATTTTCCTCTCTGTAATTTGCAAAGGTGAGAAATACAGTGTACCTGTTTTAATTATGCATCTTTTCTCAGTGTGTAGTCTTAAGCTGGTTTTTCCTAGATTTGGTCAAATAGACCAGATGGTCAGAACATAAATAACTAGAATTAAACCTAAATATGTGTGGAGATACCCATCTCCAAAAGTCACCTGCTCTTTTTGAAGGAAAAAAAAAAAAAAAAGTTTTAAACTGGTAGCACTGTTGTTAACTTCTGCTTGTTTGTTTAATTTGTCTCCCCTCTTTCTATAAAGAGAGACGTATTTAGTTGCATCAAGAACTGGCTGGGATTGTTCAACTGTTCAGGCCACAATTGTTTAAATACCTTCCTTTAAAATCACTCTTAGGCGCTGCTTGGAACATACTAGCTGCTGAACACTTCGAAATTATCTAGAGCTACCCTTATCCAATCCAGCCTGCATCTCAAATTCTTCTCATACTTATACAAATAACAGTCTGATTCTTTCTTTTTATTAATATGAACTTTTACTTGCTAAAGTTCTGCTGAAAAAGAAGAAAAGGGTGGAATTAAAAAACTGTCACATAGTATAACTGTTTCTCTGTGGATGATCTTATTTTGTATATTTTTTTGTATGATCTTGGCTCTTTAAATGGCATTAATTGGCAGCATAATTATAAAACATAGAGGAATTAATGTGCTAGGCGTGCGATCCTTACAGACAGTGGAGAAAACTTTCTACCCTGAAAAATAATCAGTATCAAGAATGTCTTGTTATTTTGTGAGCATCTTGATGGTCATTACATGAGGTAATTTTTGCATTGCATATGCTAAATGTAATTATTATGCAATGAGTGTGCAGTTAATTCGTTTAGGCCTATGTAGTTTTGTTTGGGTTTTTGCATTTGCAGAAACTTGCTAATACTTCCTTCATATTGTTCTAGCAGACTTGGGATGCGGGAGGAAAGACAAAGATGGAGGAAAAAAAAAAAGATGCATTTCTGGCCTGCTGGTGCTGTGCGTGTGAGCATGCACGTGTGCATGTGTATAGATATGTATGTGTATATATACATGCAGACACACACACATGCACCACCCTTATTGCCCATGATACATCCAAAAGTTAGCCCTAGATCTATATCCAATTTTACTGCATTTGTGCACTAAATAGGTCGGTAGAATAAACATTTAACCCTGGAAATTTTCTTACATTTTTCCTCTGGAAGAGGCAAAACTTTGTTTTCCAGAAGGACTGAGCAGTTTACTAGAGCTCTTTGTTTAATATAATGGTGACATTTTCATGTTTCTGCTTTTGCCAAAAGTGAATGTCTTCTGTTTTGTTTTATGAAAGGTATTTTGTAATACCTTTTGTAATACCTTTAGAATACCTTTTATAATACCTTAAAAGCCTGTGAAAACAAAATTACTATTTATRTCATATTGAATATCCAAGAGAATATTTACCTGAAGGTTCTTTAATAAAGTATCAACGTGTGTATATTTCACATAGAGGACCCAGAATCTCTTCCACAACACTACAGTCCCAAAAGCACAACATCTAGAGACTGGTAGTAGAGATTGCAAAACCTCAAGAGGAGATGGTAATGTACCAACATACAGGTCTTGTCAGAAATAATAAGTAATCTCACATCACAGCATATGGCATCTTTGACTAAAATGTAGGTATTGCTGATATTCTCAAATGTACTTGACAGAGTTGTCTGGTCCTCTGAGTTTGAAAGAAGGGGAAGGAAGGGAGGGATGCCCGTGCCGTACAGGACAACCCAGGGCAGAGCAGAACGCTGTCTTGTCTGACCTGCCTGAGTGGGCTGTTCCGTGTGGGCACCATGCTTTATTTGAGGGGATCTGGGGAGCAGCAGCCTCAGCAGCTCACCCCACCAGCATCCTTTGACGTGGGGCACTGCAGGCAGCAGGGAAGAGAAGGCAGGTTTCTCAGTTTCCTGTCTCTGCTGGCTCCTATCTGCCAGAGAAATCACAAGCAAAGGACTCTGCAATTTCCTTTCCCACCCAAGGAAACGGGAGAGCGCTCCCCCGCCTCTCCTCTGCATTCATAGTGAGCTGTGGATCTCCCTTTTCTCACCAGCAAGGTTGTGTAGCACTGAGTGGTAAGAAAAAGCTTAGAGTCATCTGTTATAGGGATGAATTGTCATAGAGTGGGATGTGAGGAAATTTTAAAAAGGTGACTCCTTAGGGGAAGTTCCCATTACATTTTTGTGTTGGTGCCTTGTCTTCTGTTTAAAATTTTTTAAAAAACAGTTCTCCGTGAAAGATTACAGCTGAGCGAGTGAACAGTTAGTTACAAATTAATAATGAAAGCTAGACTGAGGATGGTTTGACAGTATTTCAAAATTAATGGCCGGCCATAGTGCATTTAACTCCCCCCCCCCCCCCGGACCCCTGGCAGCCTTGGCAATATAAATGAGTTCAGTAAATCAAGTTTATGTGAAGTAGTTTTTGGTGCTTTTAGTAGAATTATTAATGACGCTATAATGCTGTAGATGCTACTGATTAAACCCAAGATATTGGTAAACTATGAATTGGCAAGCTTGAAAGTGGAATATTGAATGATTATCATAACAAAAAATAAACTTCTGGCAGTTAAGCAAATACCGTTTTTTTAAAAATGGTTTTGCTCACAGTCATACAAACTAATTTGGTGAAAGAAATGCACATCTATTTTTCTTGAGATAAGTGTCTGATTTTAGGAGAAATGTGCAGTAGTTTATGTGGGAGGCCGTTCAAAGAGAGCAGCCCACACATGAAGAACTTGTCTTTTTGTACGCGTAATACAATTTAAGGGATTTACTTTTTTTAAAACAAAGCTTAATTTCTGTACAAAACTCCAAACTGGTAGAAGCATCACATAAACATGTGCCTCAGTGCAGACATTTTCACAGCTACATTCTTTAGAAGCATTTGTCCAAAGTTTTAGTGATTGTGTCTGCAGCAACAAGGATTTGCTTGGTAGTATAATTACATGCAGGATCTGGCAAGAGATCTGATGCGTAATTAAAACTTTGTATTGGATTAGCGTGGCAAGGGTTTGGTAACAGGGGGGCTACAGGGGTGGCTTCTGTGAGAAGCTGCTGGAAGCTTCCCTGTGTCCGATAGAGCCAATGCCAGACAGCTCCAAGACGGACCCGCCACTGGCCAAGGCCAAGCCCATCAGMGATGGTGGTAGCACCTCTGTGGTAACATATTTAAGAAGCAGGAAAAAAAAAAACCCTGCGCAACAGCAATTGCAGCCGGAAGAGAGGAGTGAGAATAGGTGAGAGAAACAACTCTGCGGACACCAAGGTCAGTGAAGAAGGAGGGGGAGGAGGTGCTCCAGGCGCCAGAGCAGAGATTCCCCTGCAGCCCGTGGTGAAGACCATGGTGAGGCAGGCTGTCCCCCTGCAGCCCACGGAGGTTAACAGTGGAGCAGATATCCACCTGCAGCCTGTGGAGGACCCCACGCCAGAGCAGGTGGATGCCCCAAAGGAGGCTGTGACCCCGTGGGAAGCCTGCAGTGGAGCAGGCTCCTGGTAGGACCTGTGGATCCATGGAGAGAGGAGCCCACGCTGGAGCAGGTTTGCTGGCAGGACTTGTGATGCCGTGGGGGACCCACGCTGGAGCAGTCTGTTCCTGAAGGACTGCACCCCATGGAAGGGACCCACGCTGGAGCAGTTTTTGAAGAACTCCAGCCCGTGGGAAGGACCCACGTTGGAGAAGTTCATGGAGGACTGTCTCCCGTGGGAAGGACCCCACGCTGGAGCAGGGGAAGAGTGTGAGGAGTCCTCCCCCTGAGGAGGAAGGAGCGGCAGAAAGAATGTGTGATGAACTGACCACAACCCCCACTCCCCGTCCCTCTGTGCCGCTGGAGGGGAGGAGGTAGAGAAAATTGGGAGTTAAGTTGAGCCCGGGAAGAAGGGAGGTGTAGGGTGAAGGTGTTTTTAAGATTTGGTTTTATTTCTCATTACCCTACTCTGGTAATAAATTAAAGTAATTTTCCCACGTCAAGTCTGTTTTGCCTGTGACAGTAATTGGTGAGTGATCTCTCTGTCCTTATCTCGACCCACAAGCCTTTTGTTGTATTTTTCTCCCCCTGTCCAGTTGAGGAGGGGAGTGATAGAGCAGCTTTTGTGAGTACCTGGCATCCAGCTAGGGTCAACCCACCACAAACTTTTACATTAACTTGTTTTAAAATGATCTTGCTTTGATTGCAGATTTCAGTACTTGGGCAGTTTCAAGGAGCGATGAATGGATTATTGCCCCATACCAGTGCTACGCATCGGAAAGATGTCCCATGCAGGCTGAGTGTCAGCAGCTGCCTCCTCTGCCGTCAGTGGCAAGCTCTGCAAGAACTTTCCTTCTCATAGGTCCTCTCTGACTTGGGTTTTAAGGAGAAAATAAATGCAAAGGGGTTTTTTCAGTATTAGCCTAATCTGTGGTCACTGTGCTTGCTGTTGAGAGTTTAGTTTGTAGCAAATTAAATAGCCAGTGACAGCATAGCTTTAAAATAGATGAACAGCCGTCATTATAGGCAAGCCTAATAAGTATATGTTTATATATAAGATCCTGTAGACTAGCAAATATTCTTCTTTATGGAAAATCAAGAACAAAGAAACTGAATATCGCTTAGTGGCAAGCCCTGTTGCATATTAGTAATCTGAAGTCTAAAGACTAGTACTTGAGAGTCTGATTGTCTTACTGTCTGGCCATGTTTACAGCTGAGGTTAGCCTTAGGTTATCCACTAGCGAAAAGAGCCTAATACTTACTACTTTCATAGAGTGTAAATGCTGCACAAGTGCAAATTATTACCAGTAATATAATTGGAAGATAGTGATAGTGACAAATATAGATACTTACACATTGCTAAGAAAATCTTTGTTTCTACTATGTCCTCCTTTTCCAGTTAGGTTTTATAATAAGAGCCGCAAGATGTAAAAGATCCAATAATACCTCACAGAGTCAATACATCTTTTTTGAAATGAATTCCAATTCCTGTCTTTTACTGGTAAAAATGAGATGGAGCATGTGCAAACGTTTAGCCTGTGTGTTGCTTTGCAGAACTATTCCATTAGATCAGCAGGCTGTGGATGAATAATTAAAATGTATAATGTAGGCTGTTCTGTATGTATGTTTGCTGAATGGGGTTGACCTCTATTCTTTGTCATGATACAATGCAAGTTCATAAACTGTATTTAGTGTATTGATAGTGATTTGAAAGCTATTTCAAGGTATTATATGAGCATTTACAAATAACAGAGTACCTCATCCAACTCATAGACAAGACAAGGAGCAGCTGCAATTGCTGTAACTGCTGCTGGAACCTAGGCAAATTCATTTTGGAAAAATTGTGTGTTTTCCATTATCTCTGTTCGCAGTTAGTCTGGACGTAAACAAACAAAAAAAAATCCCTGGCAGAGCACTCAGGCACAAGAAGATTTGGGACCACCCATTCTGGTTAGTCTGTCTGTGTTTTTGTCATTTTTTGTCTGTTATAGGCTTCTTTGGGCCAAAGAGGCAGGTGTCATAGTGCACAACTGGTTAGCATTTTKATTATTCAGGAGATGCTCTCACCCCTCACAAAGTACCTATGAAAATAATAGTCACTTCCTTAAAATGGATATAAGAAAAAAAAAATGTATACTTCTGTTGAAGGCCCTGAGGCACTATTTTCACTAACCTATTCTGAGAACTCTGCTGGTGTTAGCAGTAATTCTGATACAAGGAGAGATGCTTTTGCATCATCAGGGTGATTTAAATTGAAGCTGTGTTAGAACAGTCGCAAACTTCAGTTTAATTGCAATCGCAAAAATATCAAGCAGAAAAGGACAATCTGAGATCAAGAGTGGGAGTCGAACTGCTTAATTCAAACAGGTGAACATAAACCAAGGAAAGGAAGAACACTGAGAAATTTGGATAGTGCTTCTTTAAGGATTTAATTCAGAAATTAATATATTCCTTTTAGTAAGTGTGTGTTGTTCTTTCCCCCCTCCCCCCCCCCGCCCCTTACTGCATAGCAAGCAATTTAATGTCATCTTGCTACCCTGTTTCAAAAGGGTTTTGTGACAGCACCTGTCCTGTCTGCTTTGATCCAAAACCTGAATTTGGAAGTGTTGAGAAAGCAAAGGCACAATTCCTGCTCTGACAGTACAGTGGGCCTTAGCTTCTCCACGAACTAGTTCAGACATAGCATATCGAAAAATAAGCTAACCGTTTATGACAGAGAGTGACAGTGTTCACAGCTTACTCTTCCTATCTAGATGATCCCTTGTATTCAGAAAGAAGGCTTTAAAGAATGGGGGGGGAGGGGGGATAAAAAAGCAACTACATCACCGAGGTGATAATTTTTGGTTCCTGATAATTCTGCCCCTGTGCTTGCGAGCGAGGGAGGTGGGGTAGCATGTTTCCAGCCATGCCTCTCTCTCTGGAGTCTCCTGTCACACTTAGTATTTATGCCTTGGCATAGGGTATGTCATATGGCAGAAAGGGTGGAAATTGCCAAATGAAATCTCTTCGATTTAAAACAAAGAAAATTACTGTCCTTCAGTAGCAGTCTGCAATAGCAGATGTGGCAAGTAAACAATGATAATGGTAGCTGAGATGTTCTGTGAGATGTCTGCAGGATATTGTAATAAACTTTTCCATTATTGGTTTCCCCAAACAATTTGCAGTCTAACAGCACTAGCAGAGTGCAGTAAACAGAGCAGTTCAGTTCTGCATCATAAATATTTCCTGGAATAAATAGGAAATACAACATTTTTTGAACAAGGGAAGGGGAGAACATTCAAGTCAAGCAGCCTCATTTCATTCACATCCCTTTGCCTAGCATTTCCTATCATCTGGCTTTCTACCTTCAGAGGTACCCCGGCTCTAGAAGCCAAGTAGCCTAAGGATTTAAATAGCATTTAGGTCCTCAGAATCTGGGCCACGTTTGGGATGCTGTTCTGTGCACCAGAAGTGGTATGAAAAAATGATATGAAGTTGGGAGTGAACGAAGGAACAAAAAGAGCCGTGACTGCTCAGTGGCTCAGAAGGGGAGGAATCCAGGCATGAATGTTCGGAGAGGCAGAAGCCCCGCTTGTAGAAAGAAGCTAGCAGAGCACAGCAGTTTTATCTAAGCTTTCAGAGTGTTGGCACTCTGTCCTCTGTTTTTGGCTGGTGTCTTGGGATAGACGTGTGGAATGTGATGCAGCAGGGGGGTGGGAACTTTAAAAGGGGATGGGAGATGGAACACAGAAGGAGCTGGCCCAAACGAGCAAGCTGTGTTAGTTCTCTAGTACAGGGTGCAGAAGTTGTTTCTAACACTTTGATAAGGAGGCTTAAGCTCCTGAATGGCAATTACCATTACGTGCAGTCTATAGGTAGAAATCGTTTTGTCAAACTGTAGAATTTTTCCTCCTCTCTGTCCAAACAAGCATTGATCATTCACAATGCACAGCAAATCCAGCTTTCCTTTTGTCTTGAGTTGTTTGAATCCACTGAAAGGATTTCTGGGAACTGCTGCTTTGCATCATTTTTTTCCAAATTGGTGCCATGATTTGGATCTATCCCTAAGAGTCAGAATGCCATAAGGAAATAAATTGGAGCAAAATTATTTTCTATGACTGTCATTTCTTTGTTAAAATTAATTGATTGTAAGTTTACAGGATAGATTGTCTCTTAATCTCATCAGTGAGTTTCAGAAATTACCTGAGGCGGGAAGGCTACAGTTGTGGCTTTCAGGCCTGCTGAAATAACACTTTTAGAAGCATCATCAAAAGCAGATTGAAGCAGTTCTCCCATACTGCTATTAAACAGCAGTTTGACAGCCTGGGCACTGATGCCAGGAAGGGGCTGCTTCATAAGGCTGGCTATTATATGAAGTTTCTAGTTTGCGACCGCTTTCCTTTTATTTGTATAAGTAAATTTAAAATCTGTACTCTGATGCTAGTCCAACCAGATCTTACGAGATATAAATAACGTGGTCACATATAGCAAGGGTCCTGGTTTTGTTTAGGATTTAGGTTGCAGTGCTTCAGCTATCACTGGATGCCTCGAGGGCAACATCAGGTTTTCTTGGCTTCAGAGCTGAGTTCTGGCAGATAGGGCTTCATAAAATTTAGCTCTGAGTCTAGCTCAAATCTTCTCAGAAGCATGGGCAAAAATACATTTTGCCATCCTAAGGGTGACAAGCCAAGGTTTTCCTGCTTTAGGAAGGGTGAATGAAAGCAAAAATACATAGAGCTGATCTGAAAAAGCAGCATTCCTGCTCTCTCTGCAGGGCGGGAAAAGCAAAGCTGGGAAATGCTGCTTTTTAGCAAGGGCCACCCCAACCATTAGCTGAGACATCAGCACCTTCTAGTCTTCAATAGGAATCTTGCTTTTCCAGGGCTCTGTTGGAGGAAAAGGGAACAGTGGGGCATCAGAGTTACAGATGTTAAATCAGCTGGTGATAGTCCAATATGAAAGAGGCTATGCAAATGTAAGAGCATTTCATTGTGTAAAACTGATGTACCTGTAATTGCATCTCTAATTAATAGGCTGATATTACTGTCCTTGGTGTTGGGCCTAGTAAGCCCGACATCAATATGCCTTTTTGTAAGGGTATATTGGCAGTGTCTTTTGGAGAATCTTGAGAATGTACAGCCTTATGTTTTCTGTTTGAAGGCATAAATTTAAAAAAAGAGCATACAGTGTAATGTTGAATTGTTCTAGGAAATTAAAATGAGACTGTGTTTAAACATGCACTGTAACCTGGCATAAGTTTGTGCTCTCCTTGGACCTTCTTGTTGTGCTGATTTTCAGCATGTCGGTGCCCTGACCGAACCTGTCATACAGCAGCGTGAGAGCTAGAGGTGACACTCTAGGAGAGTTGACAAGGGAGAGGATCATTTCTTCCACTGGCAGCGTGGATTTATGAYAGTCTAAAATGACTTTGTAACAAGAACCTCAGTGATTTTTTTTTTTCTCATAATTTGAATAGTAAATAGCTCTCTGTGACCTGTATTAGMATTGCTTGGATCGCTGCTGTTCAGCAGCCAGCTTTCTAGCCATGTGATTTCATGGAATTTGGATCTAAGATAACTTTTCTTTTTCCCTAACTTTTTCAGTTAGAGTATGCACCTGAATATCTAAATGCTTCTTCAAGTACCTTTTTAAAATTAAAGTTTCATGTTTTCCTCTGTTCATATACTTTATGCTTTTATATTCGTTTGTCGTGGTTTAACCCTGGCAGCACCTAAACACCACGCAGCCGCTCGCTCACCCCCCTGCTCCGGTGGGATGGGGGAGAGAATCGGGAGGGCACGAGTAGGAAAACTCGTGGGTTGAGATAAAAACAGTTTAATAATTGAAATAAAACAAAGTAGAACAGTAATAGTAACAGTGATAACAACAACAACAATATACAAAGCAGGCGATGCACAATGCACAATTGTTCACCACTCGCCGAACCGAACGAGAGCCCGTCGCCCGGGACCCAAAGCCCCCCCACACCCTTAGTTTTTATACTGAGCATGACATCACATGGTATGGAATACCCCATTGGCCAGCTGGGTCAACCACCCCGGCTATGCTCCCCCCACCAGCTTCCCATGCACCTGGCAGGGCATGGGAGGCCGAAAAGTGCCCGGTGCAAGCACCACCCAAAACATCAATGGGCCATCAGCGCTCCTATTATACCAAACCCAAAACACAGCACACACCCCCCAGCTACTGSGAAGAAAGTTAACTCTGTCCCAGCCGGAACCAGGACATCGTTTCAAGGTTTCAAAGGGATATATAAGCATTAGTAAAATATTTCACAAGTTACAAATGATGTTCTATTGTTATTCTAGTACTGTGGCTAGAGAAATTTGAGACCTTGTGAATCATTCAGATATATGTCATAAGGCTGCAAGTGAGAAACAGAGCCTACACAGATGAGTGTTATGAGCTCTGACCGACATTGAGGTTAGTCCTGCTTTGAATGGGCTCCCAGCCAGATAACCTTGTAAGGTCTTTTCCAGGCTAAATTATGAATGCACGTGCATGGTTGGGGTGCAATGCCACCTCAATCCTGGATGCAATGTAGATGTATAAGTAAATAGCAATGTGTGAGTTGTTAAAGCTGAAGAGAAGCTGAAGTGTTACATTTCTTTGTATAACCTAGTAAGGGAAGAAATTTTCCATAAGAGTAGTTATAATTCAAACTTTTGTTGCAAATGCGACAAAAATCAATTTTTAAAAAATAAATTTATGTAAATTCAAACTTTTGTCCTTCTTATAAGTGGCACCAGTCAAACAGCAATTAATCACGTACAGTGGGAAGTTGGTAGTGAATATGTTCTACTATGGCTATGTCTGCTAAGCAGAGCTGAAAAACTATTTAATATAAATGTTTTCCTTTTACTTTAGTCATGTTTAATTTATGTTTTAGATGTTGCCTATTTCTTTTTTCAAGTTTTATTTCTCTTTAAAGAAAATCACAGGAAGAAAGACATTAACATTCTGTTTAACTGCATGTCTCAGAACCTAGCTTAAGTGCCATTTGCCAATATGAACATTTTGTCACTCAGACACTGAATAGGCAAATACCCTCTCCAAAAGTATTTACTACAGATTCCCATTGTAGTTTCTTGCTCCTGAGTATTGTGTAGTAGTTGTGATATGGGGAAAGAAAGGAAAATTATATTGCCCAAATTCTTTTCAGTGCTTTTTCCTGTGGATTTTGCGTACTTTTTTAACTAATCTTGCTGAAATCAGTAACCTGGTATGGATATTCCAATATCTAAATCTGGTATTATTTTAAAAAGCATTTACTAATATTTTGCACAAGTTTTTTCTGTTTTTAATACACTTGTACTTTAATGTACTACAAATAATGAGATGTACAACAATAGACACATTGAAATATACAGAGGAGAGAAAGCATTAAAATAATTTTAGACGGCAACAATGCTGCTTGCATTTCCAATTCCCGAAAGGTGTGCCAAAACCTGGTGGGTCTGCATTAGCACACCATCCAGTGCCATGGGGTTGGACTTGTAAGGCAAAGCCTGGGTGCTGAGGATCCAGTGTCCACACTGTGTGTGTTTTGATGGTTTCACTTTGGGCTAGCTCTTGTCTGGCTTAGTTTTGCTGAAAAAGAGTCCAGTTTGTGCTGTCTGAGAGCATTCGGTGATGTGAAGCAAAGCATGGTAGATAGGGATGATCAGGAGACTTGCTTCAAAAAGGCACACTTAGTCTGAGATGAAATGCCCGTGTCAACGTACTTTTCATTCACTGTAAGTGGGGAGCCTCRTGCTATCTTTTTTTTCTCTATACACAAACACTAAAGCAAACTGAAAAAACTTTCAGTGATTATCATTTTGCTACAGACTTGACTAATATCTATGAATATGACAAGAAATCATCAACATCATTCATTGTGTGATCTACATCTGTCGTCATTCATTCTTTTATTTTGCTGCAATCTAGTTGACGGCATTTTCAGTTTTGTCAGTAAACACTGAGGAACAGAAAAGAAATCGCTGTTGAGAGGTAAAAGCATTATGTGTAATTATTTGAAGTTATAAATAGTAGCAGCCACTTCTAGTGAACTGTATAAAAAGGTGCAAGATCCCTTTAGTTGGCTCCTTGGTTTTGGTTGCAAAACAGAATAATTTATTTTAATCCATGATGTGTGTATATATATATATTAGAAATTTTGCAGCAGGTATTCTCTGGAGCTTTGCTTCAGTACATTTTCTGCCTGGTTTCACTTGAGCTCAGTGAGCTGGTAAAGCTTTCAGGCTCATTCAAGAATCATCCTTTTGGGTTAGCAGGTTAATTGTTTTTCAGCTTTTTGGCACGATTGTGCACAAATTGAGGAGAGGGCATAGTTTATTTCACTGTGCAGGTGCAAGTGTCGGTTAGCTGGTGTGATGCTGACCTATGCTTGAGCAGCCATGCAGGGACCGCTCCTGCAGGCTGGGGCTGTGCAGGGTCTGGCTGTGTCTCATTCAGCCCCTGCTCTGCTCTGGCTGGTGACTGTGAGGAGCCCAAGCTTTTCCTGGCTTGTACACGGCAAAATATGTTCAGTTCTGGGAGGGTCTTGCTATAGAATTAAATAGAGGAGAGAAAAGTAAAATAGACTTGTAGCAGGAGTCCCTATTTATGAATCTAACTAGTGATCTGTTTTGAAAGTCATAAAGAAGCTCTTAGAAATTATGGATGGGTATATAAAATTTTCAGTAAATGCTGTTACTTGTACTGTATTTTCAAATAGGAGTTCTTCCAGATTTTTAAGCTGAATGTAGCATTACAGTGGTAGATTGTTTGGGGTTTTTTTCTGAAACTTTATTAACACTTAGATAGAAAATAACCTGATCTTATTTTAAATTGAAGTTTCCAATTGTACAAACTTTCAATCTATAAAGTAACAATTCAATTTGCAGTAGCTAGAATGCTCTGGGAAAATATGTACCTTTATCAGCCCAGAGGGTTGAGTTACACTGAACCAATACGTTTTTCATCAACGATGTTAGCGGCAAATCATTTACTGTGCAGTACAAACCCATCAGGTTGCATGTTTTCCTGAGAGCAATACGGTTTCTGAGCAAGACATTGATTCTTCTGCCACCATGTGGTTATCTTGTTTAGAATCAACGACCATTTTAAGAAAGATGCACTACTGTGTTTTTTATAAAAACTGACTATAAACTATCACAATTGCTTTATTTTTGATGGTCAGACTTTGTTAACTTATGTTGTGCTGTTTGTAAAGATTAAACTTCAAAATACATATTTAAAAAAAATGTTTCATTCAGTAAAATTCTGTCTTTTCATCTGCTGGGATTTACTGTAAATTGCGTATTCTTGCTTTAGCCTTTTTTCCTGTTGAAAAGAAGTAATAAAGCTCTTTAGAACAGGATTGGTCCCTACATTTTGAAATCAAAAGTGAAATTAGAGTTTCCAACACCACAGTTGAACTGTACTGATTAAACCTTTTTTTTCTTTTCCGCATTTACTACTGTATTAAAAAGTTAGGCTTTGGTTAAAAAACAAGAAAATGCCCACTCCGTATTTAACAATTTCCATTTCAGTGGGAGAGGGACTTGCAGAAACATGTTTGCAGATGGATTCCTTAAGAGTTTTAGCTGCAAATTCCTTTTTTATCTATTCATAGGATTCAAAATTCAACCTTCAATATGAAAACCAAGAAAAGTAACAAAGGACGGATTTGGCATGCTTTGTAAAAGGGTATCTACATGTCAGACCTATTGCTTTTCTTTGCTTCTTTCTGTGCTATTTTCATACAGCTCCTTCAGATTTCTTGTCAAAATAACCAGCTGCCATAAACCCCATGATTATTACGTAAGCCATGCTGCTACTGAAATACTCATTAACATGGGAAGGTACATGTCATTTCACACCATGCATTGTCTGAAATTATAATTTTTGTTCTGAATAAGCTTTTTGCTAAYAGATATTTTTAGTAGAAGGGATGAAACTAAGTTTGAATGTTGAAGTATGGGGTATATGTGTGCAGGCAGATTTGAAAGGTGTAATTAAATCGCTTAGCTCTTTTTTTATTAACTCTACTGAGTGTTAACTCTGAGGCTCAGTCATCTCCCTTATACTGTTAATGTAGTTAGAATATGTTCAATAATAAAACCTGATTCTTTTAATTGATTTTGCAGATTTTGAAACCTTCAGTAAGTCAACCTCTCCAGACAAACAGCCTTAGCAGTTGATTCTCCGTGCTCATTCCTTTGTGCTTGAAGCACTAGGTCTTATATTCATGTATTAATCAACAGAGCTCTGTCGTGCGGTGTTTTTTAGGTCATGTTTTGATAGACCCACGCACCTCTCTGGAGGTTTTCTTGGATGCATTTAAGTACATTTCTACTGTACTGATAGACATTGTGTGGATGTATTGAAAAGGCTTCAAAATTGTTTTGTAAAATACAATGAAAGATGTTTCGCTAAAGAAATAATGGTTTTTGCAAAGTGCTAGCACTTTCAGTGTGCACTGGAAGCAAATTCCATACTGCTGAGTATTGCTTGGGCAGATAAGGAAAGGCACCACAGCCAAAACGATTCAGCAAAGTTTGTAAATGCCAAAAACCCTTGATTTAAAGAGCCAAAAATATAATCCTTTTACATTTTCTTTATACTAGGTCATAGAGCTGTTCAGGAGCAAGTCTTTAGAGAATCTTTAAGTGAGTTCTGCTAAACAAAAAAGGTAGTGCAGTCACCTGAAACAAATAATATGGTCATTAATGCTTTGTGGGTGTGAGCTTTTTCAGCAGGGTAATGTAATTTTTCATTCTGGAGTTCCTATTTGAGAAGCAAACTCCCCATTCAATTCACTTTGCAAAGGAAACCCATTAAAGCAAGCGACAGCACAACACTGCAACTAATAACAGCTTATATTGTCATGTGTCTATGTCACAGTGTCTTAAGTATAAACTAAGCTTCTTCTATTAATTTAAAATCTATTAATATTTTTACATATAATTGTTCTCTGTTTAATTTTTGTCAGGTGGTCTCTCCATGTAAATTATATCATTCTTTGAAGGCAGTTTGGCAACTTATTATGACTAGGTGAAAAAAAAAAAAAATTGAAATCTCATTGTTGTGCCTATTAAATAATTAAGAAAAAATTGCAGTAATTGACACTTAAATAATTGAAAGTTAGCTTGAATGGTTTTTCTGGAAAAACACTCCTGTTAGCTTTCCATACCAAGCATAACTGAGTTTATGTGAGTGTCTGAGGACAACATTTTTGAGGTACTTAAAACAAGTAGCATGAGTTAAAAAATAACACATTGTGAAACTTATGGGTATGATAAAATACATCATGGTTGCTGCTTACTGTCATAAGGCATAGTTAGGTCCTGAAATTTCTTATTATATGTTGGATCATAGCTTAAAGCCTTCAGGGATCTTTTATAATTTATGGAGTATATATGAGGTTTACACTTATAACTGAAAAGTTTGTTCAGCTTGGAGCCTGGAAGGATGGGATGTTTGAACTGCCATGTTCAAAGGTTTGTTTACCTTGATTATGAATCTTCTGATTTTCAAATGGCTGGGATTTTTATAGCTCCTGTAGTCTTCCTACTTTAATAATTGACTCGTTTCTTTATCTTTTATGATTTTAAACATTAGCATATTGTTTTAGTTTTTAGAGAGGCTAAGTTTCCCAGGAATTCCCCTTTCTCAGAAGTTCCTTACTTAAAATTTCTAAATGTTACTTCCAATTCTTAGTAATTCAGCAACAATTGGAAGCAGAGTACTAGTTTGTGGACCGTCACTAAACTGAAGTAGTCTTGAAAAACCTCAAGCACTGAGAGGAATAGATTTTCTGCAACAGGAAAACAAAACACTTCTACATGTTGCTACCTCTTAGGATATTTCGTTATAGTTTTGTACGAGAGGCCTGAAAGTTATGCCTGTGTTTGATAAAATAGGTAAAAGGTGGTAATGAAAGGGATATCGCACTTCCAAAATAGAATTTACATTAGTAAAGTTTCTAAAAGAGACCTCTATTCTGGTAAATTGGCTTTCTTCTGCAATCCTCCAAATGCCACAAATCAGATGTGATTATAAATTTCACGGGGAGAGGAGGGCACAGCAGAACTGTGTACATCTCTTCTGACATCAGATTTGACTGTGTATGTACCTATACATGCCCATAAAAACATGCCACGTAATATGTACGTTAAATAAAAATATTTAGCCTGTCTTTCTAAAATTTTACTTTAGTGCATCAAACATCCACATCCCTGCGCTGAAGACTCATTTAGGAACCTAAGTTCAGTCTGGTCTGGAGAAGTCCGCAGACTGTGTGCTGGTTTGCAGCTTGGTTTCTGCAGAACTTGAGTCCAGCTTGAGTTGTAGTGCTGTCCACAGCTCCTTGTACGTATTACATGGGCAGAAATGCTGAGACTTCATTAGAGATCTAATCTTACTGCAGCAAATGAGTGTTAAACTGTGCAGGCACCATGCTTAAAAATAATCATGTGCACTGATCTTCCTTGAAGACTAGTGAATGAATCATGATCTGTTAGAAAGATGTGATAACCAAAAATAAAACAGAAAATCCTGAACTCCTTTAGTATCTCCTTTCACAGTAAACCATACACACTAAATTCAAAAAGTTGATTGATCTATCTGCCTACCTGTCTACCTACTACATTGTAAATCATATATAAAAATCTTGCCAACTTTTATATGGTCTATTTTCTTAGCCCTAGATAAAAAAAAAAAAGGGAAGGGGGCAGTCATGGCCAAGTCAGTGTTAGTGAAATCATAACTTTTATAAATAGGTTTTATAAATAGGTTTCTACTTTTTATTTAGACTCCATAGTAATGTACTCCTTAAAAGATATTGTATAATATTTTGTTGAATATGGCTCAATTTTTAGGATGCTGACATGATAAGAAAACAGGTATTTAGAAGATCATAGTGGTCATCTTGAAGTTAAGTGATATCAAAAGATTTTGGGTATCAGTCTTAGCTTTAAGCAGTAGTAAGTTTTCTTCTGTTTCCTGCATTAACTCATTTGGTGTGTTAAACACTTTAATTATTAAGTAATATCCCCTGCTTCTTTTATTGGTCTTGCTCTAGCTTCTGCTTTTTTATCTGTATTTTTCTAAAGGACCTTTCCGTGATACAAAAAGAAGATACTACCTAAGAAACTTTATCTTGCATATAAACATTTGTACTACAGATCACATGACAGTAAATTAATTCCTACAGTTTAAATTGGGGAGGAAATGTTGTAGTCTGATCATTGGATCAAGTGGTCTAAGCTCAGATTTTTGGGGGTATAGTCCTGGCTTTGTCATTGATAGTCTCTCTAGCTAAAATTAAGTAAGCCAACAGAGGCTACTTGGAGGATAATTGTTGGAGAATGGATGTGAACCTTGGATATACTTGGATTTGGACTGGACAAAGCCCAGAGCGGCCTGCTTTAGCTGGAGCTGTTTGGGGCAGGGTTTGGACCAGAGACCTCCAGAGGCACCTTCCAGCCCAAATTACTCTGTGGTTCATGAAACGGTGTGTAAGAGAGAGACAGTAATTTTCACTTGACATTTAATTATGTTTTGGGTTGATGATGATGGTCTTCAAATAAAGTAACATTTTATAGAAAAAACAACGTTGTTATGCCTTCTAAATACATAGGACAAGTTTTTTTATAAATTTTATATCATTTTATGTCCAAGCACAAAGGACAGCTGACTGTCACGAGTGTTCAGTTGGAATCACAAAAGACAGGCAAAGAGGATACAGGATTAAGTTAGGTAAGCAGAGAGATGGTGATTACAAACTTGCTAAGATGCCTAATTTTATAGCATATCTACTACATGTATAATTTTCTTATGAACAAAACAAAGTGACGTATGTGGCTCCCATTGTCTTTTTATTTAGCTAAACACATCGTGATACTAGTTTCCCTTTGAAAAACACAGCTATGATATATATATATATATATATATATAATATAGACAAAAGCACTTGGTGTAGGTATTGTTAGCTCTGTTTTAGGTGTCACAGATGTTTCTAAGATTTCCATTACCAGTTTCTGCCCAACTGGGAGGTGGTTGAATCTGTAAAAATAGTTGTAACATGGTACAGAGTTAAAATACAGTTCAGAAACAGAGATACAAACTTAAAGCTACTGAGCATGGGCTAATGCCCTCTGTATTTTTCAYGCTATGGGGAAAAAAATCACAGGGAAAAAGAAGTCCTTATTTAGTGATCAAGCAGGAGGATTCAAGGAAGTGATTATTTGATGTTAGTTGTAAGCACCGTATCAGTCTCTAGGTGCTTAGAAATGATGGGAAGAAAATCCTGGGTGAAGACTGTGAAGGCACCATGTACAGGTCATCTGCCAGGTTTTCTGGGGGGCCTTGGGCATGTCATTCAATGTCTCTGTGCCTCTTGGGTAAAGCCCTTTGAAATGTAGCGGTAAAAAAACACTGTTTCGGAGATACTGTGACTACTACCGACAGTCACACACACTCACTGATGTTGTTGTACTAACCAAGTTAGGCTGGTTAAGAAGGCAAGTAGGATGTGAGGGCAAGGCTGTATACTCTAAATATGTTTTTTCATGTATTTGTGGTATATTAATAATAATATATGCATGGGATAACTTCTGGCTAAGTCAATTGGCATTTATATATGGATTTATTAGGCGAAATCATTGGCTTATTCTTCCTCAGTAATTGTTTGCTTTGATGTTATCAGCCTTACTTGTATGTTATTCTGAAATGAAAAATAACATTATTCTAGCATGAACGTCTTATTTTATTTATGTGGCTCTTTCATCATTTTACCTATCACAGATTCATTTCATTACTGGACTATATTCCCAAAGTTTAAGCTGGCATAGGCACTGTGATTAGTCCGTAGATGATGTATAAAAAAAAAAAAATCCTTGAAAGATGTCATAGAATAGACAAAACCAGCCATGTCAGTTCCAGCTGTCGTTCCTCTGAAACCCAGGGGTGGAGGGAAAGGGAGAATCAGTGTTTGACAATGTTAGAAGAAAAAAATTGGTCAAAGGAGAAATGCCATTTTTCAGGAGTTAGATTTAAAGGAAATAAATAATACCATTACATGTAAATAAATAGATAAATAAATATTAAAAATTAGCAAGTGAGTAATTATTTGCCTAGTCTAATATAACCTGTTATTTCATATTACATAGGAGGAAAATGTCTATTTTAATTTCTTAAATTAAGAAGAGATATTTTTGCTTTAATTTTGTTATAAGCAAGCTATAAAGCACCTTAAAAACCTATTCCAAAGAACTGTTATTTTGACAATCTTTATTTTATATGTACAGAGACAGATTCTATTTGTGTGAGTTTACAGCAATATAATTCAAAACTCCCAGCAATTTATCAGAGTTGGTCCCTGATCGAGACCGTTATATTTTAGCATGTAGCCAACAGTTGTTTTAGAGGTAGCACTCCTTAAAGAGTTGAGTGGTAGGCTGAAATAGTTCCTATCTTGGGACCAGTTGTATAACACCATGTTAAAAAGGGTAACTTATCAGTAGTATTTCAGTAGCTATTAGTAGGAATTCACCCTCATGTTGCATGTATGACCAGACAGGTGATGTTCTGAAATGTCAGCAGGAAGTTACACATTGTGGAAATGAAAGGAAGGAGAAAATGTGACACAAATAAAAGTAGAGATTTTCACTGGTCTGAAGCCAAGTGCTTCTTGCTTCTCATGATTGCCCCATTAGTTTAAAAATCTGCAAATGTGTAGGTCAGTTTGTTTTGATGGTTGCATGTTCTGGAAAGCATGATTCAAAAAGTTCTTCTGGTGCAATGGTTGAGCCACAGACCTCTTTCATTGCTGATGGCGGGCAGCAATAATTTGCTGATCTCTGTGTATTCATCGGGACAAATGTCAAACTGAGATCTTACCACTTTCAATTTGTGATGCAGCGTTCTACATCTTTCTAGATCACCTACAATCCATTTTCATCCAACCCACAGCTCTGGCACAATAATCATAATGTTTAAAATGGCCTCTCTTAAACTAAGATTTATTTTTGCCCTTAGTTTCCAGGAATGCTTTCTATCCTGTTTTCCTTGCTTCTGTTAAAGATAAATACAATGCAGAGGCAGGATCATATTCATGATTTTGTGTCTGTCTTTCTATCTAAGGGACAAGTGTAATTTGTATTGCTTGCTGGAATAGATACTGGAATAATTATTTTTAAAAGTTTAGATGCTGCTAATAATAGTGCTAATGCTTGCTCAAAGGAACGCTTTCTTCCCCCTAATGTTCTGTGTGGGCTGACTGAAAATTGCTGAGCTACATCTAATTTTCTTGGCCCATTTCTGTGACTTTTTTCCCATCATGAAATGAGGCATATTGTGTGTACTAAGATGATATTCTTGCATGTAGGAGAATAAGCATACTGATTCTGCAATGCGGACATGGTGGTCGGAAGTTCCTAAATATGGGCAGCTATTCTGAATACCTCGGCTTTTGGATATAGGATTTAAAACACATTTAATGTAGCTGAGTTCAGACAGTTTCACTGTATCTTATAAAATCTGTACTTTCTAACATAGTTTGTTATGGTGGTCTCAAAAATGGATGACCACAAAATCACTACTCAAATTGGCTGGTTTGGATTCACTGTGTCATATTAGATTTTCAAATTCAATGAGTTTTCCAAGTACACCAAAAAGAAAGGTTTGGTTTCATGTATTGGATGGGGTGATACTGGGGGCTTTGTAACAACTCGAGGACAAGTAGTGAAGAGTCACTTTTACTTTAAGAGATTTTTTGAGTACTTGAATCTTGAAATGCTGTGTTTCTGTTTCCTTGCCTTTCTTTTATACTTGTTAAAAACAATCTTTAAATGGTTGTGGGKKTTTTTTTTTTGTTATTAAAATCTTTCGTTTACTGTTTTTTGGGTGTGAAATAAAGAAGGCGGCAGACCATAAAAACGCCTTTATTTAGTCAAAATTACCTTTAAAAATTGGTTTTTTCCATCTTTATTTCTGTTTCTCAAAATGCATTACATATTTTTATTTGGCTACTGGTATGCTAATGGCAAAGGTGATGTTTTATTAAAGAAAAGTTCAGAGAAATMTTTTGAACATGGAAGAATATATTTGATTTTTGATAGATATTTACTGAAGAAAGGAGGAGACATGAGCTCTTACCTATGCAATTTCTGATGGTAAAGTTTCTTTCATCATCTGCAGGATGAGCTCCTTCTTAGAGCACTTTTTGTCTCCATATTAATGAGGAAGCTTCATTTTTTTCTGAATTGAAACGATTGTGAAAAACTAATTCATGAGTGCTGTGATGTGTCATATAGGTAGTCAAGTCAGAGGCTCCAGCTATAGAGCTGTCAAAATCGTCTTTTAAAAAAAAAAAAAGTGGGAGCTTCTCTCTAGACATCCTTTTTGTAAAGACAACCAGTGTTAAAAGGATTTTTTCGAGGAAATTCTGACACCTCCTTAGGTAATTCACACTTAGAGAAAGTAAGTGGGAAATCAAAACCTCTTTGAAACCAACTTGGAAATGCTGCCATATGTCTTAGTTTTCTTGAGATTATAGAAGTTTAAAAAAAAAAAAAAAAAAAAAAGAGGATAAAAAAAAAGAAAAGAAATCCAGCCTCCAGCTTTCAACTGCCACATCCTTCAACCAGACAGTTCTGGGATCTGTTAAATCAAATCTCCATACACCACACTTCCCAACTTGCGAATTGATAGGTGATACAGCTTCCTGTGGTGGTATTTAAGTTTACCATGGGAACAGCTAAATCAGTGACAGCAGCAATAAGGAGGCACTGAATATATTTTTTTAACTTACAGCCAGCTGACTTTCACATCCTTATTCAGCAACCTGGTAAGGCTAAGTTAAAATGAATTATGTAGTGTTTGAATATGAGCAGAGGTGCTTGGGAAACCACAGAGGACAGAAAAGGTTTGAGATCATGGGCTGTGACTTGAATTTATTAAGGAAAGCTTTTTTAAAGTGTCTGCTATCTCTTGACCTGTTAAAAAACAAAACAATAAATGGAATGAAGTTTTAGAGGTTAGTATTTTACAATTGCTAGAACATCTTGTATCCTTACAGTTTGGACATAAAAAAAGAAACCTTGATTGCCTATTTCTACTGTAGGTAAACTGAGCCAAATTCTACTTGATTTTATGTATGTCTCTCCATTGTCTGGCATAACTGTAGGGCTGTAACCAAGGATAGATCTTATCCTCATGTGACTATGCATATAGAGCATTAAGATGTACAAATAGTGGTCCATTGTGCTGCAGGCAGTCTCCTTGTTGTTCCCTTGGCTCTCCACAGATTTTGCTCGGACCCCATCCTCCTCATGCTGTGCATGGGTTTCCAGATGAGTTTTGTGCTGTCAGTGGCAGGAGAACTTACCTGATGCCTTAGAATATCCAAAGGTAGTACTGCTGGTGTGAAGGCAGGGTCAGTGCTGAATGGAAAACAGTTAGAGCACTGGAATAATGAGAGAAAAATTAAATCAGCAATCATTCCAAGAATTGTTTTGTGTCTGTTTTCATTGTCTGATTTAGTTTCTGGACTAAATAGGGAGAAAGTTGTTTGGATCTTGAAGTAGCATTTAATTTGATCTTTGTGCTGAAGAAGAGAAGAAAAAAATTCAGTATTTTTTTCTGAGTTCCGTTTTCTCTTCCAGCTACAGTATACAAATGCACAGCCCAGAGTTTAACAAATATTTTTCTTGGAAGACTTACAGTTTTAAGAAATGTTAGAAGCAGGTTTTCTCCCACATACATTGGTAATTCTTGTATAGAGTCTTCACATATATTTTGAAAGTCAGCRTTTAGTGAGTGCTGTGGGGATTTGTTAGTACTGAACTGCTTTTAGTCTTAGGAAGTAACAAAAGGTGATTTGCTGAAGGAGAAAAAAATCAGTTAGTTTAGAGCAATGTAATAGAATACAATATGTAACTGTCTTAACTTGCTAAGCTGGCTTTCTGTACCTGTTCTTCTGCATAAACATAGTTTGAATTAGCTTTAATTATCACGTATCTGAAGAAACAATAGCGGGTCTAAAGCAGCATTTATTTTTTTTGAAGTTAGTTGTTTCAGTGAACTTGGTTGGCTTGATATCTTTGGGAAAACCTTAGCAAGTCTAACATATTTTCTTTAGGCATGAGAATATCCATTCTCTTAGAGCAGTGCAAGACAGGTACCTAGATCCCTGTAGAAAAAATAGGGATCTTGAGTGCTTTTCTGTAGCTAACTCTTTGTACATATATATTTGCTAGTTCTTATGTATGAGTTTTCTGTAATAGGGAGAGTTAACTTTTCTTTACAGCACATGGGTAGAAAGGAAATTAATTTACCAACTGACAATAATCCTAAACTCAGATTGGCCTTGGAGTTTGGGCCATTGACTTATGTGAGCCGCATTGCTCACAGTTTGTCCTACAGGGAGGAAAAGGAGTATTCTCTGATGTGTTCTTTTTCGTCAGCCCTAGGTTCACTTTCATTCCTCCCTCCTGTTTCTTTCACGTCCTATTTTTCTCTGAGTTTCTTTCTCCAAAGTGAGAGGATTAAAACTCTGTCTGATTCCATTTTGCTCTTTTTTTTTTTTCTCAATTCCCACAGTAAGGCACCTCATCATCCAACAGTCCACCCTTCCCACTTGCCAGCTGCTTCCATCAGTAAGTTCTTAAGCATTGTTGAATATGACATCAATTTTAGAGAACTATGAAAAACAAAATTCATCTCAATCAACACATCTGTTGCCTCTTCAAAGGCTGTTTGCCAGTTCTTTTCCTCTGAGAGTATACTTTTTATTAGAGACTTAATTTGCCATAGGTCAGGAAAAATGGCTCAGGTCCCATTAGATTAGTTCAAGCAGTTGATGCTTAAAAACTTTTCTGAAATTCTGACTTGGTTGGAAATTAGGTGTCCAGTTAAGCATCTTTTCATAAGCCAGAAGCACTTTTCATTTTATGTGAAAGCTTGAGCCACGTGCTCAGTGAGTCACTGAAAATGTGAAAGACACTGATACATCTGTCTTACCAAAGGTTGGAGAATTGGGACTAAATAAATATGTGAACACTGGAGGCAGGAAGTTTGGAATATCAAGAAGGTAGCAAAAGTTAGGAACAAGTAAGTTTTGGTAACTCGTTTCAAACAGAGAGAGTCTTGTCTTCTACCCATGCATGTGTCTTATACAGTCAGACACAAAGTTTGACCAGCTGTAGGGTGTTGACCTTGGCTGGAYGCCAGGTGCCCAGCAAACCACTCTATCACGCCCACTTCTCAACTCAACAGGAGGAGAAAAATACTAATGAAAGGCTCATGGGTCGAGATAAGGCCAGGGAGATCACTCACCAATTACTGTCACAGGCAAAACAGACTTGGGGAAATTAATTTAATTTATTACCAATCAAATCAGAGTAGGGTAATGAAAAATAAAAACCAATTCTTAAAACACCTTCCCCCTACACCTCCCTTCTTCCCGGGCTCAACTCCTGAATTCTCTACCTCCTCCCCTCCAGCGGCACAGGGGGACGGGGAGTGGGGGTTGTGGTCAGTTCATCACACATTCTTTCTGCCGCTCCTTCCTCCTCAGGGGGAGGACTCCTCACACTCTTCCCCTGCTCCAGCGTGGGGTCCTTCCCACGGGAGACAGTCCTCCATGAACTTCTCCAACGTGGGTCCTTCCCACGGGCTGGAGTTCTTCAAAAACTGCTCCAGCGTGGGTCCCTTCCATGGGGTGCAGTCCTTCAGGAACAGACTGCTCCAGCGTGGGTCCCCCACGGCATCACAAGTCCTGCCAGCAAACCTGCTCCAGCGTGGGCTCCTCTCTCCATGGATCCACAGGTCCTACCAGGAGCCTGCTCCACTGCAGGCTTCCCACGGGGTCACAGCCTCCTTTGGGGCATCCACCTGCTCTGGCGTGGGGTCCTCCACAGGCTGCAGGTGGATATCTGCTCCACTGTTAACCTCCGTGGGCTGCAGGGGGACAGCCTGCCTCACCATGGTCTTCACCACGGGCTGCAGGGGAATCTCTGCTCTGGCGCCTGGAGCACCTCCTCCCCCTCCTTCTTCACTGACCTTGGTGTCCGCAGAGTTGTTTCTCTCACCTATTCTCACTCCTCTCTTCCGGCTGCAATTGCTGTTGCGCAGGGTTTTTTTTTTTCCTGCTTCTTAAATATGTTACCACAGAGGTGCTACCACCATCGCTGATGGGCTTGGCCTTGGCCAGTGGYGGGTCCGTCTTGGAGCTGTCTGGCATTGGCTCTATCGGACACAGGGAAGCTTCCAGCAGCTTCTCACAGAAGCCACCCCTGTAGCCCCCCTGCTACCAAAACCTTGCCACACAAACCCCATACTGATTTGATGTCATGTATCCAGTGTACAGAGACAAGCAAGATTTTCCATAATAAAGTTGGGGGGTGTCCTCCACTAGGACTTTTTTGTGCTTTTCAGTCTTCAGATGCATTCATGTCACATTTTTCAAGCTTTTCTCCGTAACTTGAGGGCTAGATATGTGTTGCTTTGTTTAACAAGAGCCAGGGTTCTCATGTAATTATGTATTTCAGCTAGCACACTATGCAAAACCTCAAATGCTGCAAAACTTTGCTAGAAGTCATAGGAAGCAGGAGATCGATCCCTTTACTGTTCTTTTGCTTGAAGACCTGCAAAAGGAAAAATCAGCAGTACATTTTTAAGTAACAATCTAATATTACAAATCAGGGCACACGATGGAGCTGGTAGCAAATGCATGGTAGGCCCCAAATTCCTTCTACAAAAGTAGGATGAATTAACACTGTGGTCTCACCTTATTACTCTGGTTTTTTTATTGTTATGTAGAGTTTGGACAGTAAAATAACTTGTATATTGAAATCCAAAAGCAAATAAGAAGTGTTAAAACTTCTCTTATTTAATCTCGTCACTGAGAAATACTTTTTCTGCCAATGATAGTTCATGAGGGTAGTCATCCCCCCATCCTTGTTATGTGTCAATCCCCCCAAGTAAAAACCTGTATAACACGTTCAGGCTCTACTGACAATATGCAAACTCACCATTTGCAATTACCTCATGATGCTGTGCCCATAAGCCTGGCAAGGAGAAAGAACATACTGTTTAGCACATGTTTCCATTTTTACTATGCAATAGATGCGTAGAATTAACATCTAGCAGGGCAGGTAAGTAGTGCTTTAAATATTGGAAGATTTCCATTGAAATCCATGTCACAGTGAATATACTCTTTCATATAGCCATATCCAGAAATGCTTTGCTAAATTGGCGTTTTAAAGTAGTATGCTGATAATAAATCATATGAGTACTTCAGGATTTACATAATATATCTATTATTGTTCTCTGAATGGAAATTAGTAATAATATATTTAATGTTGAAAGACATAGATGGGAGAGTTGCTTTAATAGCGCTACTTGTGAGTCAGAGACGTTCTTAATTAAGCTTTTGTTGTGTGCGTGTGGGGGGGTATCAGAATAAGAAAAATTCCTCCCACGTTTGCAAGACAGACAATGGAAAGAGGGAGTGAGTTCTTTTGCTGCTGATTTTTGTCTCTTACAAATGATTACAAGAATTGCCCACTTAGGAAATGGACAAAATGAGGATCTTGGTGGAGGGTGACAGGGTTGTCATAATATGGCCGTTCGTAAAAGATGTAAACCAGAAAGAGCAGTGACATATTGGAACACGGGTGGAAGTGTGTTACGGGTTATATATTGGGCCAAAAAGGGAAAAGTAGTGACAGATGTTGTTTATTGGTGGCAGATGTCTTGGAGAACAGTCCTTTCTAAGGTGATGAGTAACGTTAATATCTTTCTCTTGTTTTATTCAGTTCAACAGTAGAGTTGTGAGAAATGAAAAGTTCAAAGGTTGATTACCTATAGACTCCTGCACCCTTCATCCAAGAAAGGAAAAAATTATCTGTGCAGTACAGATACTGTGCTCGGTGGCTTACTGTACAGTTACAGTGAGATAAAACAGGTATAAGGCATCCTGAACCTATTTGGCAAACAGTGGCTATGAAGGTGATTGTCTCACTATTTCTAATAACACGTCCTACTGCTTGGGGTCAAATCCTCTTCTGTTTATCAGAACCATTACAGTCTTATCAGTGGGTTTATCTACACGAAGGTACAGATACTTTATGTCTTACTACTTTAATACTGTTGAGGGGAAATAACTTCCAACTTTTTACAGCCTCTATTTTTATTTGTTGAAAACTATCATTGCCATTATCTGAAAGTATAAGAAAAAAGTCTGTAAATAAAATGTTAATGTATCACTGTCATTCTGCCTGCCCTCGAAACTCCCTCTGGCCTTCCTGAGCACTTTTTGAGCGAAGTATTCAGGATTCAGTGCCTTTTTAATTTGTACCAAAATTAGTCAGACTAATGGGAAGAATTCTTCCTGCTTGGGACAAAGTTGCTGCTATGCAATCTTCTCTGGCTTTCTCAGTTATTACATAGGTGCTGTGTGAGGCTCTTTTGAATCACAAGCAGTTCTGCAGTGGACTCCCTCTGCCCCATGGACGATACAAGCAAGTAGTTAGTATTTCATTGAGAAACAAATGTAGAAGAATTAAATGAAAATGCAAAAAGAATCACTTCTCCAAAGTAAACTTACTGAAGTTTCTGTACTTCTCATGTCTGCAATGGTGACACCTCAGAATGGCATCTTTCCCAACTGTAGGTAAGAAGATTTCATTTCCACTTGGAAGCGCTCTGAAACCTGAATAAGTGGAATGTATATCATAGGCTTCAGCTTTTTTTTTTTTTTTTTTTGGACTGTCTTTATCTCAACCCATGAATTTTACTTTTTTTTTTTCCCGATTCTCTCCCCCCTCCTTTTTTTTTTTTTTTTTTTTGGGGGGGGGGGTGGGTGGTGTAACCATTATAAAACTATGTTTTGAAAGCCATCTTCTCTGACTTGTGTAGGTTATACACCATAGGTCCTTAATGTAGTTACGCAGAATTATCAGATTTAATATGGAGATTTTAGCACAAGTGAGCTTTTTTACATGCATTTCTAAACTCAGATGGAAGCAAGTTGTCGCTATCAGGAGGGGGATCTGGAAACGGAATCAACAAGATGACTGTGAGATTTAGTAGCTTAAAGGCAGGAAGTGGTTTTCATTCTCCTTTTTACCTTCCGATATCCTGGCTTTTCTGCAGGTATCATGGGACTGGGGTATCCACGGGGACCTGTTTAGTTCAAAGCAGGTTCTGTCTTGCTGTGGCCTGAGAAGTATGCAAAATTTCTACAGTCGTCTTTTCTGTGGCATCTTGCTGTGTCTCTGGCCATCCCCAGCCTCTGGTCTTTTGCATGGTGTACAACAGGATAATGGTTGCCTTGCTACAGATACTTCAGTAGTTTCTGTGCTGGCAAAAAACTTGCTTTTTCAGGTTGCCATTCGCTCATCCAGCATAGCTTACTGCAAAAGGATTTAGGTTGGCTATTAGCAAAACAGCCTGTCTGCCAGAGTAGTGAAACAAGATACATGAGTGTGTTGTGGAATTCCCCTTGCTGGAGATTTTCAAGAACCATCGGAAAAATGGAAGCTGAGGATGCCTGGAGTACATGAGACCCTTCCCCACTGCAGGAGGCTGGGCTCAGGCATCTCCTCGGTGCCTGCCACTTATGCTTCTGTTATTCTATGGCAAAGGAACAAAGCTGGAGTTGAAAAAATACTTAACAAACAACTCTTTTCTGAAAGACCAGAAACCCCAGTCATACAAGGTTCTGTTTCATCGCGCTCTGTGTAGCTTTTGCAACTATTAGAAAAAGATTGCTGAACTTCTCTGATCTATCACAAACACATGCTTAAAATACTGTCATTCAGGATCTGTCTGGTTTAATAGTTACCTCTGGGAAAAGGGCTTTGTCCTGAAATTTTCACAATGCTTGTTTTCCTCCTTAGCATCACAACACCGTTTCCTTTCCAGGAACTGAGAAAGGCCAGCACCTCAGGTGTTGACCCTGCAGAGAGGTCAGTTGACCCTGCAGATACTTCCATAGCCTGGAGCTCTGTTAAAATAAACATGCATGCATACACCACTTTGAAAGTTCATCTTCCACAGCAGCGTTTACCGTGATGTTTTGTCACATTTTCCTTCTTTCTTTGAAGACAGCCAAAGGACAGTCAATATGAGCGTGTATCACCAGAGAATCGACCACCACCACCACAAGTGACTGGGCATGCTCTGAGGAGCACGCTGCAATCACATTGCAGGACATGTTTGCAGACTTGCAGCGATAAGGGTAGGGAAATCTAGTCTCAAGGATGGCTTTTGGTCTGATCATAGTTATAATAATCTTATAGTAATAATATAATGTATTATATATGTAGTTTCTTCATTCAAAAAATTATGTACTTTTTTAGCTTTAGTAAGTAGTTCATTTAATAAGAGCTGTTGCACCTTGTTAGCCTGTCAGGACTTAACACTATCAATACTAACACCAGGCTACTAATACTACTCATTACTAACACTGCATCAACATGAACTGAATGTCACTGCCACAAACTAAGTTAATTTTCTTCCTGTAAGTTTATCATGTGAAGTTATAGCACAAAAACTGTTCTACATTTTACGAATTGTTATTTTACATTACTAGTTATTGCATGAGTAGACCCATTACATTCCATGGAGTAACATTTTTCTCCTGAATAATAGCTTTAGTATTTACCATATGTAGAATGCATTTCCACCTCTCTGATTTCAACTGCAGATTTATTGACATAAGGGCATTGTGTTTAGAGTGAGGCTGGCTGTTCCTCCTGAAAGATAACACTGGAAGACCAAAATAACCTTAGTTAGCATTGATTTTTTTTTTTTTTTTTTTTTTTTTTT
The DNA here is from genome assembly GCA_035582835.1 of Phoebastria nigripes. Lineage (NCBI taxonomy): Eukaryota > Metazoa > Chordata > Aves > Procellariiformes > Diomedeidae > Phoebastria > Phoebastria nigripes. The sequence goes on along the minus strand of JAYKAV010000411.1, from coordinate 137,606 downwards.
TGTCCTGTTGTCTGTGATGTTGTCTCCTTTCCAACTGAAAAAGCTCTAAATTCTGTGTTGTGGAAAAAGTCTTGGAAATTGAAATTTTATTTTAAAAACCTTGAGATGTGAAATGGACTTTTCAGAAAACCTGTCATATAGCAATAACTTCCCTGTGGTATTTCTAGCAATAGAACTTCTTTTGCCAAATAAAATGTATTGTGAAAATTGTAGTTACAGGATTTTTATTTCAGAAATACCATATTTCTTAAAATCATTAATGTTAAATACCACCAATAAAGAAATTGAGAGGAAGTAGGAGGAATCTATCTCTGATTTGCTTACTTTGTGGATCTGACAGCTGTTTATCTGTAGGAATTGCTACATTCACCCTCTAAGATGAGGTCAGTACCCCTGTCATCTGTGTGAGCCCCCAGGAGTCTAAAAAATGGATGTAGCACCCTATATTAATAACCATCCCTACCAGTTGTCCAATCAACAGTTCCTATAAAACAGAAATCTGTTCATTAAATATTAGATTTATTAAAACATGCTGTATGATCATCTGAAGAAGACCATGTGTAATTCCATGTTGTTATAATATCTTAAGCTTGTGTACATAGTCAGTAATTCTGCAGGCACTGTGCAGATGGAGAGCAGAAACATGTGAGGGCTCATCTTGAAGGCTTTCTTAAGGAAAGTCTCAAAGTCATTTGAAGGAGAATTTTGCTTGAATACATATAGGAACTAATCCTCCCTCACCCCCAGCCTCTGCTGCAGCAGAGCGGATGGCCTGCAGCTGTGGCAGTAGCGTCCCTTCAGGTACCAGGCTTTGTGCTCCTAGTTTTGAACACTTGGTCCAAATTTTTGCCAGCCAGCAAGGTTGGGACACTTCTGAAAACTAAATCAGACTTCTCCATGTGCTGAAAGTGCAATCAGACCTTTGGTATCTATGAGACTCTTTAGTACTTCTGGACTTTATGTTCTCCTTTATTAAGTGAATCGAATGTGAAAGTATTTCCATTTGAAAGGATGTGGGGAGTTACTGTTGTCCCTTCAGCTTTGAGTGAGCTAATTGAATGTGTTCATGATAATAATTAAGTATGTAGAGAAGGTTTGAACCATGTGTAAATAATCATTTGGATAGCTTTATAGATTTGGTTGGGTTTTTTTGTTGGTTTTTTGTTTGTTTGTTTGTTTGTTTTTTAAGGAAAGTAAAACAAGCCCTGAAACAAAAATGTGTGCCTGCAACAACCCCAATCACTTTTATCTGTTTGCATGTCAAGGGAGRTCTTTAAATACATATAGGCAGAATGTCTCTTTTAGACAAGAATTTAAGCATTTAAAGATAAGCACGTGTTTGAAGACAAATAAATTTGAGCCTGAGCTCATGCTACAAAGCCACCCACCATATTTGGGCTTGATATACTTTAAAATGCAATTTATTCTTCAATGCATTCAGTAAATAGCTCATGTTAACAGACAAGACGTGTCAAGGCACCTGTCTCTTCTAAAACTCACCCAATCTGTGAGCATTTTTTCATTTCTTTAGTAACACTCATCATCTTTGTTTTCTTTAACAATATAGTGTTATCTAGGGATCTGATTCTTCTCTTATTAAACAAGAAATTTCCTGTCAGCTTTCCTAAAGAAAGCAGATTCAAGATATAGTAAGCAAAACCTGTGTGTTTATTCCTTGTTAAAGAAATAGTCTGGAAATACTATACTTCTAGAAAAAGACATTAAAAAATTGCATGCTCTTTCTGTGACTGTGATAAACTATCCAGTTAATTTCTGTGTTCATCAGTAACAGCTTTATGAAATTATATTGTCTCATTTACCTTGTTATTTTTTATCTCAAAGTTACAAAATCAGTTTGTTGCATGTGTTACCACTAAGCAAGGTTTTTTTAAAAGAAAGGAGCTAGAAATGTAAATATATGGGGGTGTTTAGCTTTTTTCTTTTTTTTTCTTCTTTAAAGAAGATTAAAGCCTTAAAGGCAAAATCCTGTAACAGTTTCTGCCTGGAGAAAGCTTGATGACAGTATATATGCTTCTACTGTAGAGGCCCAAAATAGAGTTTGGGAATAATCCTTTGAGACCTAATTTTGATGCATAATGATCTGGTTACACTCCATCCTGAAACCTGAGGAGTCCTGGACGTTGTTCCTGCCCCTTCTCACTCTCCAACATAACTTTAGGCAAATTACCTCTCTTGCCTCAATATCCTGCCTTCATTTAGATGTTACATAGTGCTAAAACAAAAGCTCTATTTCAGTACATACGTACTGGTTAAAGTGGTCAGGTTCAAAATGATACAAAAGCTCTTAATTTTAATCTTCAGCAATAAAACATCAGTACAATCATTGTTCCTTTGCATTTGTTGTTCATTTAGGCTCTGCTGTAGTTGTTAAGGGTCGGTGTTAAACCAGCTGGTTTTTCTGGATGCTGGTTGTAGTTACGGATGACAGCAACGTGAAGACACCCAAGAGACGCCCGGGGTGAAAAGCACTTTGTGCCAGAAGTGCCGTGGAGGTGTCAGTGTTCTGTTGCAGGGGGTTACCTGGCAGCTACACCTGTTGCTGCGAGTGGTACCGTTGTATATGGCCTACAGTTTGGCTTTGATGGGGCAGTAGCCATTTAACTAAACCACCTGATTTATTTTTTTTTCTTCCCCAAATGCTGTCACTGTTCGATGCCAATCCCTTCCAGATTAAGGGAAGTGCCCAGCATGTTCCCTTTTAGAAGCTGGCATTCTGAGCAATAGCAAATGCTGAAAAACCTCTCTGTGCATGTAACTTTTCTCTCTTTTTCTGCAATATTTTTTTCCATTTTTTTGTTTGTTGTCAGAATTCTGTAAGTACTCGCAACATAGAGGATAAGGAATGGAAATTGCACCTTTTGCTACACAGGGTAATTCTGCCTGTTGCAGTTAGTGCTCCACACTGAACCCTTCTCATTTATGCTGAAACCATTTTAGTACGAAATGAGACCTGACTTGTTCCAGCCTTTGTTATTTGATGTACAGGGTCTTTTTCCTCCAATCTTGCCCCCTTTGAGGGTTGCTGAGTATTATGTGTCACTTCCTTATCTTTTAACCTATGACTTATAATACATACTTAACAGATACTACATGATTAACAGTGTTAAATGTGGTTCCAGACAGTTCATGTAAACATCCATTTTGCAAGTATTTATGAATTTTGTGCCATTTTGCATGCCAAATACTTCTGACTTTTGTAACACTTCCCTAAGAGCTTGGAGTTAAGCCTGCAAGTCTTTTCAGTCTTTGAAATTGTAGGCAATATGTTTGTATGTACGTATGAGTCTATAAAAGCAATTATATGCTATTGTTTTCCAAATAACTCAGAGTTACTCTTGGCTGCAATGAAAAGAAGTAGTGGCATTACTGGGTATAGTTTTGAGACAAAATTAGTTCTAAATTTGCCAGTTCTTAAGTACCATCATGAAAAGCCTAAACTCAGTGTGCTGTATTGACAGTATTCTCCATGAACACCTGCAAATTATCATGAGCCTTTCTTACTCCTCCTTTTGAAAATGAAAGTTAAATAAATGCATAAAAAGATAAACTGAATAATATAAAGGGCTGAAGGACTCAAAATCAAAACAGRGAACAGAATGTACATTACATAAAGAAACAGCTTTTGCTGAGGAAATGATAACCCCCTGTGACTATTTAGTAGAAATACTGTGAGAAGAAATTGTTGTTTATATTGGAACTTGCTTATAGACTGACTACAGCAAATCCACTTAATTTTCATTTGAACTCCTCTGCTAAGAATAGAAATGCCATGACTGGGCAGTATGCGGTATCCTAATGGTATTTTCTAGAATCTATCATAGACTGCTGTAAGACTTTTTCTTTTTAAAATGTATTTAAAGGCCAGTTTTGTTTGGAATGCTCATATTTTCTAAAGTATGTCTTGAAAACACTAGTTGGCTGTATCACACAAATGTTGGGGCTTTTCCCAAGCACTCCCTATTTTCTGATAGCATTTAGTGGTCTCTGCTTTCCTGCTTGCGAACAGTGAGAGAAGTTTGGGGAGAGCAGTGTAGCTCCCTTTCTAAGGAAATGTCTTCAGACAGTTAAGTGAATGTCTCTAGTGTGGCTGTTCAGTATGAGATAAATGGATTTTAGTTTAAACATAAGACTATTGTTAGTGCTACTAGAAATGAGTGGTTCACAACCCTGGGTATGAGCCAGCACACATGTGATCATCCGCTTCTGAGTCACCTGGGAAAGTTACTGCCTGGTTTTGTGCCTGTGGTCCGCAACAGTGCTGTGAATCATGCAGGACATGGCAATGTTTTGCTTGAGGACTGTGGAAAAGCATTGCTTATGTGTTTTTGTTGGGTAACAGTGAACGAGCTAGCTGAACTTAATGTAAACTGAGTGTAAAGCTCATGGGTGAATTAATTTCTCTTGTGACTTGGTCTGCTTTGATGAAAGGCTGGTGTCCAGTCATCCAGTGTCCAGTCATGCGCTGTAATGCTAGATGCTACTCCAAACCCCCCCAAACAAGTACTGCTGCCGACTGACGAGGTGGGGACTCTACGCGGGCTGCAGCGAGAGGTGAGGTAGAGGCAGAGTCACTGCTCTTGGACATGCAGTTCAGCTGTGCAGTTCAACACTAAAGCAGGATGCAGTGCATGGATTTGGCCAAGTGCTAGTCTTTAGTGATAAATGTGGAACAACAGACTGACAGGAGAGATGGTTTTGGGGGAACTGGCTAACAGACCTCCAACGTTATCCGAGACAGACCGAGAAAACTACATTTCCCTGAGCTGTTTGAGCATCCTTCTCACACACAGAGATGCTGTTTGTGTGGAAATGGTATCGATAATTGAAGCCTGCCATTTAATCTGATAATTTCATGATTGGTGTATTGCTTCTGGCTGTTTTCAAGTCAGCACATTTCTGAAAAAGACACTGTTCTGTTGTTTTATTTTACCTGTAAGTATTGTAAGTGAAAAATGGAATTTCATAAAAGTATTAAATACAGAACTGAAAGTAATACAGTAAAATTAGTTTTAAGACTTTGTTGGTAAAAAAAAAAATCATCATGATATTGTGTTTATCTAGCCAGAACAAGAAGAGGATTTTTATCTGCTCTGTAAAATTACAGGTGCTTTATCTGTGAAGAATTACACTTAAGATGAAAAAAGAGAAAAGTGGTATTGTTGACTGATTATCATATCAAGTGTGAACTGTGCACTGTCAGAACATCTTGTTCGTTTCATATAAGCAGATAACTTTTCAGGAACCCTTTCCAGGAGAGTGGGATTTTAACTTTCTCACATCCAGGCTGCATACTTTAGCAAATTCTACAATCTGGATGATAACCAAAAGAACAGTTCTGTGTTAATATAGAATTATTTCCTATAATAATAACTTTTAAAAGATTTCCAGCAGCTTTGTAAAGTCARTAAATCATTCAGAAGCTGGAAATAGGAGTCTTTGGTAGGATTTCCAACTACTTGTTACGTATTCTCTGTGGAAGGCAGTCTTTCTCTCAAGGGGCTGTGGTATTTATTAGACATCAGAGTTTTGCTTAATGCATAAAAATAAACATAAAACATAATTGACAACATAAAAATAAAAATAATTGATAACTATTTGGTACTTCTTCTCTCTTTCTTGAAGGGGGACCTAGAGCCATTGCTTTTTGGTTGTTCTTTGGCATAAATAAAAGGGGCAGCTTTGTGTGTAAGTCAATGTTTACTTACTGAGAGCTCACTTAGAATAAAAAAGTAATGCCATTCTGGCCATCCCACAGATGTGTTGTCTTAGGGTGAAAACCCACTCTGAATATGAAGTTTTTCTAAGATGTATTTGAATTTTGTAAGATGAATTTGCTAGTGTCATGGGTTTTAGCCCTTGCTGTGCAGTGAAAGAAACTGATCTCGATTCATGGGTCTGTGCTCTGTGTTTTCCCAGGATATCCGTCCATTGGCTTAATTTAAGACCATTTCCTAGGAATTCCTAAATCAATACCTTGTAATTTTACAACCCTCAAAAATAAGATTTATTTCAGTATTTGTAAAAGAATTTGAGACTATTATAGATTTGAGTTGTTCTCAGGCTTTTAATTTTCTTTGTGTTATTGTTAAATACTGTACTGTTGCTTGGAAAACTCATTTGTGTACAGAAAGGCTTGCAACAGACCAAAGTTGGCATCTTTAGGCCATCGTAATGATTCAGGGTAGCTGAAATTCAGAGAATGACAAGCGTTAAATACATTTCAAAGTGTTATATGCACTGAAGTAGTGAAGTCATAGATCCAGTTGGCAGTGGATGACTGAATGTGGTCCCCTCCAAATCTGATATTCTGTTTTGCAGAGACACAAGTGGCTCAAGGAATGCTTGTAAAATCTGTCTTTCATTAACAACTGTGTACTATTCTTCACTGCTAATTCATCCTCAGCTTTTGCTTGATGCATACAGAATACTATGGAGGTGTTAGTGATACTTTTCAAAATAAAGCCTTGGGAAAAAAGACCCAATGCACTCTGGAGGATTTTTTCCAAAGGTTTTCATTCTGAGATATATCAACTTCATTTTTTACTTCCTCTACCATTAAATCTCATATATAATTGAACAGGAATTGGTTAAGAGGAACAACTGCCTTCCCTTGAACATTTTGCTGAAAGTGTGTTAGTATCAAAGTGGATTATTAGAGCCTGAAGCTCAGATCTTAATCGGGAATTCTGCAAAGTAATCAGTTCTGGATGGAATTTTTGTTCTGCTTGGTGACATGTATGTGTACTCAGCTTTCTTGCACTTGTGTCAGCACTTTCTCAGTGTATGGGGACCAGGGGACGTTGGGATTTTTTGGTGGATTTTTTTTTTCCCCCTGAAGATCAAATGAGATGAGTCGGAGCTGTTTGGAGAATCTAACTCTGTAATTACTGTTAAAGAGGTTGTCAGTGTGCTTGATAGTGATAAAGTGCAGAAAACTTATTCCCAGCTTAGTGTGAATTTACAGATAAAAGTTTAGAACAGAGAAAAGTTTAGAAGTTCCTGTACTAGGCAATGAAAACCCTCGCCCTTTAGTAATTGATGCTAAAAAAGAAAAAAATTACCCACAACTCAGGGAAGTTATCTTGCACTGCTAGCTAGAGAGGATTGTTTTTATTTTTGGAGAATATCTGCTTACGTATTGCATTTGAGTTTTCCCATATTTGTGTCTGATACAGCCAGTGCTTATTGTTTTTTCCTTTGTTTCAGCACCCAAAGACAATGAAGAACGTGTGTTCCGGGAACGTATGCGCCCCAGAAAGCGGCAGGGTGCTGTGCGACGCAGAGTACATCAGGTTAATGGACACAAGTTTATGGCCACTTATCTTAGACAACCAACATACTGTTCGCACTGCAGAGATTTTATATGGTATGACTTTGCTTTCTTTGAAACTTTGTATTGAAGAGTTAACATACCCTCCTGTTTTGCTGAAGTATAAATGGCGTAAAGTAGTAGTTCTTTTCCTCTTCATTTTAATATTAAGCTGTCATCAGTTTTGCAGACGATAATAGAAGGCTGTTAGACTTCCATCACAAATGTTAGAATTTGTTGTATTTGTGTTGTTTCTCCTCTGAGCCACAAAGTTCAATCTTTTCCTGTCTCGTACACACTATAAATTCTAGGTAGACAGCCAGTCTCGTGTTCTGTAGGTGCCTAAGTGTAGATTTAGACCTAATATTAGACCTTTACGTTTTGCCAAGATGACTGAATTCTTCTTTAGGTGCTTAACTATCGCCATCTTCCTCCTAGGAAATGCCAAGCTCCTATACATCATACTGAAGTTAATGAAATATGGGAATATTAGACTTCTAATGATCCAGGGTTTTGGGTGCTCAGTGTACAGGGTCTTTCTTACTACAGTGTATGTCAAAAACTCCCTTTTTAGAAATGATTTACATTAGTTTTGAGTACTCGCAATTTTCAGATAGGGAAAAGTGGTGGAGACATTCAGTTTTCAGTTATTTTTCAGCAACTCGATGTTTTCCAAAGTTACTTAGAGATACTGATCTGCACCTTAGTACACATAAGATCTGATGTGATCCATAATTAATGTCTCTTAAGAGTGTGTAATGAATCAGTCTTTCTTAATGTGAAACGATGTGAATTGTACATGAACTCAACTACATTCCTCTAAGAAATGTCTGCAGGTTAGGCTTTAGGTTAGCTAAGATGATTTCAAGCAACAATATTGGCAAATGTGGTCTTCTGTCTGTTTAGAGGCCTGGTTGATGACTATTTTACCGGCTTGTGGCTTCCCTCTCTAAGTACCCTTTGGCTTTGCCTATTTTATTATAGTAAATGCATCTTTACTTCTGAATCCCTTCATGGCCTATCTTCCTGCCTGTTACCTCTTAGCAGCTGAAATGTGGTTCCTACTTTGAACTGATCTCAGTCTAGGCATGCAGTTATCAGATGATTGGTTATAAGAAGCTATTCTTTTAAACTTGTGCATGTCSAGTAAAGAGAGGAAAAAATGTTTTTCATTTTTAAAAATATATATTCTTCATTTTCTAAAACACTGTTTTATTTTCAGGGGTGTAATAGGAAAACAGGGATACCAATGTCAAGGTAAGAGAAAATCTACAGGGGGACAGTTTGAATATATAAATAATAAGATCTTTTCATCAAGCATTGTATATGTACAGCATTAACAATTTAGCACCAGATGATCAGAATAAGTTTGTCTCACCAAAGATACAGTACGTCACAGCAAGATTTTTCAAATGTTGGTCTTAGGCAGCATATATAAGGTGGGGGCACAGTTAACATCGCTGAACAGCAGATCCTAGGTATCTCTTGATGCACATCCAACTAGGGGGGCATATCTGCAGATGTTGGCTTCTTCATTTTTCACTACTTGCATTTTAAAATTGTGAATTCTTTATTCTGCTTAAGATTCTTTGTTTAAAAATGCCAGGTAATTGCAAAGACTGTAATTAAATAGATGAGATAATTATAGAGGTCATCATTAGAGAAGGTTATAGCAAAGACTGCAGAAGTACTTCATTTTCAGCTCCCATTTTTCAACTCAGTTTCTTGTACTCTTAATTTTTTATGCAGTCACCTCCTGGGATGATGTTTTTCTACTTAATTCTCATCTGACAAGTAGAAATAATCAAGTTAGTGATGATTTTTCAGTTACAAAAGACTTGATGAAATCTCATTGTAAATAAATAAATGCAAATAATGGTTTTACATGCTGTAATAAGGATCACTGTATTAACATACAGCAGAGGTTCCTTGAGTTCTGATTTTTTTTTTCTTGCAACAATGACCAAAGCTAGAACAAAATGAAATTCATTATTTCACTCTGAAGGTTTTTTCTTCACTTAATGACCTTGAATCCCACAGTATGATAGACCTTGCAATTTTTAATCTTATCTGTCATATCTGCAAATGTTATTCATTAATTAAGTAATCAGTATGAATATTGACAAAGCATTTTTGCCTCCTGAAACCTTTTACTGTTATCAACTTATGATAATGTGTTACAGAAAGAATGTTCAACTTTGTTTTTTCTGTTCTTTGACTTTTACAATGAGTTATCTTTATATCTCTTTTCCTCTGGAAGCTCTTCAGAGAGGAATTGTTTTTGCCATTGTGTCTCATATAATGTGGAGATCATGGACTTTATCAGATAAAGAAATCAAATATGTAAAAATTGAGAAAAATTATTGTTAATATTTCAGAAGGTAATTTGTGGTTTTTACATATTGAGATTTTGACAGATATGCTTTAGTTCTTTTAAAATTCATTGGTCTCTTGAAAGTGCATTATCTTCTGCCTTTGTAAGTCAGACTTACTTCATAGGACTCACCAAGTCACCAGTCACTTGCAGCCTTTCAAGTCCCAGCATTTCTAGTCTTTTGCTTTAAAATCAATCTTCATGAAAACTCATTCTTTTATCTGTTTTTTGTTTATAGTTTGCACTTGTGTAGTCCACAAGAGATGCCATGAACTTATAATAACAAAGTGTGCTGGCTTAAAAAAACAGGAAACTCACGATGAGGTAAATGTTTATAAAATAAATTTTCTAGATAAAACTCTGTCTTTCATCTGTTCAAAGTAGTGTCATCTCCTCTGTTTAATCAATAAATGTTACAGACTTTTTTGTGCCCTTCTGGTCGTCTTGTGATGTAGCATTTACTTTGGAACGACAGATTACGATAACAGTTTCATCTACATGGGAATTATTATACAGCAATTTGTTTCTAGTTACTAAACTTTTTATAGCATCTGAATGCTTAAAGTCTCAGTGAGCTCTTTCCACTCCTTTTCATTTTTAACATTCTCCATTTCTGAGTTAATATGAATTTTTTCATTTTAATTCAAAAGAAGCAGGATGGGACCCTTTATCCCTTAACTCCATTTTGTGTGGCTGAGTCATTAGCAGCTGTTAGGATAGGCAGTATGCTTGGGTATATTGCATCAACATAAAAGACCGCCCAGAATTTGCTTGCAGAGTCTCACCTCAACAAAGGCTGCATCCAAACTGTCAAAATGTAGAACAAAAGCCATCTGTGTATTGAACAAGGCCCATGGATATCGTATAAGATGGTAGTGATAACACAAGGTACGGCATAGCTAACAGGTTTTCCAGCATAATTACTCCCTACCTCTAGCAAGCTTTTGTATATTAATGGAATTAGCACAATATGTCCTTCATGTTATCATCCATTTAAATAAATGAAGACATCACCTGAAAATAAAATTAGGTGCCTTCAGAACCATACTGTCAGGGAGGTAAATATATCTGCCAATGGCATGTTCAGCTCTGGATCAGAAGAGAAAACAAAGCAATCCTTTCACTTGGTTAAAGGTGTCTCTCAGTTAAGATGGCCCTTTTACGCTTGGTTAGGAAATTAATGTGAATTTCTGTGGACAGTCATATACCAGGGAGTGATGTGACTGCTGTCTTGTTCAGCTCCCTTAGACTCCTCAGCTTTGGGGTATCTTTTATGGCTGGGTTGATAGGGGACAGTTGGGGAGGGGAGCAGATTTGTGGTTTTTTTAAACAATTGTAGCCTTCAGCTGTAACCAGTGAATGCTTTATCTTATACAGAAGTTTTTTGTTTGTTTGTGTTTTGACAGAAAAGCTAATGAACGCTCACAGTCCTGTCTGTTTTGTGCAACAGCAAGGGCCTACTATCTCTCACCATAGGATTAGGTGAGGTAGTCTGTGGGTGATCCCAGTTCCTTGGCCACACAGAAAAAGTGTACATTTCTTAGTTTTATTTGTTAAAAACCTATATTTATATGCTTGAAAAGCATAGTTTTAAATTACAAATCAGAGTTGTGTGTAACAATGGTTTTAAGCCACTCTTTCAACTTTGATATGAATTTGACTGAGACACTAACTGATCTCATTCTTCTTGTGCAATTCGCTCCCATTTTTCATACTGGAAGCATTCTTTAATGTCTGGTTCACAACCAGTATTTTACGTCCAAAACTTGATCACTTGCATAGGATCGTGATAAAGGACTATGTTTGGCTAGTGTTGTTTTTGCATAGTACTCACAGGAAGATACAAAATCTTGTGTAGATTTATATTCCCAGGCTCCAGACTGGTGGAGACTTTATGCTTTGCTGATATAATGCTCTCATTGTTTAGAAGGGGTACTAGATCACTGGAGAGAAGCCAGTGGTAATAGGAAAGGGAAGGAAAAACATTGACATAAATCTGCTATGCAGTGGCCACTGTAAAAACTTACCAGTGACATCCTTTAATTAGTAAGTAATCGTACCTTGGAATCCCTGAACACAACAAATTATCATTGTCATTTTCATAATCTAAAAAAGTGGGATATGAAAAGGTAAAGGGGTTGTGATATATTTCTCTTTCTTAGTCCTGTTTGGCCTCCTGCTCCTAAAACAATTGGGAGTGACTTCCTTGCCTTCCACATTAAGAGATCTTTCCTGATAGCTATATATTTGTTGTTCCCAGAAGTACTAGGAAGTAGACTTTAGTCTTTATCTCTTGGACAACAGCAGCCCTTCCCCCTGTTTTCCCCAAATAAGGTAGTGAGAAGAACTCTTGAGCTGGAGTATATCTAATGCAAAGATCATCATCTGAGCACAGACCTATTTCATCTTGTTTGAATTCTGTGTGGGTTCAAAACATAATAGGGCCTCAGCGTACACTGATTATAAAGACATTAATTAGAATGAAATATGCTGTGCTCTCCTTTTTCAGCAAGTGGGATCGCAGCGTTTCAGTGTCAACATGCCTCACAAGTTCAGCATTCACAATTACAAAGTGCCCACCTTCTGTGACCACTGTGGTTCATTGCTCTGGGGTCTTTTGAGACAAGGTTTACAATGCAAAGGTAAGGATTACCACTTCAGAGCTTTTCTTTTTCTTTGTGAGTGCAGTAGACTTGGAAAGACTTCAAGTTATTCTGTCTTTTCCAGCATGTACAGAAATGAATAGAAAGTAAATAGTGGACTGCTGTAGGGATTGCCATCATGGTTAGAAAATGGTCCTTTACCCTGTCTGCAACACCAGTCAGTAACAGATGCAGAGGACAGAGGCGCAGAAACACATTTTGCACTCGCTGCTGTGTAGGTTTATTGCCACATAGGAAATTAGAAGTTGACAGAAAATTAGGAGCATGAGAATTTACATCCCTTCAGCTTATATGCCTTTTGTGTTTTCAGGTTTGTGGTGATGGTTAAATCATCCTAAAATCAGCTAAATCATCCTTTGTGATGGTCTGCATAGCCCCTCTATTCCAGAAAATAAAGGATTCATTAAGTTCTGCAGCTTAAGGACTGTGTACTTTGTGCAGTAACTGTATATCAAGTTACTGCTGGAAGGTGCATTCATGTCATTTTAGCTGACTAACAGAAATGGTTGGTTCCATTTCTCCTTGTTTTAAGCAGATCTATCTATTCTAAAAGGGGAAGAAAGCAGTACAAACACTTGCAAAGGAAAGTAATATTTTAGAAATAGTGAATAAAATACTTCAATTAGTGGGTTGATGGTAATGATGTCATGAAGGTTGTCAGATTCTTAGAAAATAGTACCTAATGGAATTATAAGCGTTTTCATTTTGTTACACCTTTATGAATGGGTAGATCCATCTTCATAAATACAAAAATTACGTTATGTACACTTCTCAATAGCAGAAACGTGGAGTCACACGTATATGTATTAAACGTGCAATCTCTTAAATATATGCTTTGCAGTATTTAAGATGAGACATAACTATAGGTGGAGGTCAGACCTAATGCTTCATGTCACAAATTGCTGAGCAGCAAGGGAAACAAGAAATTTCTTTCATGGCAAAGTGATAGACAGTGAGAGTGTTCTGAAGTTCAAGCCTTCCCATGTGATTCTAGCTAGTGAGCAGTGATAAAATGTTAGATTCTAAATATTGTTACTTTACTACTATTAAAGATTTTGTTCAAATGCTATCTTAATTATGGTGGAGATACATTCAGAGAAGATTTTTCAATTAAACCTGATTTTTTTTCTCTTTGATTTTTCATCAGAGCTATAGTATCTCTCCACTTAATCTCTGAATATATTAGTTCACTTTCATATTCTCTCTCAAGTACCATAGTGGTTCATTTCCTCTCAACTGTAGAAAATAATGTTATTTCTCATATGTATGCATTTACTGTGTAGCAGATGCATAGAAACAAAAGTTCAGAGAGCCTATGTTGCTTTCTCCATGTTCATAAAATTAGTGCCTTTAGGAATGCAGTATTGTCTGCATGAAATCTAGAACTCACCTGAGCTGGAAATGTCGTTTTCTCCGTGCTTTGTCTTCTCTCTTAACAAGTGCCGAACAATGCTCCCTTCTTCAGAGATGTACTTGCTTGCCCGGTGTGGTTATTAACACCATGAAAAGTGTATTCCAGAGGTTTATTCTTCTTCTGTTTTTTCACTGCTTATTCCTGTGCTTCCTTTTACAAAATATGTTCATGAAGTTGGACTGTAAAAATTTTCCTGCTTGCTTTATTTCAAGCAGTTCAGTTCCTCAGTGTCCACTGTTACGGATCTTAGGTCAAACATTTTACTTGCCACTGAGCTTTTGTCACCAAATATACATGCACTGAAAATACCATGTGTAGCAATTTCTTTTTGCTCTTCTTGTAAGCTGAAACATACTTGAAAAGGAAAAGCACCTGCTTTCTGAAGCGCATGGTTACTGCTGCAGATACAGTGCCTGTGTAGTCTCAGAGGCAAATGTGGTTTGTCTCTTCAAGGCTTACACGGTGAAAACATTGTTGATGAACAATATAATGAAATGCAGCTTTATAAAATAGTTTTTTGATTTTTTTTTTTCTCTAAAAAGTAATGAAGTGAGGAATTTGAGCAATTGAATATTAATCTAGTATTTAATTACACTTGCAGTTTTGCTTTCTTTATGCCTTGCTCCACAAGAGGGCAGTGAAGTCTAAGATAAAATATGTCATCTGCTCCTAAGAAATCCACACTATGCTGTTTTTAATGGAGCTGTGTTCTCCCCCCTACCCCATAACCTGGAAGCAATGTAACCTTTTTTCCCTCTTACCAGCATGCTAGTTTCAGGAGATGGTATTTAAGAGAAAGAGCTTAGTAAATGGATTGCCATCTAAAGAAAGAGAGTGTCTAACAGTGCCAAAGATTTTTATTAGAATTTAAAACACTGTTGGTTTTATGCCTGCCTACATTAGGAGTTAATCTACTTGAGTAAAATAGAGTAAGAAGCAATAATACATGAGGAACTGATGTTGCGCTCTCAGTATGAGAGCAGAAGTGGACTGCTAAAATCCAAGCTCTGAAGGACTTTTCTTCTAATTCAAATTCTATTTAAGATTTACATAGATCATAGATAAGGATCATTAGATATTTTCATTTGTTCCTGTGTCTGTTCTGGGTACTGTGTGAAAGCACTGTTCTGCATTGTCATAGCAGAAGAATGATAACCAAGTTAATAATTTTATATTAGCATTCAAGTGTCACTGCAAATCCAGCTAAGTATTTTTCTACTGAAATTATATTTATTTGAAAAAGTTATTGGTAGATCCAATAAGGTCTGATTTAAGTAAGACAAATGCATGCCAAGGTAGTATTTAATCTACTCTATTACTTTACATTTCATTGCAGTTTGCAAGATGAATGTACATCGACGCTGTGAAACAAATGTGGCACCAAACTGTGGAGTGGATGCTAGAGGCATAGCTAAAGTTCTTGCAGATCTTGGAGTCACTCCAGATAAGATCACTAATAGTGGGCAGAGGAGGAAAAAGGTAATTTTACTACGTAGTGTCGCATAAGAAATGAGATAAGTATGGCTGTATTGTAGTTTTACTAGTTGGGGTTCAATCCCACTCACTTGACTTGCACAAGAATTTTTTTTAAGTCAGTACAGAACTAAGACTTTGGCTTTTGATTTGTAAGTGCAAATCATCTATTCTGAATTTTGATATGAAATTTATTTTAACCTGCTACAATTTTGCAAACCTGGAGTCTGTATAGAGTCTGGAAGGATTTCCCCTTTTTAATTTTGACAGAGAGACAGTGTCTGACACAGCAGTTCATAAAAACATAAATGTCTCTTTGGTTCAGAATTGGCATTGGATGATTGATTGAGACACAGCACTACTCCATAACATTGTAAATGCTGATAAATGAGCCAATGTGCTGACTCTCATGAACAGGAGCTGTTTGCCAGATGACGGTTCCAGAGTTACCCTCACTATTATAGGAAGAACCAGGCTGTTCTAGAAATAAAAAGCATAGGTCACCCCAAGTACATCCAAAGCTGATGGACTTATTCTGGATCTGTAATATGTACCCTGGGTGAGAATTTGGCCACGCTTTCTATCTCTATTTGCATGATTGTGACAACAGACCCATTGCTCTCACTTACAGAAATAGGCAAATTTTACCATAATTTCTTAAAACATTGACATTTGGTTCTGTTCATTTTCCTGATTATTGCATACTTGGATCCCCTGTACACTGTTTTAAAATGTTACAGAAACACAGAAAACTCAGGAATAAATTAGTTGATCTGTGACTGCTGGGAAAAGATGTTGTCATGTTGTTATTGCATGAGTTAGTTTGCAGTGCTTGCTGATGCTTGTTGTACTTAAATGTATTTACCAGATAGATTTCTACACAGGCTCAAGGTGGCTGTTCAAAACTTTCCCACTCACTGGGTATGCTCATTACATTGATTTCATCTTAAGAACCTATTTTTCTTTAAATTGCCGGTTCTTCCTCTGTTTGTATTATGGTCTCCATTTGATGTGATGCCATCTGCTGTATCGTTGAGGTCCTGCCAGTGAGAATCTATAGGGGTAGAACATCTTCACTTTCCTTCATACTTCTACTTGCGAATTAATGTTGTTAAATTAAATTTCCTCTTGGCACGGGAGGATCTCATAGCTGAGTACGCCTTTTGGAATTGTTCTTAGCTAATTGCAGGTGCAGAGACTCAGCAACCAGTTCCTGGAAGCGCATCATCGGAAGAAGATAGGTCAAAGTCAGCACCAACTTCTCCATGTGATCAAGGTCAAACATCTCTCTTTATTTCCTAACTGATATATATTGTCACATATTTTCCTTCTTTATGAGGAGTAGAAAAGCTATTGTCCCCAGCCTTTGTAGAACCAAATCAAGGAAGTAGTTACCACCAGAAAAAGAAGCACTTAAGAAAGTTATGAACTGCAAAAACTTTTTTAAAATGCCTACTTCTCATTTCATTTAAATCTGTGAAATTAAGTGGCTTTTAAAGGGAAAATTATAAACCAGTCATCTTAAAATATTAAGTTTACTAGATGAGTCCTTGCCTAACCAGGTTATATATTCTATTGTACGAGTGAGAACATTTTAAATAGTACCACAGAACTCGAGAGCACCTTTATCTATCTGAAAAGCCACTATCTGTTAATAAGTTTTTGAGATAAAATTGTCTCCTTGCAATTCCATGTTTAACATTTGTGATAATAAAAACTTCTGTCCAGTTAGGCTATGCTAGCATGTCTGAGTGGTCTCTAGAGGCTTCAAAAAACTGTGTTTCCTTTCAGTGATTTTTTTTTTATGCATAGATTTGGAGACAAATATTTTAATCTTCACTGATACGACCTGATTTCATTGAGCTGAACGGCCTGATTGACAGAACGTGTAGTCAGCAGCACTTTTTGAATCTGATCCGATTGATGTTTTTAAAAATCAGGTGTGAGGTATCTTATGTACCATCATGTGTGTAAACTGATAAATGAAAAATCTTTACACCAAGACATAGGAAGACAGATACTTTTGTGTCATATTCTTTGAAAATTATTTATGGTAGAGAAATTTCTCACCTTTATTTTTAGGGAAGAGACTTCTAAAGCTCCATGGTAATAAGTACTGTAAGACTCTGAGTCCAGAACTGATTTAAATTTGTCAACCTTTTTGTTTCACAGATAGCATTTTGGTTAAATAATATTTTTTAAATATCTGATGTTTTGCTTAAAATAAGAACAAAKAATTTGTCTAAATTCTCTCTTAAATTTCACTTTTGTAGCTGTCCAGTAAAGTTGTTGCTTCCAAGGCCATCAGGCAGAAGTACTATGCAAGAGCTTGAGGCAGACCCTGAGGTCCATTAGTCACCAGGACTCACTGTGTTTAGCATTGAGAAACCTTCAGAACCATTTAGCAGATCTACACAATTGCCGTTTGAAGCGGCACTAGGAAGTAGTCAAATACTTTATTGGCAGGCGTCTGGTAACAGCTGGAGCTGAGTAAGATGCTCCATTCATATTGACTTCAAGGACTGGGATGCCCAACTATCCTTTGAACTTTTGAAGATACAACTCTAAAATACTGAAGCAGGAAGATGAGTAAGTGCTGCAGGAAGATAGGGGTATTCAAAACAAAGTACTTCTCTGTGGTACAGGAACACGCAAAATCACTAAAACAACTATTTGGCCACTATTCTGACTTATCTGTCAAGTTTTGGATATGTCATTCTCTTACGTTCATTTTAAAAGGCCACCCTTCCTGTTAGAGCAGGATTTTGGCTGATTATTGTAAGGTGGAGAAGCAGTTTGCTAAATATGTATTCTTAACCACAGAATGCTCTACACAGCAATCAGGGATGATGAATGTCCCTTCCCAAAACTGATACAGACTAACACAGGCTGTTTTTCTGATGTTTGGTTAAAAGGAACGCATTTTCTCACATTTCCACAGAAATCAAAGAGCTGGAAAACAACATTAGGAAAGCGTTATCATTTGACAATCGGGGAGAGGAACACAGGGCAACAGCTACAACGTCAACGGACAACCAGCTTAACAAACTTGGGGAGAATGGTGAAAACGGGGAGGTCAAACAGGCCCAGACCAAGCGAATAGGCCTTGAAGAGTTCAACTTCATCAAAGTGTTAGGGAAAGGCAGCTTTGGCAAGGTAGGTAGCTTTTTCCGCCCCGCCCCTGTGTTGCAGGCTTTTTTTGACTGTACTGCTTTGAAAGTATTTATAGTGACATTCAGAAAGTCCTTCCACCCCAAAGGTTTCCTTACATTCTTTACCCATTGGGTAAAAGCAGCTTTTACCCAACAGATCAGGAATATCAGCGTCCTGATCAGGTGGCATTTTCTGTGCTTTAGCTCACTTCATTAACTAGAGTCAAGCCTTTTGAAACACAATGTCAATGGTTCACTATTTCAGGATATTGGTAATGAAGTGAAGACATACATACTGTTCAACAAGGTAATTAGCTGTGGTCAAGCAGGACAAATCAGCCCAGGAATAATGCTGTGGAGTTCTGAGTTCATTCCCCTTCTAGATAATACGCAGCTCAAGTTCACTTATTTCATGGAACAGTTTGTGTGCTTGTTTTTCCTCAGTGGGTGTGTTCAATGCTGGAGGAAGCAGAACTCAAGCATTTCCACTCAGATACGACTAGTGCAAGAGGCTTAGACAGCTGCCCGAAATACCACGTATGTGGCAAAGATGTAACTTGCCAGATACCTTCTCATAGTAGGGAATTGATGAGGGTGGAAGGGGCATTGCTCTGTTTACAGGGCTTATAGATTTTTCTTTTCACAGTGCTGTGCATCGTGGAATCAAAGAGGAGGACTGAAATGTGAATCTGTTTCACAAGTACACTCTTCCTTCCCTGATATACGGGAACTGGAGATGCAGAGGGACAGGGCTGAAGCAATTCTTTTGTCTCCCTGTTTTCTAATCCTTTCTCTGAAGATTACCCTGGCTCCAAGCCAGAACTGACCTTAAACAGACTATAGGACTTGAACCTTAAACAATAGTAGTAGTTAAAATCAACAACCTTAAAGCAGCCAGAATGGTACGTGAGATTGTATACTAAGTTCATCACACACAAATCTCGCTAGTGGGAGATAAAAGTGGGAAATAAATTTCTGTTCTAGATCAACTTCCTTCCTTTTTTAGTTTTTGAGATCTCATTAATAGGCACTCATTAAAATATTTGAATGAGAGGATTAAAATTTTTTTATCTTCTGCATTCTTAACTAACAAACAAAATAGATATTGTCTATTTCAAATTTAAAGAATACCAGAGGTATCTTTTTCTAAAATTACATTACTTTTAATTTTATAAACATACAACTTCATTCAGGCAAGTATGTAACTGTCTTTATATTTCCAGTACAGTCAAACTCATATGCAACCCTGCATTTATGGTATCTGTTGTTCATATGTAAACAGAATTTCTGTTTGTTTTAGGTAATGTTAGCTGAGCTAAAAGGAAAAGATGAAGTATATGCAGTGAAAGTCTTGAAGAAAGATGTCATACTTCAAGATGACGATGTAGACTGTACAATGACAGAAAAGAGAATTCTGGCATTAGCACGGAAACATCCATACCTAACACAACTTTACTGCTGCTTCCAGACGAAGGTAAGCTACGTGAACCTTTTACCAGTTTGTGCCTAAGGAACAATATTCACTATTTCCAGAATAAAAGACAGCAATGTAAAAAGTACAGCAATATTTCGAAAATATTTCTGAGAAGTTTTTGGCATTTCAGTAGTATTGAACAGGAGTACTGGCTGCTGTTAATAGCGTAAATACTATTAGCTTGTAAGTACCAGGAGATGGCAGTAAATGAGTTAAAAAATAAAAAAAAAACCCACAGGCATAAAACACAAACAACCTACTGAGGTGCCATTTTCTGGGTTTCTTCTGTACATTAATATGGTGTATCATTTGTTGAATTAAGTAAAATGTTTTTAACATCCAGTATTCAGAGTAAAAATTCTAAAATGATCTTGTCAGAAATGAGATTATGGCAGAACACTCATCTTTTCAGTTTTCTTGTGCTGTGTAGCATACAAAATGTTCAAAAGAGAAAGGCAATGGGTATGCTGCTTATCAAGTAAGTTCCTATAGTGCTAATGCCTCCCATGTGCTTGAGGAGCAGAGAGAAAGAAAGGCAGAGAGAGCTGATAATGAGAGCCTGTTCCCATGGCRTGTTCCTTGTTGGTAATTTTTCATATAGAATTCCTCTTCATAGCACATGTTTTGGATTTGCTGCTTAAATGTAAGTCAATGTTTGGATGGTTTAGCTGACTCTCTAGGATTTCTGAATCCAGTCAGTCTAAGTGCTTGAAACCAGTTGTGTTCACAGAATATTTCTGGTCTTCACTTTTTAGTCCCTTATTTCTCTCTTGTCATTCAGCTGAGCTGACAGTTTTTTACCTGATTGTCCAGAAAGCTTTATGGACAAAAAAAAACCCACAAGGTGAATCTGTCTTGCAGATAGAATACCAATCATATATAATTTAATTTACAGAAGCATCTGTTATTTTTGAAGTGCCTGATAAAATGTTTGCTATTTCAAAGCACTAAGGTTTGAACTTTTGCCTGTTGAACTAAATATGCAATTCATTTCAATGGGATGAGTTTTTGATCTGTAGGGAATAAGTTTAGACGTTAGTCTACATGTATGTTTTAAATAAAACACTTGAAAATCAATAGGCTTCCTTCAAACTTCTGGTTTTTTTTTTCTTTCATAAGACACTACATTGGAGTATTTGAGTCAATTTGACAGAAAAGTTTGGCAGATTAAATGAATAATTAAATTAGCATATTGAACGAAATTAAGAGTTACTAATGGTGTGTATGAGTGTATGTGTGTGCATGTGTAAATACCTACATATTCACATATTATAACCAAAACTATGTATGGCATAAATGAGCAATTGCAATAATTACACGTGTAGAATTTCAGAAAAGCTGTGACTAAAAGATCTTCCAGCAAAGTTGTCAGGAAAGATAAATAGGGCAGTGGGAAAGCCTTAGAAAAATGGCTAGTAGGATCAAGATTATAGTGTGTTCAAATATGCAAATAGCAAATGTTTAATATGTTTATACAGTTCTTAAAATAGTGAAAATGGGTTAGGGTTTTATATGCTTTGAAGTTGACACAAAAAAATAGCCCAGGAAGGTGTGTATACAATTTATGTCTACGGAGGATGTTTCATGCTTTCAGACTTTCATTTCATTTGAATATATGTGTGAACATACTCTTTAAATGTTTTAACATATTATTTTAAAATCTATAACTAGAATTGAGCATATTATTTCAGATGAAGAAAGTGATAAAAAGATTGTACTGGGGTGAGGGATAATCTCTGTGAACAGAGTTCACAGAAGGTTAGCCTTCAGGACTAAGGCAGACCGCACTCCCTGAAGTGTAAATAAATGTATCACCAGCCTGATGTGAATTATGTGGCAGAACATAGGTAAAGATCGGTTTTACATTAAGTGAATTATGGCAGAAGGTTCTCCTGCTACTTCTCTGGTTTCCTGGAGATTTCTTTTCTTTTGTATTTCTCATCTGTTCTCCCCTCTTTTGTATCATGCTTTCTGCCTTCCTCCCTGCTCTCCAAAGCCATTCATCAAAGTAAGGTATTCAGAAATTCTTCTCACCATCTTCTCTCTTCCCAGATACCTTGACCAGAGAGAAATTACAGTTTGTGGCTTTGCTTGAACTCAGAGGAACTGATAGTTATGTGATTTATAGTTACAAGTCATAGGCTAGTGACTCTTATCAAACAACCGAAACTATACCCAGTGATACTCAACCAAATTAAAAGTCCACAGTTAAAAAATTGAAGGGTTTTTTTGAGCACGGCCGATGAACAATTTGCAAAGAACTCCTCATAAAGAAACAAAAAACCAAAACATATGTAAAAGCAAAAGCAATACATCTGCTAAAGCTGTAAGTTATTTATGAATGACAACAAATGAAAATGTACCAAGTAAATTAGTCACTGAATGATTTGCTCAGGTTCAGTGGAAAAACAGGTAGAAAAACTTGCTCAAACAAACATGGTCTGTGGTTAAAATAGCTTTACTGAGACAAAGGCTATTGTACAATAGAGTTTAAAATGTGTTTAACAGTAGTGTCTAGTTACTTACGCTGCAATTGTATGCCATGCCATGACTGCTGTACTTTGCAGAACTGGTCCCTGAAGTGATCATGCTGGAATTAAATTTTACATTTCAAGTAGAGCATATTTGTCGTATACACCCTGACTTAATGGGAAGATTGACTCAGTATTCATTGTCAAAGCACTCAGAGGTTGACTTTACGTAATGAGATYACTTGCTTTGTTCCTCTTCCACAAAAATGTGAATGTATGAGTTTGACTTTATATGTTCCAGTGTTTTCCTTCAGTAATAAGGTGAAGACACTGCAGAAAAGTTGCCTAATAGGCTTTTTACAGTGAGTATGCTTCAGTATTACTTGTTTTTTACATGAAGCAGACTTTCCATTAGTATCATTTACTAAATGATACTATTATTATCACAACAAGTAAGGGATCATATTTAAAATTATCTTCTAATTCACAATTCATGTCAAATAATGGCTAATAACAGCATTCCTTATACACTGATGTGTTTTTAGCCCTACATATGTGAATTTACTTCTAGCAGTCCCATCTAGCTTCCTTATTTTAAAGGAATATTCTTGGGAGTGGTATTTCTCATGTCCCTTCTTAATCCAAAAGCTAACTCTGATCAAACCAGTTTGCTTTAAGCTCATAAAAAATGAGCCCCCCCCAAAAATCAACATTCTATGTTAAAATTATATATATTCAAATATTGTACTTCAGGGATTGGTTTGCGGTCTTCTGTGGTGACCTGGAAGTCAAGAGAGCTGGGTTCTGTTCCAAAGCTTGCGATAAAGTGTGTGAAGCTGATGTATGATGTTTTGTATGCAATAGTTTGAGGTATGAACTCAGCAATCCAGTCCTGCACATTAGAAAGAATGTAAAATCTACTGGCAGGACCTCAGCTGATGCGTGTTTTTACATGGAAGGAGCTCACGAGATTTTAGTGTAGCATATCTTATAAAACCATGTCACAGCTGGATAGTATTTTTCAACACTCCTATACTATGGCAGCATTTCCCTTCTTGTTTTGCCAGAATATGGTCAATGCATCTATCAATGTATTCAGAGGTTTGATTTCTGTTTTGCTTGTGATCTGTCAGCTGGGACAAAAATGAAGAATACTGCATTCTGTATTTGGCACTCCCATAGCAAAACTTGCCCAAGGCCTAGCATACAGGGTACAGCATTTTTGTAATAACTGACCTTTGCTTATCATCATCTTTGATTTATTCAGGACTTCATTGTGTCCTTTATTGAGAAAATGTTGGGGTTTTTCAGGACTACTACTGTTTACATTCTTTTTTCACGCTTCCTCCTATCTTCTCTTTCTCTTCTTCTATCTGCTGGTTCCTTGTGTTTTCAGTAGGGAGTATTGTACCTGACAATAATGCTGATGCTGCCCAATTCCCCTCTCCAGTGTCTTCTTCACTCCAACCTCATACCATGCTTCAGTGATCAACTATGGAACAGTATCAACATTAGGTTTTATTGATAATGCTTCAGTCAGGTGGCTGGCAAAGGGGGTTAAGTATTTCTAGAGCTATTTTCTCTGCAGACATTCTTGTATTTGTGATACTTCGTTCACAGTTGGAAGTTTCAGAACTGTGAAAATTAAAGTATTTTTTAATGGAAAGTTGAGATTCTACAAAATAAAGGTATAACTAGCTTCACTTTATTCCTCCTACTCCCCTGTCAACCTTCTTCATAGTACTTAAAATTTTCTAGACCTCTACCCTATGAGATGCATACACATATATGTGCACACTGTATAATTTATAATGAATTATCCTAATAAATACTTCAGAAATAAAATGTTTTTAAAATTATTTAAGACAGTGAAAGCTTTATTATGATAATTCATTATAAATTTAGAAAAGAGCTACTGCTTTTAACATCTACCATTTGCTTTTTTTATCCAACTTCATGAAATTAGATAAATTTGGAACTAGTGCTCTCCTGCTCTTTTCAGAGTACTCTCTTCAACAAAATTGCTTTGTACACAGACATAGTAGAGAGTACTGTTAGTACAGAGCAATGTTCCTGTTGAATGATGAGAGTTGTATGACTTTTAAATGACCCTTAGTCAGCATTATAGCTATTTCTATTAGAGAAAACAAGTAATTAAATAAAGGACAGAGAAAGTCAGAAAGTCAGTTACTACAGGTAAATAGTTAGACTTATCCCACCCATAAAAGTTTTTTTTCCCTTACAATTTTCTGCATGTTAAAAGCAGCATGTCTATTCAGAGCATAGCCCCTGAGCTGACCTGCAAGACCATTCACTTCTTTCCTGTGTTCTGGTGTTGTAAGGTAGAGATTAGCCACATGACAGTGGCAGAACTGAAGGACATCTAGAAATTGGCTGTAGTGACCCTGTTACCACTGTGTTGATCCCTTAACTGTTATGTTCTACCTAGTGGCTTACTACTGGTTTATCCTAGATTGTGAGTATTGTGCTTCAGGTACTATTTCTTTCTGTGCATTTGCACTGTATCTAGCACACGCTGGGTAATGCTAGAAGGCTGGTGTTTATAAAGCTAAGATTTAGGAGATTTTGTTTCAGTTTCAGCTGTCACGATGTTCCTTTGTAATTTCTGGCAAATCTCTGAACCTCTTTCTGCATCAGACTCCTCTGTAAAAACCAAGAGTAATCAGTCCTTCTTCTATTCATGGCTTGTATTTAAATGTTTCCAGGGAGGGCTTGGAAGTCCAGTGGTACAATATTATTACAATGTACAAGGATCATAAAAGTGTAACATTGCAAAAGGTGTAAAATGGAGTTACATTTTTAAAGTGGCTTGTTTTGTTTGTGGTAGAAAATGTAAAACAGCAGAAGGAAAGAGAATCATATGTTTATGATGTCTTTAAGTCATGTTTTCTAAGTTAATTTAAGAAGAATCACTGTAGTATGTGACCAAAACTGTCTTTGGTAATGTAAAAGCAAGTCTTATTTCTCTTATGTGTATTTGAACAAAAAAGTAAATGTCTTCTGTAATAATAGCTCCAAGGAGTGTCATTTATGATATACAGTGCAAATTAACCTAACTGACTGGCCACTGTTACATTCATCTGGGACTAATCAAAGCTTATAATCCATTTTATCTGGTATTCTTGAACTTTCGTTGCTAAGCAGCTAAAGCCATTATGCAGATATTGCTATATGGGTGTAATCTGGTTAGCACAAGTTTGCATTGCCTTTTATTACTGATTAGTGTCAAATTAGAACTTTTTAGGGCCCAATTCCGTTCATTATTATCCCTGCTTCAGTGGATTTGTACRTGTGAGACAAAAGACTAAATTAGCCCCTGTATTTTTAGCTACTTCAGTGCTAAAATATTTTAATACAATTTAAATATAAAATTATTGACAAAGGTTTCTTAACGGTAAGTGTTAACTGGTAAAAAGGTAGAATAAAATGCTAGGTAAGCATGGAACAATGTTATTTATACTGTTTATATTATGGTATCTTTTTATATACATTTATACATATTTATATTCAAACTCAATTTTAATATTTTATTTACCTGTGTTGTTATATATGCGTATACACAGAATATATGCAATAGTAGCTATTTTTTATTTCTTAGCTGGTTTGTACAGGCAGTTCATATCATAAGAAATTAAAATGAACTGATATTGATTCATTCTTCGGAATATTTCCTGAAGCACTAGAAGTTACAGTGGTATCTGGTGATGTCTCATACAGTCAAGAAGTCATGTAAATACATGAAATTTTGGCAGAATATAAGGTTTTTCAGAAATCTGGGTGCTGTGTATGTTAAATTTAGATTTCCTGTTGACTGCTACACAGTATGAATGCATTGACCGCGATCATTGTATTGTCTAAAAGTAGACACTGTGGTCAAGAATAGTTGGAACGGTGAAGCTGATGACTAAATACTGTAATCATTGTCTCTCACACACACAAGCCCCTGTTTCCAGCATGATGACCCGGTTTTAGGAAACTTGCTATTATGCTGCTCAGTTATTGCTAGCTGCTCTTGAAGGATTATTAAAGCCTGGTTAGCTCACTGAAGATTCATTGTTCACATTAGTCCTTTTAGTGTTAAACTTCAAGTCAGGCTATCAGTGCAGCCAGGCTCATCAAGGGCCTGTAGGAGAAATTACTCCTCCAGCATCAATCAGAAGAGTCTTAAATGCTTCTCTTTCAGACAGGAAAGACTTTTATTTTGTGATGTAGCACCCAAACTGAACAGGACTCTTTCACACCCTCTCAAAGCTAGGGCTTGTTCCTAGTTTGCATGTATAAAAGTGAGTGCTGCAGCTGCAGCTCCATGGATTGCTTTGCTGTAACCAATCGAGGCCTCGACAACCCCGGGAATAGTCCCGAGTCAGCATCTGTGGCCAGAATTCACTGCAACTGTCATCATGAAATAGGTGAGGGCAAGCTGGAGTTTGTGCTGATTTTATTTACATTGGTCCTCATGCCTGCATATTAGGCTTTTAAAGTTAACTATGCCAGTAGTTCACTGTGTTAGAAACATCTTAGTGTAGCCAAGCGTAAAATTCAACTTCAAGATTTTAGTCCTGATGTGATCATGTGCAGACAGGAGGTTTTTAGGATAACAGGTGGAGTTAAAGGCCTTTTAGGTACTGTTTTCATATCTCTTGGACAGAGTAGCTGGAACTACATATTGCACACTTTTCCTCTTGAGACAAATGTGTTTCTCCAGTTGAGGCATGTTTGAGGGGAGGAATTTTCAGAATATCTACCAGATGCTTTGCCAGTAACTTTCCTGGCAAGTCTGTCTTGTACACCCTGCTTTAGCAGGCATCAGAGGAGGCAAGAATATTGTCATCCAAACAGGGCAAAGGGGGTAGCAGACTTTGAACAGAACTGGAGTAGACCCAACACTTACTGGGTCCACAAAATCTCTGTATAAGCTTGCACTGTGGCTGTGTTAACATCATGCTGGTTGGTTCCTCATCTGGCATTCTTAATCTTAGAGCTTTTGTGGGAATGCAGTACTGTTCCTCATCCAGCAGGATAATTGAACAATGCTGCTTTAAATGAAATCCTGCAGGTTAAGGCTGGATTGTGTCTTCTAGTTTAGTTTCATCTTGGGAGAGAGGAGTGGGAAGGATAAGGGTAATCCGCCTTGTGGCAGCAGCCCTTGGAAGAAATGGTGCCTGGTTGGTTTGTATCAGGATCTGTCACCCTGCAGCCATGTGCTATGACCCTCCTTTCTGTCCTTCCTCTGCACCTAGGTCTTGAGACCATCCTCACACCTGGTGTAGGATTCCCTATTTGGACAGAAGAGACCTGAGTACATGACCTACATGAACCCACTGGCCCTTTGTCCTAGCACACCTAGTGCTTTTTCTTGTATTTTATAGCCATAAAGCACTATTCACAATTTGCCTCTAATGGGTTCAATATAAAAATGAATTTGTAAAAATAAAACCTATCTTTAAAATAAGTGGAAATGTAATGCTCACATGGGTAGCTATCAGGATGTCTCATGTATGCTAGTTAAC
Source organism: Phoebastria nigripes (assembly GCA_035582835.1). Lineage (NCBI taxonomy): Eukaryota > Metazoa > Chordata > Aves > Procellariiformes > Diomedeidae > Phoebastria > Phoebastria nigripes. The sequence continues at coordinate 109,724 of JAYKAV010000411.1, read as the reverse complement.
TGTTTTAAACACTATTTAAAGAAAGCCTGTTTTACCCAAGTGATTGTGGGAAAACATTTAATACTGTGTTTGTTAGGTGTTGCTCTTACAAGTAAACAACTAACACACCCCAAAGGAAGAGTCAGGAAAAAGGAAACTGCATATAAAATTTGATTCTTCTGCAGCTTCTTTTCTGAATGCAGGAAATGATTCTCTTTGGAATTCATTTGGGCACTTTAATACAACTTCTTTTTTTGTTGTTTTTTTGGTAACAACAGTAAACTTAGTAAATTATAATTGTACACGAGAGAATTTCACCATGGGAAAGAAGTGGAATTTACAAAACATTTGGGTTTGCATCTTTGGTAAAATTTTTGTTGCTTTTTTTAGCATGTACACAGAGTAATTTTAGTTTTGGCATAATAATGTCTTCTGCACCATACACCATGTGTGAGGTGGGCCAGACTTGAGTAGGGTATAACTTAAATTACACTTTATCTTCTCAAAACCACACCATCAGATTATTTTTACACTGTTACTGGGTGTGTGAGAAGATTTAAGGGAATCCAGTTTATGCCATTTTATCTCACTTGTGGGTGAGTACTTTTAGCAGAAACACACACACTTTTTTGATGGCAGCAGGGTTTACTCTTGCCTAATTACTGTGGGCTAAGAGTAGTGATGCTCAGCATATTGTCTCATGATTGTGTGTGGGGAAGCATGTAGAGAGCTTCTTTGTGTTCCCATGTAAGGTGAGTCCAAGGCCATTCAGTAAGCAGAGGAGTATTCAGTGCATTGTTTATTTCCTTAAAAAAGATGACAAGGAAGGTGATCCATAATGTCAACTTAGCAGTTAAGAGAAATGACTCTCTAGAGGAGAGCGAGTGGTGTGTCACTTGTGGGCCTGTGAGTCCACAGTGCCTCTACGCCAGGGCTGAAATGCTGCATAAAGAGTATATTCAACTTCCACTAACAGTAAGAAACAGTAAACGCAGATGTATAAAACATGTACAGGTAAACTGTATCTCATCATTAATGCTTTCTGTTCTCTTCTGGTAAACTGATCGGTCATTAAAAAGTAATTGTTCAGAACTAAGGAAACCTGAATAATAAAGACTCCTTCCAAGTCCTAGCTGTGCTTATTAATACAATAGTTCATAGGAATGCAGAGTGTTTAGCAATTGGGAGATCATGACAGTGAACTTTAGGTTTTGGACTCCGCTATTTCATCTTACAGCAAATGGCTATGAAGTACAGTGAAACACTTTCTTTTTCCATTCTCCACTTTACATGTCTATAAAAATGTGCATAGTCACCTTTAAATGAGACTGAAAGGAGGGAAAGGGCTGTGAGTTTTAGTTAATGTTCCTTTCATAGTAAGTAGATTCTGATTGTTACTGAAGCATGAATTATTTATATTGTGATCTCAGAATATATTCCACTAACATGTCTATTATATTATAAAACTGGCATAAAACAGTGTTTTAAATTATTTCCCAAAGGGAAATCCTCTGCTTAATTTGCTCAGTCTTTTTCTTCCTACACAGTRTAGCATAAATATTTTACTTTTCCTGCATCGGATGTACTAATCCATGTTTTCCTGCATCACACAGTGTATTTAATAACTGTAAGTCTCTTTCCCATGCACAGTGACTCTCTGTGTGTAAGGTTAGCTTTGTTGTGATCAGACCACTAGGTCCTCTAAGGATTAATGAGGTTTTGTCGGAATGGTGTGACTCTTAAAAATAATAATCATCCAATGACACTACTTTAAATAATTTAAATAATAGCTGTAGCTATGCTGGAAAAAATCTTTCTTCTTTTAAAGGTAGCACATTATAAGGGAACTGAGTGTTCATGGAAGGCACTCTGAAGGTTAACTTACAAACTTAACTACTTTAATTGTGTATGGAATAATACCAGTTAGTAGAAAGTCTGCATATTTCCATAGACTAATTTTTAAGTTGTGACCTAGAGAGGCCACCCCATTTTATCCTTAATACATCCAAGAAAGACGCAGTTATAATTCTTCCTTTCAGAGCATGTATACCTTGCCAAGTACTCAAGAAGGAAAATTGCCCTTTTAGGTACTTAACTTTCCATTCAGCCGATAGAAGGATGAAAGGGATCCATTTCATAAGCTTCTATAAGTAAGTTTTTTTCAAAGAAGCTTTGCAAAATCACACAAGATAAATAAATTCAAATACTCTAATTGATAAGTGGTTTCTTGAAAAGTCTATGGTGGTACTTATTTTCTCTTTTCTATCCTCAGAAACACAATATTAAAATAATCACACAAAATTCTGCCCCTTAAAACTGCTTCCTGAATTGTAGAAGAAACTACGCCCTGGAGATAAGACGCACTATTTTCTTCTGTGCTGCTTTACTCATTTTAGAGGGTTTGGATGGCTTAAATGATGGCAGAAGTTTGGACAGTGTTTCCTGTTGTCTGGCTAATTTATACTTGTGAATTGCCAGGGTTTTCAGCTGTGTGAAACATATGCTTTGCCAAAAATTAATCATGTTCTGGAAACAGGAAAGTATGGAAAATAAAGTAGGTATAATTAATGCTTTTAAAGGTCATTGTTGCATTTATAGAACTACAGAAATCCAGGCAGTGGGTAGAGGTGTATGAATAATGACTTTCAATAGGTATTGAAAAAGCCTGGCTCAGGTAGCTCATGTTTATCACATAGAACAAAAAATATCAGTGTGTGGTGCTTACACAGATCAATGGATATTTATAAAGAGCTTCATTTTCAGGAAGGGTTATGAAAATGTGTCGAACAGAGAATGTTATAGATAGACTAAGCATTTTGCATATATTTATCAGTTTTCGTTAATTCTGTGTGCTCATGTAATATTTCTCTTGAAACATGAATTTTTAACCTCTTGCTAGATTCCTTTCATCCTCTTTTGGAAAGCTAATTTGTATAAAGGGCCAAAGAAAAGGCAAAACCAGGCTCTGATCTCATGCAGGATTGCRTAAGACATACTAACGTAAGAACAGCCAACGGCTTGTTTGGCCCAGTATCCTGTCTCTAGCAGTGCCAAAGCAGATGCCCAGGAAGAATGTAAGTACAGGCTAAAGCGTATCATGACATTTTTCCAGAATACTATCCCAGTATCAGGAGATTGATGACCTGGGCATTTCCTGAGCCAAAGATGGTGGGTTTGCATGTAATGAGGTGGCATCTTTGCACATAATATTGTTTGTGAGAAGTGTTAAAAGTGAGAAACTGTTTAGAAATGTAAATGTTGGAGAGCATTGTGTTGTGTTCTCCACCCTGGAGTGGAGAAACCTTCTTAATACCACATCTGCAAACAGACAACCCTATAATGCAGTACAAATATTTATACCATTTCTTTTTAACAATATTTCTGGAAGTAGTGTCTATGCCATTAAAAAACTCCAAACTGATGTAGCTGCACTATTTTTCCGTCATCTTCTACAGTAGTGAAATAATGTATCTGATCACCTGGAAATCAGTAAACATACTGAGTTTTCTCAGAAAAAACAGGATTCCCTACAGGTGTTTTGAACATGCATTTCCATGATGTATTGTTATGCATACATTAGATACAAAAAATATTACATGCTGTAATACAGGTAGATAGTACATAATAAATTTGATAGAACAGTTCTCAAGTTACATTTTCCATCACTGAAAGCTAAGGTACTGAAAGAAAGAGATAAGTGTTACCATATCTTGTGCTTTCCCATCAGGAATGTAAGCAGCGAACTACAGGCGGCAATGTCATGCCAGAGCCAAAAGGGCATCATGCATAATGCATTAGGCTTAATTAAGAAGCATGCCAAAGAGTGATGCCATCCTTTTTCAGATTTTTGGTCTGCAGTGTTTTTTTGTTGAATTTCTGAAGTGGAAATGCAATAAAGATTATTTTAAACTTAATTCAGCCACTTTTTAACACATTTATCTGAGCATTTCTTAAAGAAAAGATAGGGTATAGACAACTCTTTCAGAATTGAGAACAGCTATGTTGGATATATTGATGAGTATAACCCATGGATTCATTTATGGACCCATACAGTAGGAGAACAAGTTCTAAAAGAGAAGTTAATTAGCTTCTTTGGACATCCAAGAAATCTCGCTTGTTATATTTTTAGACAAGAGTAAAAATGAAATCAGGTTTGGGCTGGAAAAGGGGTTGTCTTCAGGGTTTAAAATTCAGTATAGCCCTGTGATGTGTTTAACTCCTGGAGAGTCCTCTTTGGTTGCATTCAGATGTGAGAAACTTGGTGGTCATGTTGCTGAGGTCTCATTCATACAGGCTTGTGCCACTTGTTCACTTTGTGCATTGCATATATAAACATCCTCTTCATGCTTGCAGTATTCAAGAGCAAGTCCTTTAATGGCAACTGCTGTATTGCAGCAGCATAGGAAAGGAAGCTTGCAGAGCTTTTCTAGCATAACAAGAAACAGGAAGATCATACAATGAGATTTCTGGATCAGAAATGAGGGAGTTTTAGATAGGAATCTGAATTTAAAGAGGCTTAAGCTCACCAAACCTCTGAACTTTTGGAAATTTGCCATTAACCTGTGGGAAAAGTTAAGAAAGAATTGTTGCTGGGTGATATGCCCGAGGAGATTAACTGCTTTCCACAGTGCAGTTCAACGTGGTATTATTATATAAAACACTCGAAGTGGTTCAAATATCCCTTAGGCTAACATGTAATCTCAGCCACATGTGTAACCCAATATCTGAGTATTGTTTCACTCTGCTTTTTAACTGGATTTAGACTGATGATTTGGGTCTAAGAAGCCACAGGCAGCTCCCTAGAACCTAAAATATCACGAAGTTCAGGATTTGATGCACAGTACAGACTTCATTAAAATTCATTAACCATTATCTGATTGCACAGTTAACATCATTCTGCAAATAACATTGACAGAAAGGAGGTTTATTTACTGGCCTTGTCCAGAGAAAAGTAATGTTTTATCCATTAGTAGTATGTTGTTTTTAAAGTTGTTTACATTCTTTGAGGAAATGCGGAAGCTACTGCTTGAAGAGGTTAGAGGACATATGAGTTTATGGGTTCTTTTTGAAAATATTCTTGAAGCAAATGCTAAATTACATTATTCAACTAACAGACAGCAGAGAGAACATTGTGTCTTGGCAAACTGAATTTACTGTGTTATATTTGAATAAAGAAATCTAAACTATGAAAAAAAGTTCCTAGATCTTATCATGATACAGTGAAGAATTGTATCATTTTTTTGGTCCTACCCTCAAGTTTTGCTTGCAAGTTACTGCCTTTGTCAAATTACTGATGGTCTCAGAAAGATATACAGACTACAAATAAAATTATTTGAGGGTTTAAGTAGAATACTTAGAAGGTTAAAACCATGATAATCTGTTAATGAAAAATCCTGGGCTTTTAATTATTTTTTCTTTTCCTTCTTTTTCCCTGTAAGGGTAGATGCCTGTTAATTTAACAAGTAGCGATTTGTGATCTTTCCTTAAAGCTCTCCTTTGAATTATGTAAATTGTTGTCCCATAGAAATCTTAGGTTATAAACTTCAAAGGAGTCTCATGAAGCCTCGAGGTGAAACTAGGGGAAAATTTCAAAAAGACCTTCTCTCCCCTATGGAACGAAACACATGGGAAATTGTGTCAGTACAACTGAAGTTCGCTTTGAAATGCTGGGTTAGCACGACCACAAAGTACCGAATGGGAAGCTTCCAATCACTGCTGGTGTACTTACTGAATCACAAAGGCTAAGTTTGTGCAAATTGTTACCGCTGCTCTTTTGTTCCTAATTCCAGAGAACATTTTTTAATGATTAATATACTTTTTCTTAGAATGAAATATTGCACTGGGCCAAGTTACAGCATGTTATATTCCCTGAACATGTTTTAGTCCAGGAATAGTTGTAGAAATGCAATGTGAAACCACTGGGGCAAATATAAACTAAGAGTTCGACACTTTGTAATCTTACAAAGCCAGAAATATATCCCAGTGATGTTCTTTTTCTCCTCAAATACGAGATTTCTTTGTAATTCTTGTTAGTTATCAGACACCGATTGCATCATTCTGCTTTACCGGCTTGCTGTGTGGGTCTGTCAGTTCAATTCTTGTGGCCCAAGTGTAGTTTTTGATCCTGAACTAAGAAAGTTCCCAAGGCCCTCTCCTTGCCTTGTTTCACATAACACCACAACTGCTATGAAGGAAAAGTCAAAATAAATACTTCGGAAGTTACTGGATTTTTTTCCAATTTATTTTAAAAATAATTATGTGAACCTTTGACATCAGTTTTGAAATATACAATTCACCAGTTGTTGTTTTCAAGATACTGATGACTGTGAACAAGAAGTTGTTCATAAATTATGTTCTTTGATATGCTGAAAAGCTTTGCTGCTTCAGGGACAGAACAGTCCACAGCTTGAATTTTAAAGCCTAAAGTAACTGAAATTAGAAAAATAAATACAGTCATGCTTCTCTCTGATACACGGAGTAAAATCAGTTAATTTATAATGAAAAGAAAGATAGCTTCTTTTTTTTATGAGAGCTCAAACTTAAATACATCTATCTAAAAGAAAGGAGAGAGAGATCGTATGTGTCAGCAATCACAGATACAACTACTCATTTTTTTAGGAATTCAGCAAATACCTATTACGGGTGGTCTTTTAAAATTTTTAGTTGCAGTCCTGTTTGCATTATCCAAAGAGAATGCATTATTCATGCATTATTTAAGGAAAGGCGTTTTGCCTTAGCTTTGCATATGTAGTGAAAAAAATTCCTGAAAGGAATTTTCCATATCTTCTCAAACTATTATGAAGTTTCTATCACTCCACTGTTCGTAAATACCATTGACATTTTCATAGCTGATGCTTGTAATCTCACCCAGCCACTGGCTGTTTCTGCTCATTTTCTTAATATAAAAAGCTGCTGAACCTACTCCAAAACTTGCTGGTGTTATACACATGGGATGGGATTTTTGACAGGTAAGCAACACAACTGAGTGTATAAACATTCTTCATTTTTACTTACTGCTTATCAAAACCTGTACTTATTTTTGCATTTTTTTCATCTTTATATGTTCTTTGTAGTCAGCCTTGATACTGAAAAAAGGGTACTGAAAGCTCTGTCTTTAAAGCCGTGTCTTAAAAAATAAAGTTCATGTTCTTACATTATCACTGTTTGCATGGAACAATTAAGTGAAGCTACAAAAGTTTTAACTGGAATTGTGATTTGATCCAGAACTCATAAAAGTGACTTTGCTTTTGATCGGGCTCATAATGATGAAAGCAAGATACTGTGTGATGGCACTGTATAGATTCTAGGAATGTTTTATAACATTTTACTGCTGCAGTCTGTCATCTGATGAGAATGTTTATGGAAAGAATACAGAAAATCTACTCAGTCCATATCTGACAGCCAGGTATAAGTCATGGAAAACTTTTTTCAGGATATTGCCCAATTCGTGTGGGGTGGGGGAATTGGGGTTTGTTTGTTTGTTTTAACAGTGACTACATTTCATTCAATGGAAAAAAAAGAGTGAAATTAACTATTGAGGGGTGAAAAATGGAAAATAAACAGTTTGGATCTTTTTGTATAAAAACAAAACCCTGGTGTTTTATGCCAGGCCATTTGAGCATTGACCAATTGATAGTGCAGTTTCATGGTATGTGCACACTGATCTGAGACGGTGCTGCTGCTGATGGATGAGGATGTCTTCTCCTCTGTTCCCTTTTGCCAGGGGTACCCAGTCTTTCCATTGCATCTGTTCCAGTGAGCCCTTGTGTGGATGAGTTGGATCAGTTTGCTGGTAGAGCTGAAAACTAAAGTTGCAAAAAATAATCTGTGCGTCAATGAGCAGCTCCAACCTGCCTGACACTCACTGGTGCCTGCGAGGCAGCAAGTGGGAAAGAGGCTGTTGCTCTCCTCGGTAGCAGTTCACTGCTGGGACAGTAAGCCAGCTATGAAATCCCATGTAGCCCTGCCTGTCCAGACAGCAATGGATTTTCTTCTTAAAAGAGTAATAAGAAAATTTGAAGTGCAGTTTTTTCACATTGGTGTTTTGTGGTTGTAATCACCTTAGATGTGATCCTAAACTCTTTATTCTCATGATTGCTATTAAGTTGCTCATGAGAATGGAAAACAAGATTTGTGGGTCAGTTTTGATCCTTTTGAAGATAATGGTTATATTCCCACTGACTTCAGAAGGGTCAGAAACATTAGCTGCCTTTTTTTTTGCCATGACCAGAAAGAAGTATGTACTGCAGATGAGATGTGTCATTTTGTCATCTGTTAGAAATTCAGCTTTTGGCACTGCAGCTATGTGAGCAGCATGTGCAATTGCTATTTTKTTTCTGGGTTTCGGGGTTTTTTTTAGTTTTGTTTGTTGTTCTGGTGTTTATAGTCAATGAAGCCTCAGTGGTAGTTGTTACATGTAAATTAATTATACTCTTAAGGTGACATGCCATAATTTTCCATCTCCATCTTTAGAAGTAATTATTTCACTTCTGCACAGTATTAGATTATGTGGATTAGACAGTATGTTACCTATGCAGTAGAGGACTTACAATGGTAGATCCCAAATGGAATGTAAAATATCTGAATGTGGATTTTTAAAGGACAGAAAAAAAATTGGCTGGTAGATTTCTGTTTATCAAATGCAGCACTTAATTTGGAAAACAGCTAGAGATTGCAGAGCATTTGTATAATAATGTACACTGGTGTTGGCACTCTCCAGACACATCGATCTTTCAGGAACTTGCACGTCTTTGTGTATTCTCCTTTCTTCAGGCAATTTTGTCTGAACTTTCTCAAATATCCCCTGTGACTGCCTGTCACTATCTTCTCGCAGGACTGCGAGCTCTCTAGGCAGGATCAGCCCCGCTCCCTGACCGCTGCTCTGCTTAGCATCACTGCCAAGCACATGGCTGCTGGTTTGAAGTCTGCAATCTTGACATCCTGTGTTTGGACAAGGCCTGGCTCAAGATAGATACAAGTCTTAACCTGCTGGCTACACTTACTTTGTGCCTTACCCACTCTTACGGGAGTATGTGGGATGAAATGGATAAAATAAGAAAGTCGAATAGACGAAATGACGTGAAAGGCATGCACAAGTGAGTTTGCCATTGCTATTTTGATTTTGTATCATGAGGTGTTTTCGCATATGTCTTGAAACCCAGTTGACTGAGTATTTGTACACAATTCTGACTGCTTTTTGAAACAGTTTCTGCTTCCTGTTCTAAATCAGAAAAGAGGATGCAGGACAGTATCTTTAGGAGACAGAAACAGGTTAGTCTGTCACTGTTTTTCTCGCCAAACCATCTGTATAAAACATTTGGAGGAGTATGTTTGTATATTCATGCACCCAAAGCACATACACTTTTGATAGAATATATTTCTATCCTAGTTGTTCAGTGTTCGTCCAGCTTCCCCTATGCATAGGTTAGTTATTTTCATAACCATTTCTTTAATATGTCTGCTATAATTTTTAAACTTTTGAGGCTGTTTAAAGAAGTTTGCCTTTTTAATTTTTTCTTACTCTCCAAAAAATCTTGGCTTTCTTCTTGAGTTTTGAATTTTCGTATATATCTTTGTGATTAAAACTGCATTCACGTTATAGATGAAAGCTAGATCTGCTGCAGTGATTTTAAACATGGGTTCTACTTAAATTCATTAATATGTACTAATAGAAGATTTTTTTTTTTTTTTTTTTGTATTTCTGTATGAGACAATACTAGAGAAACAGTTCAAATCCCACATAAAAATGCTTTGGACTGCAAAAAAATACATTGAAACTCATTGGCACTGGGAAGAAGAATGCTCAGTGTTGAAGGCTTATGACTGATGATGCATGGAAATGATACCTGTTGGTCATTGTCTAGCAAGAGGAGGGTCACAACAGATGTCCAAGTGGTTACTTTTCTGTGTTACAACACAGTCACATTTTTAATGCAGAGAGAAATTACCTGTGTGAAGAGAAATACGTGGGAGTATATTATATTGGTAAGCTGTTGATACCTATCTTTCAACAGAAGGGCTCTTTTTGATGTAAACCAACACTATACATGCTGGAGGCTAGGTGACTTTATTTTTCTTCCAGTTTTCTAACCACAGAGTCTTTCAGCCTTCTATTTCTAACACTTCAGCATGCTAAAGTAAGTATTAAGCTCTGTCTTCAGACAACTTTCAAGATCTATGAAACTTGATTTACCTGGATTCAGAGATGGGTTAGGTCCTGTGTACATCCAAGTTATCTCTGTCAGGAGTTCTTAAAAAGTTTTTTCCCCTAAGAATTCCTACATCTACAACTAGGTATGTCCTTTCATGTAATTACTTTCAATCTAGATACAGCACAGATGTTTAGATACAGCAAGAGTCAGGCTTGCTACTAGCAATTTTTTGGGTTGGTTTTTTTTTTGTGTGGTTTTTTATGGGTTGTTTTGGGGGTTTTTTTTTAACGTATGCACCAGTACTCTTGCTGACCTCCATTAAAGGTGTTTGTTAAGTGCAAAATGTTATGTCCTAGATGTTGAACTGTGTGTGGTTTAAAGAAAAAAAATCTAGGTTTGCACTTTTAATGACCCAAACTTTCATTCATCATAGAATTTTGCGCTTAATCTGTTCTAGGATCTCTGCCATAATCTTATCGCTTTAATTATAGTCCCCAAAAAATGCAAAAAATGTTATATAACTCTTTCTGAACTTGTTTGGGCTTCTTATAGACATGCTTATGTGGCAGGAAAAACATTATGCAGTCCAACAGTGGCATAGGGGAGAAGTCATGCAAGCAACAATTAGGATCTGGTTTTCTAAAAAGAAACTTCTAGAGATATAGTGTTGACAAGAAATAAATTTTGAAACATTAAACATTATATCCCAAAGAAAAGTTTCATTACAGTTCTCTGAAAAAACGTAGACTTCATGCTCTGAAGACTGGAGTTGAGTAAATTTGAGTTTGTCAAATTGAAGTTATTGCAAACTTTCCGGTTTTCCTTATGAAGTCAGGTTGTAACAGATTTAAAATGTGTGCCATAAAATTACTTGCATCATCTCTATCTGTAATTTAGAAAAATATCATTTCATTGTTTTCATCTAGAAGTAAAAACCATTTGGGATTTACACATGTTGTAAAAATCTATGCCTGTAGGGGTTACCCAGCTAGAGTCAGTATGACTTTCTGCCTTTTCACATTGTGAAGGGTGTCTGCATTTCCTTTTGTGGGGTCCCTGAAAAGGAGGACTTTGAAAATAGTGGAAAAATTAAACCATTCCTACATATTCTTGCCTGTGCTGAGGAAATCAGTTACAAGTTCATCATTAATGTCATCATAATTATAATGCTAAAGGCAAGAAAAAAAGGAGGAACTGTTTTTTATGTTCAGTTAACAAATCCTTTTTGTGTGTGTGTGTAGATTAAAGGTTTTTAAGGGCATTTTTGTAAGAGCTACTGACCTTTTGAATTGTTCATTAACTCTGTTTCTAAGTTCCCTTGTTTATTTGTGCATGCTTTTTCTGTGTCTTCAGACTCAATTTTATGTTAAATCTGTCATATTTTAACACTTGGGTTTTTTAAATGTCAAATAAAAGGTCGTAAAATCTTAGTAAAATTTAGGCTTAGAAAGCAGGGTCAGCTTGATCAGTCTGCCCAGAACCACAAGGTCTCTCACCTAGATAGTGCAAGCAAATCTTAATGTGATAGTAAGTCAGGCCATTTGCAGAGAACTCAAACTCATTTGGTAGGAGCATACAAAAGCAGTTTCTGCAGGATTAGCCTCAGGAATAGTCTATTGTATGTTAAAGTGTTATGAGAAATTCCATCATGTATCAGAAACATGTTGGCTATTGAATAATTTCATGGAAATGGTATGTAGCTGTACAYGTTTGTGGATACAGACATGGCAAAATGAAAGTGTTATAGGAAGCATTTTCACTTGTGTTCAGGCCATCAGAATTATTGGGAAGTATGGCATGTATGTTGGACCTGAGCGATCATTCTTGGTGAATAACATATATGTTTTACAACCTGACAAATTGTCTGGACTCAAAGAATCTGAATGTCAAAACTGCCATTAAGCCACCACCATTATCTATGTCATGTTAATTCATATCTCTTGTAAAATCTATTATATGAACTCCACTTCTGTAATGTACAGGACACAAAAGTTGTTGATATTTAGGAACAGCCTGCTGGAATGGGTATATTGTGTTTTTTTTAGTAGATATCCAGACTTCCCGTTCTTGTGTGTTTTGTCTTTGAAGTTTCTGGATTACAGTCAAGAATAATCTGGGCATTTTGAGGGGTACGTCACATTTTCATTTTGATAATGGGGAATTGCTTGTGTAACTTCTTGGCTTTGGCGTTGCCATGTCAGTTTTACTTGAAGATCACAGTAACACAGAAAGTCATTGTTTTACTTCCCCTTTGTTAGAGCTTTAAAAGTCACCCACGTGTAATTGGTGATAGTGAACGTCTGCAGTACAAGTCACATCCCTGTATCACTAACAGAGTCTGCCAAAGGAGCCTGGGGGCTTCCACGGTTGTTCTCCCTGGAGCAGGGGACTTGGCGAGAAGTTCTCCGACTGCACTTTGTTTTGTAATCCTTTTTTCATTAGTGGTTGTTGTCCGTCCTAGAAGAGGCTCCATTCAAAGTGTAAAACCCTGTGTGTATAGTTGGCAAACTCCTCTAAAATGGATTTTTCAGAACTTTGCTTGGACAAGGGCTGTCAGGAGTTTCACTGCTGCTTTCAGACTGCAAAGATCATCTTCATTTATTTTTAGAATGTATGTACACTTTATCTTCTCATATCAGGACTATTTCTTACTGTGCAATCTCTGACTTAGTATTTTTCATTTGTTTTTGCTTGGAATATGTAAGAGTAACATGCAGTAGCAATATTTGGGGAGATCACTCAGGAGTTTGAATTTCTAGCCAACACCCGCATCTGAATTACTGCCTCTGAGTGGAGAGAGTGACTTTTGAGCCCTCCAAAGCTGCCGGAGCATTCATTTTGGCTCCCTCCACCCCTGCTTTTTTTCCTTCTATTTTTGATAGGCCTAAAATAAATATTGCTGAGGTATCCAAGAATCCTTNGGGGGGGGGGGGGGGGGGCAGGCAGTTTCTCTGAGTGTATCTCCTTACATGGCACTTATCACAATGGTGCTTGTGCTAAACATTCCTCTTCTATGAGGCAGTGCAATGATATTTAGTTGCTTTTTTATTTCTTAGAAACAATTTTTGCAACACTTTGAAATTGCTCAAACCCTCAGTTTTTCTGCAGCAACAAGTTTAGAGGAGAAGAGAGGATTCCAGCAATGAATAGCTCCAAGAAAGTATGCTGACATACAAAGAATCTTATATAAGAAGTCAGATTTTTCTTCTTCCTCCCTTTTCTGCCCAACCCCTTTTCTGTGCTAGTCAAGGCCTTTGTTACAGCAATAGCCCAGCTGGATGCTACTTCCTCTGCTTAAGTGAAGTTCAAGAAACCAGCTGCTGCTTAAAAGAAAACTGCTTATTGTTAAGTTCCCCTTCTTCCCCCTGCCAAGGTTAAACATGTCCCTTCTCCGTCAGCACCTCCAATGTAATGTGTCCCTAGATATTGTGGGGCACGCCTTCAAGGATATAAACCTAGTCTTTACCACGTTACCTGCTGATGAGACAAAAAGATAGACAACAGTTTCTAAAGTTGACTTCATGTTAGCCAGCCATGCCAAGATTGATTTCCCTTCCTTTAGAGGATTCTCCCTATCCACAAATGTAGTGCAAGGTGAAATTCTGGTTCTGTGGAAGTCATTGAGGACTTCTAGGAAGATGTTCATTTTAGTTTTCTTACTCTTGCCTGACTCTCTTAATCGCTTTTGTAAGGAGAGGTATTTTTTTCCCCTCCTTATAAATCTCTTAAGTGCTGTACAAAATCTTGTACTTCGGAATTTTTAATACAAGAATTTGCGTGATAGCTCCCCAAAACTTCTTAGTCCAGTGATTTACCCACACTTACATCCAGTAGGAATTGATTGGCAAAGAAAACATTAATATCTTCCTCCTATATGCAAACAGCTACTTCTAAAGAAGTTTGGAAAAAATCACTACTGTACTGAGATTTCCTGTGTAATTCAGCCTTCTGAGTATTCAGTATGATGCAGTCCTTAATTCCATGACTCTGTATATTTTTATCCCAGACCATTGCTGTAGCAAAACAGGTGTCTTTTTCTTGTATCTGTGGTAATCAGTGCGATGCCTTGTTTAGGTACCAGGTGTAAACCTTACTCTAATTTATTTSCCAGGCTGTGTATTTATGGTTCTTTTACCATGCTGCCTGAATGCTTCACAAAACAATAAACAGGGTACCCCGTGGGAGCAGCTCAAACTGCTGTGACTGTTTTACAGCTGGAGACCTTAGGTACAGAGGGATCAGCCATAATCTTCAACAGTTTCGTTTTTGTAAAACATCACCTGTGCCTAGATTCATTCTGCCTAACTGTAGCACTGAAATTGGAGATAAACTCTGTCTTCATGTAGGGAGCTGAGGTTGACAAGGCTCCAAAACCAGGCATCTTTATTACCTATCTTAAAGTTGGATTAAACAAAATTGTGCCCAGAGCATATTAATATATTTGCAGTGTTAGTGTTTTATACTCTATGAACAACACTTTTTGTTTTACTTCAGATATCACTGTTAATGTCCTAAGCTTCTGCAGAGAGGGTGCAGGAGAAGAGAAGTAGGTAGCAACCAACTCTTAAACACTTTTAAGTACGAGGCCTGACTAGTAGGGTTGATGATGTAACCAAGGCAAGGACAGACTTCCTCTGTTTAGAGTGACAATTAATTCTGAAACCATCCTTTCTCCAGAAAGTTCGCTTCATTTACAACATTTCTTTAAGCCTTCCTGTAGTAATAAAGTGGGGTTTCAAAAGAAAACGTAGTCATCGTTTAAGTAAACAACATCAAACTGCAGGCTAAAGAGGCAAAGCGGGAATAGATGAGGGTATACAAGCATTCTTAATTCTGGCATTTCTTGGGTTTTGAGTCTTTAACTGCTTCTGTAATGCTGTTTTACATATTCTTGTGTGTGTTTTTTTACGTTTATTTACAAAACACATATGCACTTTTATATGCATACATATATTCACAGTGATGGGAAATCAAGCTTAGTCGTTTAGCCCCGAATCCAGCTTTTACTGCTATGAGCAATTTCACTTACTTCAGGGATGTACATAATTTGGCCCTAGTTTTAGCTGCTTCTTGTCTTTAAATAGTTTCAGATATACCGTTTATTTTCTTCAGGAAGATCTATTCTTTTGTTTACCTTGACTGCATTTACTAAATTTCTTTTAAGTCTCCAGTAAAGTGAAGTCTACGGTCATGTCTGAAGCATATCATAAATACCTTTATCAGAGTGATTTCAGTAACATACGTGCTGTTGTGTGATTAATGGCAAGTCTACTCTTTGATGACAGAAGAGTTTAAGTGTTATTGTCACCTCCTAGTTTGTACATCATCACATCTATTCAGAGTCAAGGGAACTGAAAGGTAAAATTCAGGCTTTTCCCAGATCTTTCAATAGGTTGTTTCCTACGTAGGAATGGATATGTTATATGTAATGTTGATGTGGTGTTTCACTATATCCAGCATTCCGTGTGTTTTCAAGAGTGCATAATTAATAGCATGTAACATGGGAAGCTTGTGTTGAGCAGGGATTGCTGTAAATCTGTAGCACACATCTTTCACAGTATTATTTGCAGCCCTGGCATCTATCTTGGCTTTGTATCTTCTCCTGAGGACATTGTTTCTGAATTCACATCTCTCCTAGAGAACCACAACAGGAACTCCTTTGTCTCTCCGGTGGTATCCTGAGAGTGCTATCTGAAGTGTTAGTGTAAGTTTATCTGTAGCAAACCAAAAAAAATAATTGCTGGCTTTTTCTAAACATCTGTCTGGTCTTCCCACCTGGCCAGTGGGAGATAGTGTGCTGGGCTACTGTTTAATATGCATCTATGTTGCACACAGTGAACTTATCAGGCACTTTCATTGAAGTGAGAGGGGATTGAAGCTATGTTTATTGAGTCTTTGTGATAGTCCTCAAAGGCTAAAAAAAAGCACTGTCCAACAATAAGTTAATTTTGAAAGCACTGTGTTTAATTGTAGCTGCTCTGTTTTTCTTAAAGCATTTCTGGAACTGCCTATGAACTGTAGTTGAAGATACTTAAAACTTGGTTACCTAAAGCCAAGTTCCTAAAAGATAGCTAAACAAATGAGCAAGTTGTTGAAAAGTTGTTTATGAAAATTCCAGTGTCTGAATCCAGTGCGAGACAGAAATTTATGTATTATTTTCAAATAACTGACAGTCATTTTCTACAGAAGGTTTTGACAGATTAATATTGTATCATAACGTTGTTTATTTCAAGTCAGTTGTCCAAACAAAGCAATGCTAGATATTGCAAATCTATCAATACTTACCACCTTGCTGCTGTGCTCAGTGATAAAATATATGGATGGTGAAAGTGTTGGATGTTACTTTTTTAGCCATTCCCCAGAATATTCCATGAATGGGAAAAAAGGAATAAATCTAGGAAGACCAGAACTGTGAAACTCAGTAATAAAGGAATATTTAAAAAAAAAGAAATGCTTGCTGCGATGTATTATCTCAGAAATAAATAGTTCACAAAAATTATCTACTAAACTCTCCAGAAGAGAGCCAGCACAGCAAGTGGTGTAGTCCCCCAAAGACTGCGTAATGAACACCTTCCAGGAATAAAAGAGGATGGCTTTACAAGGAAAATCTAAAGAAAAACACATCCCCRTTCTCCATTTTACACCCAAAATCACACTTGAAATATAGTCAGTTCAGTTAAGTGATGGACGCCTGTTCATAAATAGAAGCTACTAATTTAATAGTTTCCAATTGCCAGAATGCTGTGTATAGCATGAGCTAGAAATATTGAAATATAGTCCTCCAAATATTTCTTATTAATGTGCTGACTGCAGGAGAACTAAGCCCAGTGGAAATCAAATAGTGAGCTCCTCTGTCTCTCATCTGTGAGATAGTCTGCAAGTAGGAATGAATGACATAATTTGTTAAGAAAAAAACTTACCTGATTTTCCCTATGGAAGAAATGCAGATCCACCTCACCAGGATGGTGCAGAGCAGCTGATGCCTTAATGAGAACTGCTCAGGAGTGTGTGACACTTAGGGCTTGCATCCCCAGATATGTGATTCGTGGAGCCTACTGAAAAAAGAAGAAACAGGCAGAATAACGTTACACTTAGATTTATGTGCATTTCTTATTTCTGCAATTTAAGCTGATGGTAACGGGACATGTGGTCTTAAATATCTGTAGTATCTGTTTAACCTTATATATTAGTTTTCCTCTGCTACACAGAAGCAAGTTGCTTTCTGTTCACAGAGAAATCAATAGTGCAGAGTCTGACTGTATAATTAGTGAAATCTCTTGGGTTTGGAAAATATTGTTCAGTAAATTTATTCCTTGGCTACTTCTCTTCTTCACCCCCCCGCCCCCCTCATTCCAGGGGATTCCAGGGGGTCTGCCTCAAAACGTAACTCTACTTAGAGAGTAAACTCTTTACTGCCTGCAACTCTCCACAGATAAATAACATCACAAGGCTAGCGATACTGTTATCATTCCTTCAACAACCGAACTCTACTTTTATACCAGGGAAAAGAATTAGTACAGCTGTGAGTAAAAGAATCATCTAGTGTTCTGCTAGCTGAGCAAATATTTATTAGGTATACAAAAAAAAAAAAGCAACTACTTTATAACTGATCATATAATTCTAAATAAAGTGTCATAAAATTAGATGAAATTGAATGATGTGCTACCAGAAAAAATTGAAAACAACCATTGTGTTGCCAGAATGCTTATTTCCAGGTTGTTGTTTCTGATCTTACTGGGTTTTACATAATTCACTTTTTTTTGTGATTTTATTTAATGCATTTTGAACAAAGGTTTTCTTTCTCTTTTGGATTCAGTGAGAGTGAAAGGCTTTTAGAGCTTTGTAAAGTTTTAAACAAGTTACAAACAAGGAGTGATTGATTTAGTATAGACTAGAAATTTTCTTCTTCTGCATCCCAAGTAGGAATCATGTCAGAGTATTTCCTCTGTCTAGTTGGGGTAGAAAAAAAAAGTTCTTTACCCTGTCTAACAGTTTTACTTCCAGTCCTCATCAGACTAATAAGATTGCAACCAGTAGTGAAAACAGAAAAAAAGAATTTTCTTGAACTTCAAAAAAAGTTTCAATTTGTGTATTGTATAAAGGCAGTACTATATAAAGTCAGTATTTTGTCCTACGCAACTTAATGTTTGTACATAGACAATAGTATCTAGTACCAGTACTATAGCAGTTTACTTGGCCAGTGTCCAGTACTGTTAAACACAGTACATCAGCTTCATGGCTGGTCTAAGTAATCACAGATCCATTGATTCAAGTGAGTTTTGACTTGCTTGTACCAGTGAATAGGTTATTTTTTTTTATATGAGATCATATTACCAAAAGCTTGCCAAGAACTTAATGCCATGCTGGAGTTAGATTTGTAGAAGCTTACTACATCTTGTGACCTCAATTTACTTAAACTTACATGTTTTCTACTCTGGTAAGACATAAATAAACCACCACTGGAACACTACACAAGCTGCAGAGAGCACAGTGCAACTCAGGACAGTTCCATGGCCACCCCTTTCCAAAGGATAAGCACCTTGTCCCTCCATAAGCCAAGATCGTTTTGGCAAAGGTCCAGCAACTTGTTGTGTTGGGATGGAAAGAAACACTTGGAAGCAACCAGTTCACTGTCCAGGATGTTAAATATTTTTTTTCAATAAAACAAGACTGCATTTAAGTAAGGTGAAAGGGCTAACTTTTAAGCCTCACCAGGGAAAAAAGTGGTAAGGCTTGCCGTGCTGGCTAACACAGAATTTAGCAAATATGAAGGGCACAATACTTAAACCAGGTCCAACCTGTCTCACTGTATTTTAACCATGATATCGTCTAGTTTCTGTATAATTAAAATTAAGTGGATTTTTTTTTTTCATCATTTAATAACAGTAAGCCTGAATGGCATCTTCCGGGGTTTGGTTTTATTTCCATGGTATAGTAGAATCTCATGTAACAGACCCAGGAAGGTCCGAGATCCCTGTTTTGCTTGCTGTGAAGGGGCTGCCTTGAGGCCTTAGAAGGAGTAGGATGAAGTATAACACGCTCCTGCAATCACCAGGTGGTGAATGGACCCTTAGTGATTGTTGCCAGACTGCCTTTAGGGCTCACGGGGAAACCTTTGATATTACACTTAGACTCTTTTTCTGGCGGGGTGGATTTAACTGAAGTTTGGTGGCTGGAGGAGAAGGGCATCTGCTTTCAGTCAGCTGTGGAGCATTATATTGTTGACATTGGGTCAAAATTAATTACTTTGCATTTTTTATGGTTTATTGATGTGGAGTTTGTGGAATTTAAAATTTAAAATGTTTAGTAAAAGCAATTGCTTTGTCACTACTGTCTTGGTAGGAGTAAGACTGTTGTCTCGCTTATAAGTAAGGATAATATGAGAAGTGCAAAAGAAGCTGATGATTATGCTGGCTCTGATGCCTCGGTAACTTGCACTAAAGTGGAAATTCACCCCAATGCTGCACTGATTTCAAAAACGAAAAGGACTTGTAAGGTGAAAAAATTAAAAAGGTTCCACAGTAGTAGTAAATTGCTTGTGGTGTTAAAATGCTAGCTAGGCAGTACATAAAAATGGTGCTTTAAATGATACTCAAGTAAAGGAATTATTTCCTGCCTTGGGCAGAGGGACCTTCCTCATTCTTATGGCAGCTTTGCTGCAAAAGATGTCTTAAGATTGAACGTGCCAGACTGAAGATCTTCCCTTCTGCTGTGCTCTTGAAGTGCTTTTAAAATCTCTTCATATTCTGTAGAATTTCAACACTAATGCAACATGTAAACCACTGCACGTTCCCTCCGAAAATGCACATCACTGAGTGCAGTCTGTGCACTTGCTCATGGGCTGACTTCACGCTTATAAGAACTTGATCTGAAGCTAGCAAAGCAACATCATCCTAAAAAATAACCTACTAAATATTGATGAAGGTCTATTTCTAGCAAACTAATTACTTTAGCAGAAGAATAATAAAAGTAGAACGAGAAAAAGGAGACAGAAAGCTAGGAGTTTTCTTTCTTGCTCTGGCATCGTGTTTTTGTTTTACTTCCTGAACTACAGCAGCTGAAATAATTTTACTGTTTTATTCCTGCTCACTGCAGACATAGAAACACGTTTTGGTTGGCTTCAAAGTTAGAATGAAAAAGAAGCCCACCTGATGGGGGAATGGAAACATTTTTTTTCTAAAAGGCATTTGAGGTTCTGTGAGTCAGTGACAAGTTTATATTTTTTCCAATGTACAATAAGTGAAACTGAAAGTGATCCCATGTCACAAAAGCAAAATGCGTGTATTTTGAAAAATATTTCAGAACCAAAGGTGGTTATACTTCATTGTGAAATTACTTTATAATATTACCATTTTCAGTTTCAAGTATTCTCTTAGGAAGATAATCTTCTACAACCATAATGTTCCAATATATCGTATGAATCTATGTAAAACTCGTGTTGACATAAATACCTGTACTTTGAAAGACTTAAGGGATTTTGTTTGGGTTTTCTTGTGTGCAGTTCTTTGGTTTTTTTTAATCTGCAGCTTGACATCAATCTATTTATGTAGGTGTACATTCCTGGCTTTGTTTCTAGTATTTCAGTGTGATCAGAACATACATACAGGTAAAAGACCCAGTAAAAAAAATTAGGTCTCATTCAGCAGTCAGATCTTCAAATTGACCTTTCAGTTGATGCAGAGTCTGTAGATCCATCTGACTGGAGGCTTGGAACCATAATGAGCTTTATTCAGAACATGATATTCTAAAGGAGATTATTATTTTTTAATACCCCACTACATTCTTGAAAGCACAGGCTTTTAATGAAAGCTTGTGATTGATCAATGGAATTTTTTGACTATGTTTTTACATTTGATCTGCATTGTTGCACATTAGCAGATGTCACAATTCATTGATAGATACAGAGGAAAAGGCTTTGAAATTCTTTTTCAGAGTTGGGAGACTTGATACATACAAGTTATGTGACCCTTGTTCATTCTTGTTTTTTCCAAACATTTTTGTTTAAATATTTTCATACATTAATGTTAGTTCATGAATCCTAAATTAAAAAAATTTAGAGCCGAATATGAACTGAAAGCCTGAAACAAGGTAATATGCAGTCTCTTTTCCAAAAAAAAGTGAAACTAAAGATGACTTTTATATTTTATGCTATCATTCTTCTTTCAAGCTGCTGTAATCATAATTTCAGTCTTTGTCCTGATGATGCCTGTATCACCTCCTTCATTGTTCTTTTAAAATAATTACTATAATAATGCAGTTATTCTTCAGATAAATTGCCACCTTCACTAGGATCTTTAAAAAAAAATCCATTTTGTGTATGTCGTTATATATGTATATATATCATGTAAGTTTTTTTGTAACCTATGAAAATAAGAACTGTCCTACCAGGTGCAATCAGTGGTCTGTCTAATCCATTTTGTTGCTACTGACACCATGCAATAAAAGAGGCTATTTAGAGAGGGCATGTAGGTACTACCTTCTGCAGTCTGTTCCCTTCCTACTCCACCAGCATCCAGAATTGTAGAAGGATGTTAAAAGGGACTTCTCTGCCTTATCCTTTTTACTATCTGCTTAAGGAACTATTGTCCATGAATGTTTCTAATCCCTATTTGAAGTAGCTGATACAGTCTGCCTCCACAGCTACAGCAGCGAATTCCTGAAGTTCACTGATCACTGTGTGAAGAAACATTTTTTTTTACCCATTTTACTACTTTCACCAGTGTCCCAGTTCTAGTATTGCAGGATTTGGTGTACAGCAGTTCTACATTCAGCTTATTCCCCATCTTCGTGATTATGTTAATTTCACTTGTATTCTTCCTCAGCCCCCGGATTTTAGTCAGTTCTTGTATGGCAGCTGTTTCATCCCTGTGATCATTTGAGTTACCCTTCTCTGTACTCTCTTTACCTCCACTGCATCCTTCTCGAGTTGTGTAGGCCAGAACTGCACATGATATTCAAGATGTGGGAACATGAAGATTTTATGTAGCAGCAGAGTAGTACCCTCAGGTTTTTTCTCAGTGACCTTACTGATCATAGAATCATAGAATAGTTTGGGTTGGAAGAGACCTTTAAAGGTCATCTAGTCCAACCCTCCCTGCAGTGAGCAGGGACATCTTCAACTAGATCAGGTTGCTCAGAGCCCCGTCCAACCTGACTTTGAATGTTTCCAGGGATGGAGCATCTACCACCTCTCTGGGCAACCTGTTCCAGGGTTTCACCACCCTCATTGTAAAAAATTTCTTCCTTGTATCTAGCCTAAATCTACCCTCTTTTAGTTTTAAACCATTCCCCCTTGTCCTGTTGCAACAGGCCCTGCTAAAAAGTTTGCCGCCATCTTTCTTATAAGCCCCCTTTAAGTACTGATAGGCTGCAATAAGGTCTCCCCGAAGCCTTCTCTTCTCCAGGCTGAACAACCCCAACTCTCTCAGCCTTTCCTCATAGGAGGGGCGTTCCATCCCCTGATCATTTTCGTGGCCCTCCTCTGGACCCACTCCAACAGGTCCGTGTCTTTCTTGTGCTGAGGGTTCCAGAGCTGGACGCAGTACTCCAGGTGGGGTCTCACCAGAACAGAGGGGCAGAATCACCTCCCTCGACCTGCTGGCCAYGCTTCTTTTGATGCAGCCCAGGATGCGGTTGGCCTTCTGGGCTGCGAGCACACATTGCCGGCTCACGTCCAGCTTTTCAGCCACCAGTACCCCCAAGTCCTTCTCGGCAGGGCTGCTCTCAATCCCTTCATCCCCCAGCCTGTATTGATCCCGGGGGTTGCCCCGACCCAGGTGCAGGACCCTGCACTTGGCCTTGTTGAACCTCATGACGTTCACACGGGCCCACTTCTCGAGCTTGCCCAGGTCCCTCTGGATGGCATCCCATCCCTCAGGCGTGTCGACAGTACCACTCAGCTTGGTGTCATCTGCAAACTTGCTGAGGGTGCACTCGATCCCACCGTCTATGTCATTGATGAAGATATTAAACAGTACCGGTCCCAACACGGACCCCTGCGGGACACCACTTGTCACCGATCTCCATCTGGACGTTGAGCCATTGACCACTACCCTCTGGATGCGACCATCCAACCAATTCCT
>JAYKAV010000411.1:0-85662 GCA_035582835.1 Phoebastria nigripes | reverse complement strand
CCTTTTTGTGTTTGAGTGTGTCCAGGAGTTTCTTGTTCATCCACGCAGGCCTCCTGGTGTTTTTGCCCAATTTCCTCTTTGTTGGGATGCATGGCTCCTGAGCTTGGAGGAGGTGATCCTTGAATATTAACCAGCTTTCTTGGGCCCCTCTTCCCTCCAGGGCTTTGTCGCATGGCACTCTACCAAGCAGATCCCTGAGGAGGCCAAAGTCTGCTCTCCTGAAGTCCAGGGTAGTGAGCTTGCTGCATGCCCTCCTCGGTGCCCTAAGGATCTTGAACTCCACCAATGTTACCCAACATTTTGTTGGCTTTTTTGCGTGCTGCTGCACCTTGAGCCAATGATTCAGAGAACTGTCAACAAAAGCACCAAGATGTTTCTCCAAAGTTTTAACTCTGTTCCGAGTTCAGCATCACGTAGATGTGGTTTCAGATATTTTTCCCCTAAAAAGAAAGTACTTTTGCTTTACAGTTATCTGTTATGAAGCTCGTCACCACCTTTTTGCCCACCCAATTTGAGTGAACCTTTTTGGAGTTCCTTAACCATTAGCACAGCATCTGACTATTTGAAAGAGCTTAGTGCAGATTTGCACATTTCACTGTTCGCTCCCTTCTCCAAGCCATTGATAAAGATGTTGAATAAAACTGGGCTCAGAACTGATTCTTGGTGGGACCCCACCAATAAAGTGACATTTTTCTGCCAGTAATAAAATACTGATTTGTTAAGGATCTCTCAGATGAAATAGCTGTACTCCTGTATCAAGTTGTTCTTATACCAATTCCTCTAATCCTAAAGAAGTTCCCTCAAGAAAAATCCTCTCCTCCTTGTGTTATTCTTGCCTTATTTTCTCTAGATGTGATGGCACACTGACCTGTGCACTCTTCTCTCTTCACCTGCATTTCCTTAGCTACTTCTTGCAGATATTAATAATATTTCTTTTGCTACCCATAGTCATCTTGTTCAAATGAGAAGTGCCATGTGAGGCATATTCTTAAAAATAGTCTTTCCTCCAACAGAGTTTACTACCCTATCTGTTGTGCTTGTCAGTGTACGTTGGACCACCTCACAAGTGTTCCTGAGTTTTGGTTTGGACTAGGAATGATGCTCTCAGTATTATTTTACAGATGTAGAAATGGAGCATAAAAATGTAAAAAAGTCATTTAAGTTATTTTTTCTGTTTCTGCTGTGGGATCACACATATACACTCACTCACTCTGGGAGTCACGGGACAGTTGTCCTCACAGGCAGTCTGGGTGCGGTATATCTTTACATCGGTGTTGGCATATGACACAGCATAATGGATAGTGGCAGTACAGGATTTAGGCTGAACCGTTTACAGTGCACCACTGTCCTGGATGGTAATGCCCATTTTCTATCATTTGTCTTGAGGCCCTTATTCTGGGTAAGAGAGAAGTTGCAGTTCTTTGTGCAATGGACTTTCCACTCTAGGAGTCCTGCACACATGTTACTGGAAGTTGGAGTTGGTGTGAACTTGAGTTTACATTAGCCCCTCATTTCTTTAAGATGAATAAATAAAAATTAGTTTTGAGGGGATTTTAATTCAAAGATTTACTGAAATTGTTGAGCAAGGTATGTTTGCAAACTTCATGAACCATGGCCAGGTCTTAGTTTCTGAGGTTAATTCGTTCCATCTGTTCAGTAGCATTATCTGCTTGTAATGGCACCAGATGGCTGAAAATTTTGTGGTGGTAAGAATACCAAGAATCTAGTGTAAATTGAATGTTTCCACCTTGTAATTTCTCTCTCTTGTGCTTTGAAGCATGTTACATTTTCTGTTTAACCTGGAATTAAACTTTTCTGACCTGGATCCATTCTGTCCTCTCTTTAAGTATCTTTCAGAAACATCTTTCCTTCTAGATTTACAAAAAAGTGGTACCACTTAAGCTATTTCACTAACTGTCAAAATAGGAACTTTACTGTATTCATGCACATACACATTCCTTTTTCAGTTTATCTTATAGTGCAACACATTCTGCAAATTCCTGATGCGCACATCTTTCTTTTTTATGGGAATTCTGCAGAGAAGTAAACTGCCAGGCTATTCTGTAATCATCTTTGATGTTGCAATAAATGCTGTGTTCTTTAAAGTTTTTTAACCTTTAACCAGCTAAAGAACAAATCAAAGAAGCAGATTTCTAGATAATTTAAAAAGACTATAGACACAGTAGATAAGTTGAAGTCTGTGTTTGCTGTGTATCAAAACACTTTCCCTCCCTGCGAAGATAGAAATTCATTGAGCAGCTAGCAGACAAACTTAACTCAATTTAGAGACCGCATCAATAAAATAAATGTATATTCAAAATGTGCAATTATTTCCGCATACAAGCATGTATTTACAGGACTAATGTTTTAAATTAGCCATGCTTCAGTATGCACTGAAGATGCCCAGTGAACATATGCAACCTGAAGCCTCCATATGTATGCTGCTCCAAGCAGCAGGTGCAAATCTGATCTCACAAAAGCTTCACCCAAGTCAGACGTCAGTGACTGTTGGTAATGTCCTCATGGCATCACTTGATGTGTGTGTCCCTGCTCACTGCTTCAGGGGAAACTTGCTGATCCAGTTTTAAAACCTACTAACACTTTACTCAGTCTTAGAGGGAGTTCAGCCTTACGCAATCAAGAGCAAAGTCCTCATCTGTAACCTGTAAGGCACTTGCCATCTCCATAGTAAGCCAAGACATCCCTCCCTCCACTTTCTTTCCCAGCAGCAGCTTGGCTAGTGATTAAGTCATGCAGGGGAGAACCTGTGCTTCAGACAGGAAATCTTCCTGTACCTGAAATTCCTGGGGATCACATTGTACCAAACATTAATTGCCTTCCTTTGGGGGTATAAATTTAATCATCATTGGTTCAAATTTGTTCATACCTTTGGAAATAGATATGCGCTGTCTGTCAGTGAGAGTAAGGGCCAGCCTGAGCACCAGGCGCTGAGAGTAACCCAGCRCAGGCCACCCTCACTGGCCAGTGCAGACCCACGGGGTCCAGATGTGACAAGCAGAGCTGGGTGCTTGTAAGGGTGTCCGTCGACAGCCCCCAGCATGGTGAGGGGATGAACCAGGTCCAGGATTCATTCGGAAGCCAGGGCCAGAGGTGCACACCCTACAGCCCTGGGCTGGACTGAGATGGGGCTCCCAAGGCAGTGTTGAGGGGTTGTCCCTCCCCAGGGGAGGCTGGGCAGGGACACTGGGGCCTGTAAGTGTCCTCAGGGCCCTGACTCTATCACTAGCAATTTTGGAAGTGCAAAGAGGGTTAAATGCTAAATTTGAGGCTGACAGAGGCTGACAGTGCTCAGCTCAGCAGAAGGTCCTGTACTGAGATAGCCTGTCACTGTCCTCATTTCCCTGTATCAGTTCATGTGGTAGCTCTGTATATATGCTGACCTCCTACCATTTGCTGAATAGGAGAATCTGTGCATATATTAGTTATTTTGAAGTAGACATATTTATTTGAATTTGTATGAATCGTGTTAAATGTTAACTTTTTTAGTCTTTATTTATAGTTATAATTTCATTCTCCCTTTTTGTTGTGGGTTTGTTGGGGTTTTTTTTCTGCATGAGAGCAAATCAAAGCATGAAACACTGAGTTTGTGGGTGGAATAGTGGTGTGTACAAGAGACACAAGAGAGAGCATATGAAGGTTAAGTTTCCCACTCTGGCAGCTGTTCTCTAGCAGAGCAGGTTATCTGGTTTCTGCTTAGCAACAGAGGCTGCACAGGGATTTGCTCAGAACATTTACCCAGGGTAGAAGCTCTGCCCATAAGCTGCTCTTCATACTGACCTCCATCTCCCCATGACAAGGGAATTTTGATGTTGTCATGTTTCCGCAGAGAGGTTTCAGGAAAAGCACTGAAAATCTTGAGAAACTTATTATATGTTATCACTATCTAATGAAACTGTTATGTTAACTGTTACCTAGGGCAACCTATGAGTAAGAAAGGTAGTGTAAGAGGAGATGAAGAGAGGACACAATTTTGTGTTTGGCCTTGCACCAGGCATGAAGTTAGCAACAGGTCTTCTAGTGTCTCTTCCCAAATAGCCTGATTCAGTGATAATTTTGTGTTGTCCTCTCTGAACGAAGGATACATTTCCCAAGGTGTAGATGAGCATTTCTTCTTTTATTGCTGCAGTCAATGCGATGAAGCTCAGTGGGAAATAGGCTGGGCACCTGTAAAAAGCGAGGTATAAAGTGCAATCCCTGGAGCTTAGCAAAGTGAGGTGGTTCCTGAGGCCCCACCAGCGGCTCCAGCACTCAGCAAAGGCTGCAACTCGCTCAGATTAGGCAGCAGATGCCCTGCAAGCACTTTTCCTAGTGTTGCTTTGACTAGTTGTCTTGCTGTTTCTCCCTGTACATCCTAACTCTACCCCTTCTTGGCATATACTGAGTCCCTGTGCAGAGGAGCTTTCAGTCTGCATTACTAAGTACAGTATCAGTGGAAAGTTGGTCTGTCACTGGGTCTTGTTATGGTATTTTATTACAACTAATCATAGTATACATTTGAGCTCAACATATTTTTTGTATACGTACAGTYTGAAGGACTGAGCTTGAATCTGAGGAAATGAGCATCAGCATGTTAATGTGCCTGTCACTTGTTAGAGTACTATGAATTAATACCTGTGAGAAAAGAGGGGTCCTGAAGAAAAAGCTGGAATTAGATATTTCTGAATGGAAACATTTCTTAACTTACCTTAGAGCAGCAACACATCTATTTTTGCTGTCATAATTATTTTGTTCTGACTCAGCCAAGTTCCCAAAAAGAAAGTCTCTTCCGTAAAGACTACAAAATAATACTATGCTGTTTTTCTTTCATGTGAGTGGAGAGACAGTTACTCATGCTAATGTCTCATTTTAAGGAACTTGAAATCTTCAGCAAGGTTTTGTTAGTACAAATACAACTATTTTTTATTATTCAGAACATCACGTTCAAGTAAACTGTAGACTTTAAGTTATTTCTGGCATCCAGGGCATAGTTTGTGAACTGATATGACAGTATCTCATATAAATTTTCCATCTGGATGATCACAGTGCAGTAGAAGTTTCTTGCTGTGTTGTCAAGCTAGAACCAACTGTTGTCACTGGCTGACCTTTGTTTTTAAGTACGTGGGAACATTACTGAAACGCTTCACATAATAGAGAAGAGCTGTTTCTCTGGTAGCGAATATCTTTATGTTGCCAAAGACTTCATTCATCTCCTTCTTTTGAATGGAGCACAGGATTCCCTGTCCTTCCCCACCGCAAACTTTCTAAAAGTATGTGAGCCAATTTCTTACCACTTAATCTCACAAAATGTCCTATAGGAGTCAGTGGCCTTGTCTAATGAACAAAAGTTAGAAAATCAAGTCTTAAAACAAGGCCAGAGAATGTTTTATTGTGCTCTGACTTGTGTAAAATTGCTGAATACAAAATACTGTGTGCTGCTAGGTGCGTCAGTGAGTAAGCTTTTTTTTTTTTCCTTAGTGCAAAATGATTGAGTTGGTTATAAGAGTAAGGAAGTATGAAGAACATGCAAAGGAGCGCTCTGATGGGAACATTAATTATGAATGACTTATTGATGAATGTAAGGGAGATGCTAGCCAGCTAGAGACTGGAAAATTATCAGCTCCAAAGAATAAGAAGCTTGTACTGAGAAATTGGTAAAAGCCCTCTATTTAATGCTCATACTTTGTTTCCTGAATTTCATTTGGTGTTTCCTCTTCAGAAAAAAAATTAGCTATGGGGGAAGTACCAGTCTTTTCTCCCACCCCCCTTTTTTACTTAGGCAAAAATAACAATTTAAAAGCAGTAAAGAATATCTGGTAGCAAATGTTTCTGAACACATAGAGCATCATAAATGGAATATCTAGGCAGTATGTACAGAAGCTGGCTCTGCTGCAGCAGTTTTCCAAAGCTCATTCCCACCTTAGAGGGAAAGATGTTTGAAAGCTTTCGGAGAATTCTGATTTACTTCTTAATAAATGCACTAATGTTCAGATCAAGCTCCTATTAGCCAAGTTAACTTAGAATATAACATATTGAATGTTTGAATAATTTTTTGTACCCTTCTGCATTGCATCTTTCCTTCTACAGTGTCTACTGCTCTGTTCATGGGCAAGTACAATTTTGAGCTGGAAGAAGGGGCAGGTTTTTCCAGTGCTGAATTCTGTAATGCAAGACAACTCTCTTTTCACAGGCTGGTGCAATGGCAAAAATTTGTTGTTGCATGGGGAGAGAGGAAAGCTCTGTACACCTGTGCTTTCTTTTCCTACAAAGATTTTAGCTTTTTGGTGATTTTTCTAAGTGAAATTCTAATTCTGAAAATGTAAACAGTTAGTGAAATTTAAATATAAAATATGCTCATGTATTTCTGCTGTAGTGCCCATTTTGGTTCAGTATGCCTGGTCCTGATACATGTGACTGGAAATCATATCTCAACAGACTTCTTTGTCTGAGTAGCTTTTATACAAGTAACTCATTGGTAAAGACATTGTAGTTTCCTCCTGGATCACAACTGACAGTTTCATAGATCTGAGAACACAACTTCTGCCTTTCAGTCAGTTGATTGCATCCCTAGAAACAAAAAGCACTGTTGCAGTATATCATGACCGTGATACAAAGACTTGCCCACTCAGCTAATTACTTCTGGTTGTTTTTTTCAGCAATAATGGATAACTTCTCAGAAAATGGTTGCCAGATGAGTATTTTGTCCCATCATTTTCATTATCTTCCTTAACTGGGTTCCTTTTCCTTCTTATACCACTGCTGCTGGACCAACTGGCTGCACTCCCCAGAGTGTTCTCTATTAGTTGTGTAGCATCTGATGCATTTCCCTGTGTGCTCAAAGACATAAACTAGATGCTCAGACAGCATAAGAAAACAGGAATTATAAAGACAAGAAAGGTTCCAGAACCAGCCTAGGGGCTGAGGAGATGCCTAGGACATGTGCCATCTCTCTCTAAGCTCCTTGGTAGAATATAAATAGGTTAAAAGTTGTTCTTAGAAGTTCTGAAGTGCCTTCAAAAACTATATAGTTAGTTCTAATTGGAAGACAGTGTTTATATCTTTCCTATAAGAACCAGAACAAAGAAATATTAATAGCTGCCTGCACATTGTAACATTTTCTGCATAATGACATTTTGCAGGCTTGATATAATTTTCTGCCATGTGCATCAGGGCATTAAATGAGAGGTCTTTAAAATTATCTCACCAGAACAGTTCTTTTTTCCAAACACCACCAAAAGAAGATGAGATCAAAGAATTTCATAAAAGGCGCTTTTTCACAGCTTATCTGTCATCAAATGAAGGTATTAGGGAAATGGCCTGAGAAGCTTTTCCTACTTGATACCCCTTTTGAAGTGACTAGAACTACAAAACATGCCATTTCTGCAGAGGATTCCAGTTGTGTTTCTCCCTCATATGAGAGGAAGGGCACAAAGAGCGTGTAACACCAGCTGGCACACTTCTGGGGTCCCKGCTCTCAGGGCTTGCTTGGGCTTTCAGGGAGCAGGCAGGGATCAGGGTTGCCGCCCCAGGGAGCAGCAGTTCTTCCCTGAGCTCACCATGGAGCTCGCGGCTACCAACACTGTAGCTTTGGGCAGACCAAAAGATTTGCACCAACTCCCAGAAAAATGCAGTGACAACAGAACACATATCTCTCCAGGATAATTTGGGGTTAAAGATTTTCCCAAAGTTAGAAGTCTTTTTGTTTCAGTTCATTTCTAAGGTTAGATGGTAGGGAATCAAGCTGATGAAACGGCAATGCATATAATTTGTTCTGCATCTTCATTGCATGCCCTCGGCTAACAAATTCCGCATATTACAGCATTAAAAATTTAATCCTGATCTAAACCCCATCTGAGCTAAAGAGAATCTCACCACTAAGCCCTGTAGATACTGTGTCAGAACATTAGATATTATATTACAGGTGTCACAGAAAACATTCAGATAGGCAGAAGGCATAATATCCATTAGTGACTGAGAAGAACAAAAATTAAAATTGTAATTCTTTTTTAAAGTGGGAAGAAACTAAAGAAAATGAAAATGTTTGCACTCATGATAATATTTTAGGGTCTTAATATGAAATTTTTGTCTATTCAAGAAACTCAAGTAGAGCTAGAATTTTATGTCATATTCTCAGTGAGTAAAATGACAGCTCTATGGAGAGCAGGCTGACAACTCTCCACCTGCTGTTTCTGTGCGACATTGAATTATTCTAAACTTTATCTTTTTTTAAAAAYAGGATTAATGAAATTTTGAAACATATTTTCTTTTTACTTGCCCTAGTAGGAGCCTGATACATCAACTAATCCAATGCATAGTAAATTTGGTCCAGATAGTAATCTGACAGAATTCATTATCTGAAAAAACAGTAGGAAGGCTGTATTCAAACATCAGGTATTCGTAAATTACACAGGAATAAGCTCTGTGTAAGGGACGTAACCTTCATCTGTTATTCTGGTGTGTATATGATTGTTAGTTGCAGATTCTAGGGTATAGATTTTATTCATATCCATACTTTATCATATTCCAAAATTTATGGTACAGATGAAGACCTGTACATTTCAAAAGTGATGTTAAAGTCAGTGGATTTTGCTGGCCACAGTCATGTGGGATTAGATTCTTTGAATAATTGAAACAATCAACTAARCTTTTCTAGAAGTATTAGCGCTAAGGGGATAACTAAATGGCACATTTTTTCACTTGCTACGAATTTGGGACAGGCTGGCTTCTCTTCGTTTTGGACAGTTTTAGAGTATTGTTGGATCTGTCTTTGGAAAAATCATTGAACAAGACTTCCTTCTTGAATGTCAGTCTAGGTAAAACCTAATGATCCCTTGACATTTTTTGAAAAGAATAGGTGATGTCCACGAGATCCTGGCTAATGTTTCCTGCTTTGAATCGTAAGTTTCCATAGTTCTGTGACYTACTGCTGGCACATAGTAAGTCCCCCACTCCCAGACAGCCAGTTTATCTCAATGTACATACGCTAGCCGTATTTTCCTTGTTGAACAGTACTATGGGATGCGTTAGGGGCATGAAAAACATGTTAAGAACCCCATTCTGTTCCAGTATCAATTGATATTCCACAGGGAGGCAACATAAATCTCCCATGACAAAAGCGACATACCAGGTCTGCTTTATGAAGATTAGAGATCTCAGACAAACATCTTGCTTAAAAACCCTTTTCCAGCAACTCACATTATAGATGAGTAAATACTACAATGCATGTCTTTACAGTAATACAGTGTAAAGGTTCTGAGAACCTCTGTACTGATTCTGAAAGCACTGTTTGGAAACTAATTGTATTCGATTTGTAGCTTTTTCTGGCCCTTCACATGGTATGGTATGATAGGGTAGAGAGGATTTTTTTGAGAATTATTCCAGTGTCTCAAGGAGGGCCAGCTATTCTTGAAACCATTTTCAAGACTTTAAAAGTGTTTTTTATCCCACAGGCTCTCAATTGACATAATGTCTGGGGTCTCTACGAACAAAATAGAAATATTTTATGATCAGTTTTGTAAAATCAAGAAAAATCAATAACCAGTTCTTTGTGTAAGAAACAAAGGTGGAATGCACAGAAGTGTTTCTCTGAAGGTAGTCTATAACTTGCAGCACAGCTAGGAATTGATATTTTGAGTAAGGTAAGCACAAGAAGTAATGCAAATGATTTGCAGCAGTGAAAAGAATTCCCAGTGGTATTTTCTATAAGTACTGAAATAGACTGCCAGTGGAGGTCAAGGAATGCTTATCAGTGGTGATTTTTAAGAGCTGATCAGATTACTTTCAGTAACTGATGCAATTTTCTGACCTGCGAGGCAGAATATGTTCAAGGAATACTATTTACTACTGGCTTCTGATGATGATGAGGGGACTGAGAAGGGAACCGAGCATTTCTGGCACAGCAGGAGACCCTGCTGCAACGGAGAGCAGACAAACCCACTTGTCCTCCAGCAGACCAGACTAGCAGAGACTTCTGCTTCCTAGGTCTTTGTGGGCCAAATGGAGTCCACTCACCAGGGCTGTTCAGGTTCACAGTTAGATTGCTGGCTCACAGTGCCCAGAGACTGCCTTGCAGCATTGAAAAGGTTAGTTCCTCTTGGCTTAGGTACAGCTGATCCTGCCTGTCAGTTGTGGGATAAGCTAGATGACCTTGCAAGACTTCTTTATCCAGTTTTATGTGGTTCTCTGACTCTCTCCAGTCTATGTTTTAACTTTGAGGTCATTCTTTCTTTCAAGAGCAAAAAAATGGATTTGAAATTGAATACTGGGCAAAGCTGAGTAAAACTGAGCAGTAAGTCCCTAGCTAAAATAGTATTCACCAGCTTGAGAGAAATTTGAAGTGTCTGGTTGACAAAAAATTTCTTTAATACAAAATCTGAATGCATGCATTTTTTGTTAAGTAGAAGATGCAAACATCCCATGTGAAATTTAAGATAGCAGTTCCTATGTACAGAGCATTTATTCCAAGAAATATGGGATTCATAGAAATTGTTCCCTTCTTATTTGGAATTCCATGAAAGCACTGGTACAAAACAGGAAAAACAACACAATTAGCCCTGAGTATAAACACTGAAATCAGAAACAGATAACATGTCATAGTGTCCTGTTGAAGATTGTTGCTGTAAACTCCAAAAAGGAATCAAATGAACAGGAGAGAGCTTTTTGTCATTTTCTTTAGTGTTGTACCTGGTTTATCTCTTGTTTTTATATTTGTCCCTCCTAATGCTGAGATTGTGGAAGATGAATCTGCCATCCTGGTTAGTCTTCTGCTCAGGGTGTTGAAGGTTTGCATATAGTTTTGTGTACAGTGTGCCTGTGCAATTTCCATCAGAAGCAGGAAATGTTTATTCAAGTTCTGAGGGGTGGGAGAGTTGCTGTAGTTTTAGGTAATTTTAAACAAACTGTTTGAGCATCCTGTTTAAATAGAGTTAAGTAATCACAGTTTTGTACTAGTTGGAAAAGAATTCCATACATGCATGATATGAATAAAATATCATCTTACAGAGCATACCAAGGTTGTGATACATCTGACTTGTGCAATAGAAGTTTTATCTTTGACTCTTGTTTTGCAACAAGTTTAATGGCTGAACATACTCCATTATGTAACAGTATTCTACTGGAATATGAACTATTTTGTATTTAAATTTACCTGTATTTAATACACATATTAGTTTCCTTGATATTTTCAGTAGCCTCTGGAGAAATCTAATTCAAATATGACTTTCTGAAATTGGGAGGAAAAAAGTATATTCACACAAAGAACTTAGTTTAGGGAACCTGGTGAGAATCAGGAAAAAATTATTCACAGCCAATTGTATGAAAACATAAATGAAGGAAAAAATGGTAGTTGGAGTAGSCTGGTAAGATTTATCAGTTGTGAATTTTACTTGAGTCCATGTTTGATGCCTTTCCTGAATTCTCTCATTTTAAGTGTTGTAAGGGTTGAACTGGGAGACGAAAAACAGTAGTGAAAAGATTTCTTCTCAGACTTGTAGCATGGATGCACATCTCAGATTTGAAACTGGGAGACAGATTGCATGATTTATTTTTGTTTTGTTATATTTCAGTAATGAGGCTGTGCTGAACTGCATATTGGGTCCCCCAGCTGGCAGGACTCATTTGAAAGGAAAAAAAAAAATTTGTACTCTTCAGATTGCAGTGATAATTGTACTTGGCATTATGTCTATCAATGGATTGTCTTTAAGCTACAATCTGATGTTAATGAGATTTTAATTGGAAAACAAATAAAGGACAGACAGGCTAATGACTGATAACAATTTTTAAAAAAAGTCTTTTTAAGGGCTACACAATAATTAATGTAAACAGTACATCAAAGTCTTTCCATGCCTAAGCTTTCATACGGGTTTACGTAGAAGCTTGTTCCTCAACAATGGTATTATTCCACATCTAAACAACTAATAGACTGTATCTGTTAAATCAAAACTGCCATCTGTTAAATCAAAACTGATTGGCAAGATTATTTGGTCTTACTAGTAGGAAGGTCTTGGTCATTAATCACACCTCCACAAAAAGGAGCTGGATTGAGTCTGTTATGTCCTGAGAGTTTATTACTATTGATATTTCTGAAAATTGCCCCCCTTTTCCCAATTAAAACTTACACATTATTCCAAAAGAAACAAAATGTAGAAGCTCTATCCAATGGAACTCATATAAAACCAAGCTAATATAAACTGGTGGGGAGTGCACATCATATATAGGCTGATGTTAACAAAAGATGTATAAATAAAACTAAAAATCAGAGAATGGCTTTGAAGAGGGAAGGTTATGGTAATAATCAGAATAAAGAATAAAGGATTAGTTAGAAGGATTTACTGTAGAGCTAAAGGATGGCTATTTTGAATGTCAAGGAGGAAGAAAAATGAAATTAGGGCACAATTAAAGGAGTGGAATTAGAGAGAAGATGAAACAAGATTTCTAGTTTAAGTGACAAGTGTACTTCTCCAGATAGTGATAGGGACAGAGACTAGAAGAGAGGTTGCTTTTAGAGTCCAGTTTTGAAAATGTAAAGCATGCAGGAGAGTATCCCAATGAAGAAAATCAAGAGGTGAGACCGGAATAATAGAGATGTTAATCATAGAATCATAGAATAGTTTGGGTTGGAAGGGACCTTTAAAGGTCATCTAGTCCAACCCCCTGTTAAGACAGGCAGTTATGCAATCCAGTATAGTAGTTAAAGCCATAGTCAGAAAATACTATGGAAACACAGTGTGAAGTTGAACTTTTTATGTGTTGACTTCTAGCCTGTTTACTCCATATCCGCTTTGCTTTTGAAATCTCTTACCCATGCTCTCTGCTCTGTTTTTCTTTCCATTTATTATTTTAAGTATTCTCATTCAACCATACCTTTTGAGAAATTCAAGGAAAAGCAGGTATGATTAAGGACTAAAATAAACCCTGTAAAAGAATCTAATTACTTCAGAAAACATATTGGCTTACTTTGCAGTACTTTTTTTGCTTTATAGATGCCAAGAGAGGATTAATCTATCATGTCTTTGTGTTTGATTTTGCCTTTTATTTCAGTTTATATAATTAAAGAGTTCCCAGGACTGCTTTACGTTTATTTTGTTCATCAAAACATACTTCTCAAATGTTATGAAAATGTAGTCCAAAAATAATGCAGTCCAAACCCATTCAATTTTCTCTTGGAATACAATCAATGATAAAGTCATACCTTGTATCTCATTTTTAACTGAGTAAACACTGTTTTGTCCCTTAATAATGCATAATTCTTTAGGGCGTTCACTTTATATTCTCCCACTTCAATGTTTGAATATATCCTGGTGATACATGTAGCAAGATGCATATAATCAGGCATGATACAGTTGTTTCACAAGTACTGTTTGAGGATGAAATCCTCTCTACGTTGAAGTCACAGAGGTCCATTGGGTCACTCTGTGCGTATGCATACATTATGACAGAAAGGAAATATCCAGAGTGATAGGAATCTGTATTTTGATCATTAACTTTTGATGAAAGATTGGGAAAAAATTTAAGTAGCAAAAATCAACATAGTGTCTCTGTTGTTGCTGAAGTTAGGGGAATCAGGAGAAAAATGGACTTACCAATCTCAGATCATTATTCGTTAAATATTCGCTCTTCTGTTGCATCCTCTTTTCATGTAAATTTGAGTCGCAGCTGATCATGCCATTGTCCTGAGCAAAAAAAAAGACCAGAGAGGGGTTTTTAAAAAGTAGTTTTCATAGGGACTGAGTATATTTCATCAAAAAAGATGGTACCTTCTAATGTTGAAACTCTGGCCTGCTGTGCATGTGCATGTTGTGCATCTTATTGTTTACCCCATGTTAGTGGGTGAGAATTAGTATTTTTCTTCTCTCAAAATCAAATCCTTTCCCGGTCTCACTGTAAACAGAGAACAGAACTTTCAAACTACTTTTTTTCTGTGAATTCTCATTGGGAAGCTGAAACATGCACCCAAGAAAGCTGGAAAAGTAACTTGAAATATCAGTGTACAGCAGAAAAATGCAACAGCAGAGCAATTTCAATCACTGAGCTGTTAATTCTGGTTTTAGTAGGTATACTTTTGAAGAGGTGGTCAACTAAGCTGCAGAATCTGCCAGAAATACCCCATCACATTGAGAATGGGATGTGCATAATAAGGAAGATGTGAAAGAGGATAGGAGAGTTAGCACACTCCAGCTCTGGGAATGGAGCTGCTGCTAAAGCTTTTGTTCAGACTGTCTAATGACAAGATATTCTGCTAAACAATCCAGGTTAAATTTTCGGTTGGCTAAACTGGAAAAGTCCTACAAAGGACTGAACCAAAATAAAAGAACTTGAAGTTTTAACTAAACACAATTTCTGATATTTAGAATCAGCAATTAGGCGTTTGGTGAATGTCACAAAAAACATTGGTTCTGTTTGGATCAAACATAGAGTATTTAATATAAAAATGATTGATACGATGTATATCCTGACATGTTAGGAAATGGCCCTGATGTATACAATCATGTAAACCATCCTTTTTTTTTTTTTTTTTGTGCACCATCCCCAGCATTTGGAAGAGTGGTGGCATCACCATTGGGAGCAGCAGCTCCCACCTCAGTGGCAAGTTGAGGATGACCGTTTGGGAGTCACAGTTGTAAGACACAGCACAATCACTTTGCATCAGCATCATTTGTTTTATACTTGTGATACAGG
Organism: Phoebastria nigripes; assembly: GCA_035582835.1. Lineage (NCBI taxonomy): Eukaryota > Metazoa > Chordata > Aves > Procellariiformes > Diomedeidae > Phoebastria > Phoebastria nigripes. Next base: position 70,989 of record JAYKAV010000411.1, on the reverse strand, counting down.
TGTAGCAAAAAGGTAGCAATGTTGAGAATGAGTATGGCTGCTCGGGGGAATGTGAATTGCAGCTTCCTTTTCCTGGTTGTGCCCACTCACATCCAGACTGTTGACTTTGGAAGGGTTAAAATAGCAATGTAAGAAGGTTCAGTTTCAGCAAGCGTTAGGAGAAGTTACTTTAGCCAAATGTTAGTCARACGCTCCCTAGCCTACAGTCCAAATGGGTTTTGTACTTGAAACGCTGGACTATATCCACGTGAGATAATCTAAGGCAATGTGTTCAAAGGGACACTCAGACCAAAACTGCTCTTCAGAGATACTGTCTGTAGTGCAGTGATGAGGAGCCTAATGAAGGACAATGCCTGCATCATCTTAGGGGTGTTGTATCCTCTTATGCTACATTACAGTACCAGTATAGCTTTTGATTGACGTTATCACAAAACTGACTGCATTTGGTGTTATCCTTAAGCTCTAGCTTCTGAAATCATAAGGCCATCTGAGAGCTATCAGATTTTCTTTTAAAAGCAAGGCTGTAATTCTCACTGATTCCAGAGAGGAATCAGAGAGACGGCACAAGGACCCATATTTTTGCTTAGAACAAGAAAAGGTGATATTTAAAGCCTACAATAATGTCAAGAGATCTGCACTATGATTTTGAACGTTTCTTATCAGCAGTATTAAGCATTGCAAAAAGAACAAAGGCATGGCTCTAAAGCCGTGCTCTTTTGGGTGTATGATACAGCCAGAAGCTTTGATGCTTTTCTTTAGTAGGTTTTCCTTACTAGGGAATGGTAAGAAAAATGTTGGAAAATGTAACAAAGTTGTTAGCAATGTTCTACCAAGAATGCCAGTCCATGCGGATCTCCTGAATTTGATCCAGTCTGGCAGTTTCTGTGTTCCCAAGATACAGGGGGAAAGGCACAAGGTTTTTTTCTGCATCCTCTTTCTGTAATCAGCAAAACGTCAGCCAAACATTTGTAGCCTCCTCCAGGAAACATCCCTGATAAGTATAACATTTAGGCACTTAATGAGCAATATTAATGCACATGCTTAAGTTTAAGAATATTTTTAAGTGCTATGCTTTGAATCTGAGCCGTAGAGTAGATGATTAAAGACAAACAGCAAACATTTATGAATTTCTGGACTCATATATATAAACTATGTAATCTGCAGGCTTGGATACGCTTGTGGGAGATTAATTAACTTCCATCTTCTGTTGGTTTTGCTCGTCCAAAGCAATGCCGCATCTCATCTCCTTTTCTTCAACGCAGCACACCAGAAACCATGAGCCAGAGCCAAACTACAGTGTGACATGAAAGTTGGAGAGGGGCTCCCTTCAGTGAAGTCCCATGCTTACACACCTGTGTATTGTGTGACCAGAGAACGAAATGTGAGCTAATGCAGAGTGAGGAGTATATGCCCAGATCTGTTCTCCACGTCACATGAGAATTACCTCCACCTCTGTCTAAACTCATGTGCATATAGATGTAGGTATTTTACAGTAAGGAAATAAAGAATGTGGAAGTAGGCTTAGAAACCAAGGGTGAATGGGCAAAGAGTTGGTGATTATTTAGGGCTGTTAGTACAGATTAGCGAAAACTATGAAAATTTATAAGAAACGTTTACAAARAATAGGATCTAAATTATATTTAGCGGATGTGTGTCATTTCTTTGCTTATGCCTCCATCTGCATTGTCAGTTTAGATCATAAATGTTTCAAGATGCCAAGCACACATTTAGTTTACTGGTGTTCTCAGTTCTGACTATTTCACTGAGTGCTTAACTTTTGGATTTTTTTTTTTTTCTGAAATGTACCAAAATGGGGTGATTACCTGAGAATCTCAGTTGCTGTTCTCCAAGTTCCCTGCCCCCGGCAGGGAGGTTGGACTAGATGACCTTTAAAGGTCCCTTCCAACCCAAACTATTCTATGATTCTGTAAGTAAAGTTCATTTCTAGTTCTCCATCATGGAATAAGGCTTGAAAACTTGAACTTTGAAGTGATAAGCATCAGAAGAAAGTAAAAAGAACTTGATATGTATTCTAATAATGTAGTTATATTTCATTGTCTTATGAGAGTTTGAGGCAATTCAAAAAGTCATATGTAAGTGCTTGAGATTGGCAGCACTGGTTTCTGTAGCTTAACAATTCTAGTTTGTTTTTACATAATTTGGGAAAGATACTTTGCAGACAAAGTAGCTGGTAAGAGATAAGAGAAGAAATAAGGAGCCTGAAATTTGCCCAGCAGCCCATCAGTAGTTGACAGAATTTACTTTGTCTCTTCATTGTTATGGCTATATATATGCTGTTAAAAGAAAAGGCATCATTTAAGTATCTCCGTTATTATATAAAAATTGATTATAATTCCACATGTATTTGTTGATGTGTGGAGATTTGTGTATGTGTTGCTTATTACTACATTTTGATTCTATTCCCTTTTTCTCATTTCTCACTTTGAGACTCTTGTCTCATTTTCTTTAGGTTTGGGGGATTTTGGTTGTCAGCTTTTCCTTTTTCAGAATTGTAGTGTTTGTTTCTTTCATTTCTTGACGCAAATGCTGCAGTCGCCTAAAGTGTAGTTTCAAGCAGTCCTTTGTATGACTAAAAGAAATTAGCTAAATAGCACTGTTTAATTAATTTCAGGACCGCCTCTTTTTCGTCATGGAATATGTAAATGGAGGAGACCTAATGTTTCAAATCCAGCGCTCACGCAAATTTGACGAACCTCGATCCCGCTTTTATGCAGCAGAGGTCACATCAGCACTCATGTTTCTTCACCAACATGGCGTCATCTACAGGTATTTTTTTTTAATCAAAAATAAAGTATTCTTGAGGCTTGGGGCTGGTTTTGGCTGAAATCCTCTGTCTCTTAGCAACCAGATTTAGATTAGTTGTTTGTTCCAATTTGCTTACATAGAACTTTTTTTGGCTGTTTATCATTGAGAATGTTAACATTTGAATAGCCTCTGCAGCAGTCGCCAGCTGTGTGTGCCAGTTTTGTATTATAGTCCAAATAAAGAGGTTTTGAAAAAGCTTGGCACAGTGCGACCCAGAGGTGACCTTTCTGCAGATCGGCGCAATCTCTCCACTTTCCTCTCTGTGCCATAGATTTCCTCTCGGTTTCTAACTCCCTGCCGCTTCCTGAGTTTGTTTGTCCTAGTTGTCTCCACTCTGATACAATCGGGATGGTCGTTTGCAGTGCTTTACTTATGCCCCTTCCTCTTGACTGTTTGGGTGAAGGCGTAGTCACCAGCAGGAAGTGGCTCTTTGCAGACAATTTTGATTTGCTTGCAAGTGCCCCACATCTATTTGAACCTCCGCCCCCCACCAAATCTCTAATCTTCAACACCCATGCACACACACAAAATAAGCGCCTGTCGTTGTGCTGTGTTGAAGAATGCATTTAGGGATAGGCTTTTATTATTAAAAATAAGGAATCACTTTGAAAATCTTCACCCTGATGTCAATGTGTTTATTAAGTCCTTTATCTTGTCATTTCACCCTTCCTCTCTCTTTTTATCTGTTTTTAGCAGCCTGTTGTTGCTTGTGATAAATTCGGGCTTTCACAAGCAGAGTGCTTTACAGGTTTTGTGATACAGGTCTGTCCTGTCTACTAAAAATTCTGAGTTCTGTGGATCTAACTGAGTTTTGATATTCTCTTGATATTCTCACCTTCTTTAAGATTATCAGTTTTGATTTGGGGTAGTCATCTCAGGGACAGGCAGTCTCAGATTTCTTGAGCAGAACCATCAAGATGAGGATGTGGAATTTGTCACATCCCTGGATTCGTATTAAGGCTGCTCTCAAGAGTACTACAAATGGAAAGTGAATTTTAAATGTTTAGTAACCAGGACTGAGTGGTACCTTCCATCAGAGGCCATTGGCTTTCCCACCAAGTGGGATTCAAAGGGAAACTTCTCAGAAAAGGAGTCTCCTTTCCAGAGACATTGCAAACAGCAGGACGTTGCATTTCTCAGGAAAATAAATCTCTGTGAAAGTGGTCTTTCAGTCAAAAATCCAGTTTTCTTTAGAAAACTTTTTTGCCAGCTGCAGCTCTTAATCTCCATCTTTTATTAACACTTGTGTGATGTTTGCATACTGGGTTGGACTTCAGGCCCTACCACTTTGTACGGCTTTGTTTTCAAGTGCTGAAGATCCAACACATTTCTTACCTTTGCTGCCCATATAACATTTCCTATTGTTATCTGCATTTATTTTCAAAGCTATGTATTTGTACATTTAGATACTAGAAGGTGGTGACTTCAGAATTTCATAAGTATCCATCATAAGGGAAACAGACAAGATTGGTGCTTCAAAAAGTGAAGGATTCTGAGGATTTGTTTCCATAAAAAGACTTGAGCCAATTTCCTCTTCCTGAAAACTGGAGTTTGGACACTTTGTAATTAGCAGTCAGTTCAGTGATTTCTGTGAACCAGCAAGAAAGAATTGGTAAAATTACCTTCCCCCTTCTTTATATGAGTATGCATTCATTACTCCTCTTCCCTTCCTGCTCCCATCGTTCGACACACATCCCCTTCTCTCTCCTCTCCTTTCTCTTTTCTCCCTCTTTTCCCTTGTCTTATATGTAGCTTCTGCTGTGTGTTGGCTCCTAGCTGCATTGAATCGCTTCATGTGCCTGCATTCTTTCTATGACTTTTTATCATAGTCAAAATACTTCAATCCCAAGAGAAATGTCATTCTGATGAGACAATGCTTTGTAATTTAAACTTTGCAAGATACTGTCAACTTCTGATTCAGAGACTATGCTGACATGTTTTTGGCATGCTACAGTAAAACACTAAAATTGTAAATGGCGTGTTATATTGGGTGTGTTATCAGAAGAAGCAAAAGAAGAGAAATAACATGAGTTGTAGGATGAAAGCAGAAACTAAAAAAAGCAACAGGAAGAACATTAGGAGTAGATTTAGTTGTATTCTGCTTTGACACAGACTTTTGGATCTGAGCATAGTTATATCCGTAAGAATAACTCATTTTCCCAACCGGGGGTTGCTAGGAGCTTCAACAATTCATAAAATGTGTATCCCAGTTACTATATAAAATACAAGTAGAAGGAAGAAGTTAGAGATTATCTTAAAAGAATTAATCGTAAGAAAATGTCACAATTCATTCATAGTGTGCCAGGCCCTGGGAGAATGCATGTGTTGATGTCAAGCATATGTTAGAATAGTTGTCTTGCACAGAACAGTTTCAGCCTGATTATTCCATACCTCACTGCATCGTTTATTACAATGTTAAAAATGCATTGGGATCAAGTCACTCCTTTACGTCTCCAAAGCTCTTATTAGCTGGCAAACAAGGAAAGGAAAGGGGGGAAAAAAAAGAAAAGAAAAAAAGAAAAGAAAACCTATGCTCCTGAATAACTACCAGTCATAACTATCTGACATGCCTTCAGATATTTTAATAAAGAATACTTGTCTTCTGTGTAATTATATCTCTAGAAGAAACATTGTGGTGTGAAATTAATGGTTATTCTCCAAAGTGGGAAATGCTGCTTGTGTGGGCAATACTTCAAGGAAAGTGGGGAATATATAAATAAACTAAGATGTTTGATGGAAATGCAGGTTTCAAAATAGCTGCTATACCTTCTGATCTTTTTTCAGCCATGTATGTGGAAGTATTTGTTTGGAGCTAAACATAGTTATATTTTTGGAAGTAAATAACTACCTTTAGCTCATGCTTTGGCTTGTTGGTTAGATTTTTAGACAGTGCTATGATGATACTAAATGATCATCTTTTATAATAACTAGTTTATCCTCATTTCCCCTGAAGTTCAAAGAGAAAGCTAGCTCCCTGTTTGGCAATAGAAATTATTCTGTGAGTTTACATCTTTGCAACTGGCCCAACAGTTGTTCCCAGACTTGTCCAGTTATCTGTGTGCCCACTGGAATTACGTACCTTCCTTTTGTTTATCGAGTTTACATTGGAAATAAAGATGAACCTCACAATTTTTATATATAAAGATGCTGCTGCTACTRAATGCATCTTGTATGATAGATAAACTTTAGGATAATTTTCGGTGTGGCATTTTTAAGGGTATAATGTTACTGTTGTTCTGTCAAAAAGACTTAAACAACTTAATAAAAATATTTGCATTATCCCTGCCACTCATCTGGCATTCAGCTATTCAGGCATATGTCAAGCTGGGGCCTGATAATACAAGTAGAGTCGATCAGACACTAGAGAAGTTTCAATCGCAGTTTCTGGCAGTCCTTGTTGTTTGTGTTATGCAATTGCAACACTTTGAAAAAATGTATCCAAGCTTCAGGAATTAAGGGCTAGACTATGAATCTCATTTTGCCTGTGAGCTGAACTGGACTTTGAACTCGGTGATGAAAGGTTGTGGACTGTGTTCACTGTCACCTGTCCCTGGAGTCTGGTATATTTAAAGTCAGTCATCATCAGCTTAATATATATTCTCACACAGGGAAGCTGCAACAAACTGGGTGTTAAGAAACTGCCAATTCCGTACTCCGCTCTTGTACTGACTTTCAACATTCCTGTGCACTTTCCACAGATATATGTAAATGTTACATGTTCTTGTTTCACCTGCAGTTGTTGGGCTGAGGACAGGAGTACCCGGGTGGGTGTGTCTGGCTCTCGTTGTAGGAGTTAAGTGAGGTGACACAAGTGGCCCACTCTGGCCTGAAATACATACAAAGAACTGTTGTCTCCCCAGGCAAGGACATCAGTACTAGAATGGGGTACCACTTCATTAACATAAATGCCGGTATCCCCAGTTCATATGTGATTTAGGGAATAACTCTGTGAGCTACAAACCTTGTTTCAGTGAAGACCTGAAGGGCCAGTAGTTGCATGTCGCGTGATCTCTGGCGTGCTCCAAGACCATTCAAGTGATTATCGGGGTGCTCTCTCTGAAATACAAAAGAAGGAAACTGAATGTACACAATTTCAGTTCACTTGAGAGGGTGAAAAATATCTTAACTGGGAAATTACTGTCACCTGCTTTGGGTTAACTCATTCTTTTGGTTTCGAATGTAAGGTCTGTGAGATGTTGCCTTCAAATCGTACAGCACCTGGTCACAGGGGAGTCCTCATTTGTAACTATGGGTTATCATGTTCCTCAGCGATATGAAGTAATAACCCAGCCTATAACTTGCTGCAGCTTTCTGAGGCTCTGTGCACTTTGTAATTAGTATGTTGGTTGTGATGAAGGATATTTTAACACTGAATTGAGGAGAATGCGAATATAAATATGCTGATGCCAATCCTTGAATACCTCTGGGCTTTTTCCGTACACAAATACCCCAAGAACTTGTTTGAACACTAACTGAATTTTTCCTTGGATGATCAGTTTTCCCAGCATTCCCATTTATCAGGGTAACACACACGAGTGTTTCAGAAAGAAGAACTACCTAAAATTAAAAGCACTTTCATTAGTGTGTTTTTATGCGAAATAAGAATATTTAGAAAGTCTGACTTCACTGGCGGTTGTATGATTCAGTGCAACCTTGGCAGAGTAACGAGGAGTTATATTTACACTGATGAAAATGTTGCATGGTCAGTGGTTAACATGTTAAAAGTCATCATTCTCCCAAGTTACCTTACTGTGTTATTTCCGAGTGGCAGCAGCCAAATAGAATTCCCCTCCTCCCTTTTTTTTTTTGCCTTTTTAAAATACAAAACTAGACACAGAGCATTTTGGTTTAAATTTGTTTTTAAGTATGTAAAGATCATCTTATTGCAACTCTAAACAGTTAAAGGTTAAATTGCTGCTTGAGCTATGGTCCGTGAAGGAGGGCAAGAAAGACCTTGTACCCTCAGATAGCATATTCAGACCTAAACACAGGAATATCCTGAACTCAAGCCCTTCCCCACATGAACTGCCTGTTGCAGGAGTCTGCCACAGAGAAGTTACAGTTTGCTTCCGGCGCAAGTGAGCAACAAACTATTTCCATCACCTTCAGTAAAAGCAGGAAGCAAGGTGTGAACTGTGCTGCTGCATGTGTGTCTGAGTCCCAGTGCCTCCAGGGACTGCTGCCCAAGCTGCGCCACCTGACCAGTGCTCCTGGCCGGGTTTGCGCCCCGGGCTACATCCGTGCTCTGCTCTGCCTGGTCTAGTTTCTGAAACTGAGCATGAGCTCCGACGGGATTTTAGTCGGTGGCCTCCTGCCCTCTTTGCACTTTTTCTTGCTGGATCTAGGCAGGCCAGCAGTCGTGAAATGCATAAATAAGCAGGATATCTTCCCCTCAGGAAAAGGCAGTGGGCTGGGGTGGAGAGGAGCGGGGCTGAGGGAGATGAGAAGCAGGAAGAAGGGTTGGTTCCCAGGCTTCTGGCATTCGGACCGAGGGAGTCCACCCTGCCATCTGCCCAGCTTATGTATTGTGCTAAAGGCTGCTGTCGTATAGGAGAGCCTTTGACAAGGTTTCCAGCTGTGGAAGGATGAGTAAAGGCTGTGGGAATAGGATATGAACCATGCGGTCTTGCCAACAGTAGAATGCTTTCTAAATTTCTCCTGGGTTTGGAACATAAGAAAGTCCTCAGCTAGCTCTTCCGTGGGAGTTGGGTATGTGGAGGAGCAGTGCTGGGCAGTTAATATTTAGAAGGATAGAGCAGCACCATTGACCTCATTTGGGGAATGACAAGGTACTTCCAGGGGGAGTTCCCGGTAGCGAGGTCAGCATTGGTTTTTTTGCTTCATGTTTATTTGGTGCAAGATTTTCTTGTTTAATGACCGTTTGTATAGTGCTGTATTGTGTAAATAAAGCTATGACCTTTACCTTCTGATAACAGTATAGGAATGAGTTAATGTTAAATGAGAGAGGGCAGGGAGTGGGAATCTGCCAGGGTTAATGCCAAGTTTACATTCCTGTGAGGGCAGCCATGTTCCGGTATGCTCAGTAGAAAGGGCGACAGCGCTTCTCAACAGATAATAGCAGCAAAATGTTACAGAGCTTATTTATATTTATTTCTGGGTGAATGTCAGTGATTTTAGATGATTGATGTTTGTGCTTTTATTTTATAACAGGGAGAAATGTGTGTTATCTCTCTGCATTTGATAAGAAGATTTTAACTGAGAGAAACATACACAAAATAAAAATCCAGTAGAGCTGCAGCACATGTAAAACTGAAATGTACTGATACAAGGCAATCCCTGTAGTTCTCCTAAAATGCTGAGACACAGCTTTGTTTCTACAGAAACATGTACACCAGTTCCAAACAAAATCAAAAAGAGAATGCTTTTTGTTTCGCAGTGCATTAAAACTCTGACGGTGCTTCCTAAATGTAATTCTGCTGCTAACAGACAAAAGTTAGGACTGAATTTTGCTGTGCCCTTCAGTCGTGTTTGTCTTCAAACAATGGAAAATATTTCTATAACCCAGTTGCAGTGGTGTTGAAACTATGTCATGTTAAGGGTGAGGCTTTGCCTCTTTGCATGCTATTGAATGCATCTGCCAAAGTTTCATAGTAATACAGAGAAGTGCACAGCAAACATGGTTCTGAGGCAATAAGCATTTCACAGAGATTTTGTTGTGCTCTTGAGATGCAACAGAGAAGTTGGAGAGTAATGCAAAATGTCAGATGAAAACATGTAAGGAACTCTAGTGTTTTTTAAATAATGATATTAAAAATGCTGAACAATCTTAAAACAAAATTTGGATGATACACTTTGGTAAAGACATTTGTGTACAACTTTGTCTGTCTTTTGGTCAGAACCTTGCTATTTTTGGCTCAAGGTTTGCATTTATTCTCTTTGCCCCCTCTTCCCCGCAACTTTATCCACCTCCTTGTTATAAAAGAGCTTATCACTTAGATGCTGCTCCAGCAAACATTTCTGCATGCAGATCACTGTACTCATAAGCTGATTTTGATTCAGTGAGACTATTCATATGCATGAACTGTGCAGCTTCCTGGATGGGACCTTGGTTTGACTTTTCAGATTGAAAATGTGTTTCTTTTAAAATAGAAAATCATCACATTTGAGAATGCACTGTTATTAAAAAGCATATGTTATTTTGCTTACCGTTGTAAAAGGCTGTGGAAAATGAGAATTTAGCCAATCTGAAAACTAACATAACTTGAGTTATCACTGAAACTTTTGAAAACTTAAAAGTGTCTGTTTAGCTGACAACTTGTACTCAAGTGTAAGAAAACAGAAATAATATTGTTCACCAGGAGGTTAACTAAAATGGCCTAATGAACTAAAATGGAGAAAATATAGCCAGTAAGAACCCCAGCGTTTTGGGGAGTGCATCAAAGTCTTTACTGCTACCAGAATAAACAGTGGTGGGATTACATCAGAAGGACCTTGGACAGACTAGGTACAATCTAACCAGGGGAATCAGAAAGTGGAACAAAATGGATCAGGTGGCCATGACTGCTGAAAATGAGCACAAAGGTGAGGGGTAACAAGGCCAGAGTGGTAACGAGTCACTTAGCTTACCTTCTCGTGTCAGAAGTAATGCCTGCCCCTCTCTTCAGCTTCCAGTGTTTCACAGAGTCCAAACAAGCAGCTTCTCAGAGCAGCAGACAGTGGCAGAAATACATTGTCTTCATCATCTCAGCAGCATTGAGTATGTGTGGAGGAGGCAGATGCGGAGCAGGGCTAAGCAGGAATGGCAGTGAGGCCAAGGCCAGCTTTTACCGAGATGGGAGTTTGTGTGGTTTCTGCACTATGATACACCCAGGGATGGACGGCACCAGGGAGAGACACTCTCCTGCCACCACCAAATTGAATTTTGACCCCCCAAGACCACTTATGTTGGGGGTATAATGTTTTGGATTCAAAAAAATTCCTACAGTAACATCCAGCGCCTGAGAAGAAGCCCAAGCGGCACTTCTCACAATGTACGCACCAGATGGGTCTTCGCTTCTTGCCTCCTGCTTCTAGAATTTGTTTCCAGTAGTCAGTCTTGCGAAACAGCAGAGAGAGAAAAAATAAAGGGGAGAGGCCAGAGATAATGCCAATGCTTACATAGGTATATTTTTTCCTCCAGACTTATAATTTCCTTCTGCTGATGTTATGGAAGTCACAGAAAATACTGTTCTTCAAAGCATGTCAAATGCAAATAGTACATGCAGTTGTGTACGTTTTTTAACGTAGATTTGACAGTGGCAGTTGTAAAAGTATTCTTCACGAGGTATTCCAGTCTTAGGACATGTGATTGCCCTTTCAAGGGGAGGGAAGGATGGAGTGGCTTCAAGAGCAGATAGCCAATATAGCAGCTGGTATGGGTGCACCTTGGTATGAAACTGAATAATACAGAAGCAGTGCCGTAAAAAAACCAACCAAAGAAAGCTTGGTCACGAATAACCTGAACTGAGGAACTTCATGTGTTCAAAATGTGGAATATTAAGGATAAAATTAAGTAGTAACAAGTAAACATTATACCACTTCACCAGGTATTTACTTGATTTATTATAGGGTTTCCAAGGGAGATCCTATGGTCTATTAACACCCATTTAAAAAAATGCCTAAATATATTCTGACAAACACAAATAATGAGTCAGATGGAATTGCTATGGTCAATTAAGTAGGTAATGGATATTTAAAAGCTTCCAAACATCAATAAATCTGAAACAGCTCTAATGGAGTACTTGTAGAACAAAAATAATACGCACTTATGAAACTGCCTGAGTACATATTTGCCTAAACTTAACCACCAATAAGASGACAGCAAGCGTTTATGGTACTGTATACTCAGGGCATAAAAAGGCATACCAAACATGTGCCAGTTCATTTGTTCATAATCTGTAATAGGTCCAAAGGGGCCATAACTATTATAAAGAGGCCCTGATTCTCATTTATATGAAAGTCTTTAAATACCTGATAGCATAAAAGGATCCTCAGATTGTGAACGGGAGAAGCAGACAGCAGCTCAGCAGCATACCCCTTGGCATGAGGCTGAAGGCAGTCCTTTGCAAGCTGGTTGAAGCTGCCTTATGAGGCTGAAGGCAGTCCTTTGCAAGCTGGTTGAAGCTGCCTTTACCAAAACTCTCTGAGCTGGTTTCCACAGACACTGAGGTAGAAATACCCAGGGTGGAGGTGAGAGAAACCCTTTGGACAACACTGGTTTTTAGGCAGGTTCTCTTTTCACCTTTTGAAAATTCACAAAAGAAAAAGGAGGGGATCTTTTGTCAGCCTCCACAAGATCATAGCGAGTGGTAATCTTGCGCACACAGTAGGACAAAAGTTCTGGTTTTCTGTGGATGACACGACAGGAAAAGGACTTGGCTACAATTTTTAAAACATCTGCAGATTGGGTAGAAGTTGTTCTGTCCCTGAGCAGAAGAGTCAGAAGAAATTTTGAAACAGCATCCTGGAAATTCTCTGTGTAGTAATAGCAACAAAACATTAACTGGTACTAGTGAGCTACAGCTTATAAAGCCAGAGATAATTCGGTGACAAATCTGGTATAAGTCATTACCTCTACAGCCTTTTTTCCCCCTGACTTAGCTATGGGTGCTCTTAATTAGGCCAAGATAATTGTCTGTATAAACCCAACCCGAGAGATTTAGGCTAAAATCCCCAAATCCTGCCATAGAAAATGGGGTTTATTTTTTACACACCTTATTTAATAGGATCCATTTAAAAAGCAATCAAACACAGTTATGTTTGCCTAATTAAAGCAATGGTAGCATGGGCGTATGAAAGAAAGTGGAAGGGATGATGCCTGGGGCAGAGTGGGCAGTAAAGGGTTGAACTGTATCATTGCTAATGGAGTACTTCATGTCATCATTTGAAGTCTGAGTCTGGGTTGAGAATCATACTAGAGCGCCCCTTAATATTTCATTTGCTATACTATCAAGTCTTAACACAATGCTACAAATTGGCTACAGAGAATCTAAACTAGTACCCACATTTGTTTCAGGGTTGGGCAACACTGAGTTTAATACATCGTATACATGTCTTTGGGATATAGCACAACTTCTGCAACTTCTCTCCCATTTTGTTTTAAAAGTGTTTTGATAATCTTTCTCAGAGATTCATTTGTTCATGCATTTTTATTTGGAATTCAGAGTGTGATAATACATAATAAAGATATGTTATAAATGTGATTACGACATGATATGGGTGTATAGAGGCTGCTATCTAGTGTATAAGAGACTGGTTCTTTAAAAATCATGATTCTCATTTACAGTAAAAGCTCTTTCTGACACCAGAAGAGCAAAGCAATTTTACAATGGAATTAAATTGTACTCCGTGTGCTCAGTTTAAGGCTGTCAGAAGGATGCAAAGAGACTTTATTGAACATTATAATTTAATGAAACTTTATGTAAAATAGTTCTTCCGTAAGCTGTACAATTAGGTTTCTTGCTAGTCTTTGCCCACGTAACTATCTGGGAGTTTTATAGGATAATTTCTGATCTTGTCAGAGCATAGAGTCTGGTTAGCAGGTCTCTGAAGAGAGACCTATTGGCTGGGCACATAGAAGTTACAAAGATAATTCCTCAAACTCAAGATATGTTTTTTAATGTTGACAAAATTGTTCAAGAACAGCCCACTTTGGTCAATAGTTTACGTTATAATGCTACTGAAGTCAGTATTTACATGCAATGACTACCCAGTAAGTACCAAATGTTAGAGATTAAAATCACGTTTTAGTCTACCAAATTTTGTATTCAGAATTGCCTCACTTTTTTTCATTTGGGCTGGACTATTAGGCTCTTCTCTGTAGCCTCTCTGTCTTTACAGCTGAAGGTAAATTGGTATAGCACTCTTTGCCAACCTTGATGTTGGCAAAAGTGAATACGCTGTAAATTTCCCAAGTCATGCCATGTTTTATTCCATGTGAGTAACCCATGAGTCATCTTTCCATAGCATTCATATTAATTAAAAATAGTGGGGTGCTTTGTATAAGTAGATTTTAAGTGATGATATTATACATTGGCACTACAGCCGAAGTAGCGTTCCTGAGCATGTGTTTTTTGGAGGACATGGGGGAAGGCTGCAGGAGCTACATTTGAAACAGCGCTGGAGCTGAAAATTCTTGCACAAGAAAAGTTTCTCTAGGAATATTTGTGCAGCTTTCTAGCCGAGGTTGGGGGTGAAAGTAATTTGATTTTGCTACGCAATCGTAATTTTAAAAGAGTATCTTGTAAAATATAGCTCTCTGTATTAACATATGTAATTTTAATTACATATCAAAGCAAGATTTGGAGTTGGAACCATCAGTGCAAAGCACAAGCTTCTATGACGTCTGTCTGGAAGCAGCATTAGGAGTTTATTTTATATATGGATCAACATAGAAGGGCAAGCAACTCCATTTTTTCAGGCATTTTGTTCATACTTTACAGACAAATAATAAAGATTCTTCTTAATTTTGCCAGAATCCCTCCACTGCAGTAATCTTCTGTCAAACATAATAGAAAATTGTTAACTCTGCAGAATTTGAAACAGACAAATCTGTATAACAGAATGCTTTTAGAAGGTTAAAAAACAAAATAGATTTAACTCATTGTTTTTACAAGAATTTCTGCAGAAATCTGTTAAACTGCTGTTGACTGCTGCTGTTTTGATCCTTGATAAATACAGCAGGGTTAGAAAAGGTTTTTAATTAACAGCCTACATACCCTTCCCAAGTTCAGACCACGTGATTGTGTAAAAAGATGTTTAGGCATGTGAACTATGCTACTGAAATCAGAATAAAAGCAGAAATTATTAAAATCTTTCTTCTAGTGATTCCATATAAGTAAACATTTTGTTGGAAGCAAAATTCTTGTGGAATTACATCATTTCATTTATGCTATATAATTTATTTAGTCCATTCTGCATAATATTACATGCACCGCTCGGTGGAAAGGCTTTCCATAAAAAGACCCGAGAGGTCGAACTGAGACCAAAGTGAGGTTGGAAAAAATCAGTGTCTGTACAAAAGTTCACTGTAGAGTTTTTTTTTTGTGACTAAGAAAGCATTTTTCTCCATGGAAACATGATACGGAGCTTTACCAGGAGTCTGCTTACTGCTAGGAGCTGTGTTTGTTCCCTGCTAAGGACACCCTTGGGAGCATAGGGAAGAGAATTCTGATAAATTCGTTTCTTTTATAAAAAGAAACACTGTATGTAAAAACCTTCAGCAACCCTTCTCCTTTACACTTTCTGGGCATCATAAAGCTGCAGAGGGCCTTGGCTAGTACAGAAAAGGCACTGGAATGTCGGCTCATGCTGGTACATTAATGGCTTGCTCAGGATATGCTCCCAATTACCTGGGTTTGGCCATTTTATTGTATGCCCCATGTTGTGGTTGCCAGACTAAAATATTGGGGTTTTTAAACTTCTTCTTTAAAAGTCTACAGAGCATATAGAGTTTACTCAAAGAAATGAAAGAAAAAGAAGACCACTTCAAGTTATAAAGTAGGTTCCCAGCATTGCCACATTTTCATTTTTTCCCTGAATCTAATGGTGATTCTGTTTGTTCCTGATAGAAGCACAAAATAAGCATTACTGAGGATATAAAAGATTTGTGCTACCTTTTACAAGCAGATAGTAGTATTTTAAGAGCTCTTCATCTTCACTGTGTGTTCTCATTTTTGAATATGTTGAAGGTCTGGTCCCTTGGCTGAAAAATGGGGATTTATGTGAGTGTCATTAGTTTTCTTTTGATAAACAACCTCTGCTGAATTAAAAAGAGAACCTTTACTAAAGTTTTGAAGCTAGGAAAGGGGTGGGGGGCAAGGGAGAGCAGGACTTAAGGTGAGCTTTGGAGGCCATCTGCTAGCACTCAGTAGCCTCCTCTGTGTACATCTGTGTTCAGCAGGTAGATAACAAGGTTGCATGATGAGTCGACTTTCAGTCTTACCGTAGTGCTCAGGCAGGCTGGTCTTCTTTATGTAACAGAACTGGACCAAAAGACGGGGTTTTCTTAGTAGCTGCTGGGAAAACATGGCATGCTTTTCCCTTCTCTGCCGAGTCAACAATACGCTTGGAACTGGTCATTTCTGAGGGAGGTGTCAACATTTGTGTTACAAGTAAAAGAATGTCATTTGGCATTCATGGCAGAAAAAAAGACTTTCTCTAGAAAAAGAATAGGGTCAGAGCACAGGACAGGAATGCTTATATATCTTAAAACAGTCTGTATTTAGTGTGACAGCAGGATGACAATGTACAGGATTGGATCAAATTAACCTATGCTTTTGTAGCTTTGACTTTTTTTTAATAGTCATTTCAAAACTTACACTTGATCTTAATAGGCAGCAYGATGGAAACGATAGGCTTCCAACTGAGGGAAGTTTTTGGCCCAGTATTGTGATTGTGAATGAAAACCCATCTCCCCTGTTGGACTCATATCATACTAAAATAATATTGGTATTTTTACGCAGCATGAGGTCGATTGACCTTTAGGCTAGGGGAAGAGTAAGGCTAATAAGTTAAATGCCATTGAAAACAACTTATCTAAATCATAAATTCAAAATTACCTGGTTTGTGCATCTGTGATTTAAGGAAGAAAATTGGAGATGTGGGATGAGATCCAGGACTAAATATCTGAAAGAGAGAGACTAAAGTAGTCACCTTTAGTTGATTAAAGATATTCTGATCCTGTTTTTCTCTGGTGTCTTGACCTTACTAAAGTTCACTTAGTATGTAATGGAAAAAACAACTGGTTTGATAGCAAAATAAAGGAAATGCCTTCAATTATGGCTGATTACAGTAGCAGCTTTTCTTCTGTTGTTTTCATTTTTTTAGAATGCTTTTTCTATATGCCTGAAACAATGTAGAATAATAATGCTTTGGAGCGCTTTATTTGGTGTGTCCAAGTAGAGCAATTAAATGTGGTGGRTATGCATGTTGGGAGTTTTTGCAGTGAGGAGAGTGCCATATGACATAAGTGAGAAAAATTAAGAATTATTACAGAGCATAACTTCAAAGCCTAGCAAACTCTGTGTGTGTGTGTGTGTGTGGCAATTCTACCATGAGTAACAAGACGAATGCAGGTCTTTTTTAAAAATCTGCCTTTGTTTGGCTTTCTCCTACAAAAATGGAAGTTTTACAGCTAATTTGAATGAAATCTCTATCTGGAAGACAGGAAGCTGGGAAGCAGCTTATACTGAATATACACAAAGGCTCAGATTCATCTCACCTAACTTTAGGAATGCAACTGAAGCTTCCAAGTCAGGATCCTGCTTGTCCTGGAGTGCATTTACAGTCTGTGGAGAACGGTAGGCTTCTTTAGGGAGCTGTGCAGCCCACATGTTCTGTGAATCATCCGCTCGGAGATATCTGTGGAGATGGCTGCAGAGGGAGCCTGGGGCAAACCATGGTACCTCAGTTAAACCCTAATGCCTGGTGGGATAAATCTGGGTCAGAATCCTGGAAAACACAGGAAAGAAAATTACCATAAAACCAGAGCAAAATGTTTCAGAGCTCTAGTTACTTTCATATTTAAGGTAAATTTTAAAAATGGATGGAATTGTGGTTGATTACATTATATCCTTTTATTCTGTCTTTCATATTATCTGTATAAGGCAGTAATATATCCTTGTTGTGGGTTATTAAGAGTTACAAGGCTTCATTGCTTAGATAGCTGAATGAGAACTGCTATAGAAATGCAAGATGCTACCTGGATAGACATGCATTTGTTGGCTGTATGTTTTTCTGCTCTGTGTAAGAAAGCTTCACTCAAAAATAGGAATGAGAAGAAAGAACTTCAGTCTTTTCAGTTAGCCACAGAAACTGTATGCTTGAAACCCAAGTACTCTTTTCTTTGTGTTTGCATAATTTGTGTTCCATTGTTGTTCAAATGATAGTAACTTTGTCATCCTACGTACTAAGATCACTGAGAAAAAAAAATATTGCTTTTGGTTTCCGGCGAAAAACTTTTGAACAGATCCAAACTTAATCAGTTTGTCTGCTGATAAATTTGCTTTCTAAGGTTCTGGTAACATTTTTTCAGAACTGAGTTTTCAAAACTTGATCTGACAAGCTTTTCTAGCTTCATACCATCCTTTCACTGTCTTTCATCAAGTGGTTTTATCAAATAAAGATTTAGTATTGTTTTGTTTAAAAGGATTATAGACATACATAGTAGGCACTTTTAGTTTGCGCTCCACCTAACCTATTGTTATAATATGCAATCTTATTTTTATGTTATTTGAGATATAAAAATAAGAGCACAAAGCATTGAACCTCACCAGTGAATACTGCAGCTTGAGTCAGTCCTTGGCTAAGCCCGGGGACCTCTATTGTCTTCAGTGGGATCACTGAGGTGTCAATGAGGACGGGATTTATCACATTACATATTTAGCAGTGACTCAACACGTGGGTTTTGTAGCAGAGGCTGAAACAGGTAGTACAGATTTCACCCTGTCATTCCCAGCCTGAATACGTAGAGCCAGTTAGCAATTTTTCAGCTAAAATCTTCAAGAAAAAAAGAAAATGGTGTTTTTAACCAAAGTGGAGACAGTGAGAAAGAAAGAAGAAAATCACTGCTAGTAGCCTTAATGTCAGGGCACTCATGGGGTGGTGGGGGACCAGGACGAGCAGGCAGCTCAGCCTCAGTTCAGAGCCCATCACTGTCCTGAGCACCAGGCCATCGGCTGTTCACACGCTACTTTCACAAAAAGCTTTGAACAGTCTGTGTTTTCACCCAGCGTGAAACACAAATGGTTTGTAAAATCTCAAGAAGCCTTACAAAATGAGAAAATCATTTGCTATCTAGTTAGCTGCAAGTTTTTGAGGCAGATTGTTTGTCCTATGCAATAGGCCTAATATGAAGCCAGCTCCATTTGTGACAGTTCCTACTTGGTACAAAAATTGCAGGCCTGTGGGCCATGGGAAGGCAAGAGTTGCCACTGGGATCCGCCACAAAACTTATCTAAATCAGGGCTTTGGCAGTAGGCTAAGTCAAGAGGCACAGTTGTAGCGCTATATCCCATTCCTGCCTCAGGCTCATGGAAAAATTGTTGCATTTCCAGGTAGGGGTCATGGAAGGATGAGGTTTATAAAGCAGTGTGATGTGAATGTAAAAGGCAACCCTCTCTTGAAAAAGAAATAGAGACTGCTCCCCTCGGTGCTTAGCCAATTTTTGAGAATGTTTTACATAATGCATATTTAAACTTGTACATATTTCACTTATGTTCACAAATAAAAATGTGGAAATAATAAGAAAGGAAAAGCCGCACAAAGGAAAGCTGTTAAGTATGATATATTTATTTGTCTGCACATTATTTTAAGGAAACTCAGCATAATAAGATAAGCAGATCAGGCACTGTTATGTCCTAGGCTGCTACCGACAATTGTAATAAAGTTACGGTCAAAGCCATTAAAAAGCCGTATATAGAAATTATTWTATAGAAGATGTTTTTATGCTACCAGAAAAGTCATTGGTTTCCTTAAGCTACTTGAAATGAATATTAAACCTTTGTTCAATACGTCATTAAGACATCAGTAAATAGTTAGGGACGCATGATGAACACACAGCCGCCTTTTACATCTCAGGACCTTGCTGACCTGAAAGTTTTCTCGATGGTAGACATTGCTGGAGCAGGTGATGTTATACATCGTGCAAGACAAACTTTTGCCTTGTAGCAACTGGGGTTTACAGACCCACAGATAGCAATCGTGTGTTTGTCTCCCTCTGATGCCCTTGGCGGGTAGATAGCAAACTGGCTTTTGCTACATCCCTCCTCCCGTCTCTGCCACCCTCTTAGTCCACAAGATATTTGTGCAAATGGCAGTGTGATGGACGTTGTGTTATATAAGGAAAGTAAACGTGTGTGGTTTTAAAAGTAAACATGCCTGACAGAGAGCGTCACTGTGGTCACATTAAAAGTCGGTGTTTCCCATTAATGTTTACCCTGCTATCTGAACTGTCACTGTTTTCTTCGATGAAAAGTAGCTATAGTATTTCTGACTTTATTTGAAACCAAGTCTGTGCTCTTAATTCATCTGCCGCTAGCCATTATACATGCTGATACGTATCAGTATAAGGTGGATTCACTTTATTCCAAACTTGGCACTGCTGAAAAGTGGCAGTTTTCAAATCTGCGCAGCAGGTTTTTCTGTGTATTGCTGAGTACGGCTCTGCTATAGTTTTTGTGATAGATAATGTCTTTATTCTTTGATAATATCAAGTAATGTAACAGTGACAAAGAAAATGTGTATCATAAATCCAGTAATTACTTAATGGGTCAACATAAAAGCAAAGCAGAGAAATTCCAAGACTTTCAGATAAACACAGGCAAAACTTCCTGAGATCTCCTGCAACAACAGAAGCAGCAGAACCATCTTTTTCTCACCGTTAGTCTCACTCAGGTTTCTCCCTACTCCCTCGCTGCTAACAAAAACTGCCCTACTGTCATGAATCCACTCATAAGCATGAACAGTCCAGTGCRTGTCCTATTTCTTACTCCATGGATAAGGGAGGTCACATGAACTGGTAGAACGTGACATCCAATGACGCTGCTATTATTGCATGTTTATGCTCAGTAACATCAGAAAGTATGGGCTCCTTCTTTCCCATACAGTTTTTCAAATGGGAAAAAATTATATTACTAGTTTGCGTTTTCTTAGAAGTTATGGTTTGGATTTTCCCATTTACCTCTGATCTGTTGTGGGGCGGGGGGAAAGCCTTGCTGATGTGTTGTGACTAAAATACTTAAAGCAACAAAAGAATCCACTAGTGAAGTACAGTCCTAATATATCTGACCCATAGTTTATGCATGGAAACTGAGATTAAGTTGGTGAGAGCTAATCACTAAAGAAGCTAACATCACAACATTAAAATTGTTGACATTTCTTTTTGTCTTCTGACCAGTTCCCTATATAACTCCATCTTGCTTAGATTGTAACCTAGTACGTTAGTTATCAATATTTTGAGGACACCAATGTATTTGAAGAACTGAGACAAAGATTTTGGTGAATTTGTCAGTCTTCCAGAAAATACCATTTCAGATGGTATGGTACAAATGATCCAAAATCTGTGATATTTACTGCTTGTGATTGAAATTTATGTTGAAAATGCAACATTAATTAAAATTATAGCAAAGAGTAAATTTGTGCTGGGTACAGGAGAGACCTGTTGTTGCAGGTGAGCGTCTTTTGTCTCAAAATCAATCTGGATACCACTGAGTAAGTTAAAAAGTAATTCTAGGAATGTAGAAGTCTTACYTTAATTAAATAGAAAAAAAAATTTCATCTTACTCGTTGAAATTGCTAATTKATATAATGAGCATATTGCCTTCAGTTACGAATTTCAGTAACTGTAGTAACTAGAGAAATGGTTCTGATGGTTTTCCATATTGTTGGGGGAAGTTTCCCTTTTACCTTCTGCGGTTTCTTCTGTGAACAGCTTGTCTACTTAAAGCCTGCAGAGAGGATGTAATTTTCCCATGCAGGGGAACAATGGCAATGATTTAAAATACACTATTGAAAGGGTTTATTGCAGTTGAAAATCACCAAAAAAATTGGTTGTTCAGTAGCTACATACTTTACACTTGTGTTGCTTTCGGATCATTCCTCTCTGATGTTCTGCAGATGTTTAGTAAGGTACAGTCCTTCACTGAACTTTCACCCTATAAAGAAATATTCATGCTTCCAATGTCGTTATTTGTAGATAATAATTATTATGCTTCATTCTGACCTACACTGTGAAAKGTATATGCTTTCTAGTTTTGTTGCTCATTCAACAGTTAGAGTAGAAGTAGATGCTGTGGAGATATTTCATTGTAAAGTGATTGCTTAAACCAGCTTGTGATCAAGTTTCACAGCTACTTGATCTTGTTCTTCAAATATGGATTTATTTAGTCACTAATGTTTACCGTGTTCAAAAGCTACTGTTAGTAATGTTTGGCAGACTTTCTGATTTTACTGGTCAAAACCCATCTTGACTGTTTAATTGCCTTACTTTCAACAAGAAAATTATCTGTTATCTAAATGACACATGTGACACATAGGGCCATGCACACAAGGTGGTTATCTCGCTGGCTACTGTTGGGACCCAGACTTTAAGAACCCAGTCCTATGAAGTCCTCATCCACTGAGCATTTGTGGGAAGCCAGGGCAGTCAGTGTCTCATGGCACTGGCGTGTGGAGGAAGGAATGAGCGTTAATGGAAGTTTTCTCACAGGTTACCTGCAGTCCGCCTGCTCTTCTGTTCCGACTTGCATAAACCTTACTGTTATAATCCTGATTCTTTCTTGAGATCTTGCCAATCATCCCAGCTTCTGAGGTGATTGTGATGCTGGCAGGTATCCAGAAATAGAAACCAAGGCTTAAATTTCTGTTTAATGCTTTCTGAGAAAGAAAAAAAAATATTAAAAAAAAAAAACAAACCAAAACATTTTATGCAATTGACTGCTCAAGTCAATTGAACTGACTGTACAAAGTATCTTGGCAAACAAACAAAGGAGAGAAATAGCTTAATGTAGCATTACTGCATTCAAGCAATCTGGGCATTTTCCTGGCTTAACTGGTTAGGTTGTTTGCAGTTGCATGTAATTACTCAAGTTGTAGGAACTCATTTTGTCAGACACAGATGACTTTCTTAGTTCCTACAAAGAGAATGCAAAATGAGAAAAAAGAAGAATTTAATAGACATTTGTCATTGAGGTATCTGACACTGTATTATTTGGTATGCTCTGATTTAGAGGTAGACAACTGGCGCTAATACCAGGAACCAAATAAAAGACAGAATGGATCAGAATGGATCGTTCTGTACAGACAATTAATTTACATTCCAGAGATTGATAGCTGTTTACTTTTTGAGATGTAGGAAAGCTGGTTGTTTCTTAGAACAGTTCTGGGGAGATATAAGTCTTAAACTAAAACGTAAAGGTTTTTTTCAGTGAGACTGCTGCTCTGGAAAGACAAGCTTCCTTGGCAACTCTTTTTCTGTTACTTTTTCATTTGTTTCCTCATCTCTGTCTCTTTTGTTTTAGGTTTTTTCCTGTGAGGCGTTAAATAGCACATTACCTATTCTCTTACATTTATTTAGTTAACTAAGATTTCTTTTTCCAAAGTTGCATAATTAGGGCGTTTGGGTGGGGCTTTTTGTTTGTTTGTTTTGTTGTTTTATTTTTTTTAATCTGCAACTGTAATTTGACAGAATGGTTTTGAATAGTTTTCAGTGCAAGCACTTTTATAGACTTTGATAATCTTGCAGGCTAGCTATGAATTTGGCACTTTGGCAGACTCCCAGCTTACCTTTTAACCTCCTATCTGTACTTCAACGGGAGTCATGCTGCCGTTGTTTTAGCCTCCTTCGAATTTCTTTTGAAACTTTGGTGCGCTTTGTATTTGTGATAATAAAAATCTACTGGTATTAAATTGCATTATAGCGTGAGTAGTTAAGCTGATGTCCTCAGTGCCTCCAATAGGGTTTTGAAGAGGCTTACAGGCTTCACTCCTGTGTTTTGGCTTGATGAAGAGGTCCCAGGTGTTTTTCTTCTGTCTAGTAGGATTATAGTTTGGTAAATGGTCAGAAAGTTATATTGACTTGTGCTTTTACAGGTAGGCTTAAAATTTCACTGTCGGTCTTTACAGGTGGTCAGAATTTAATATTTAGACTCTTCCTGTTTTTCTCTTTGCTCAGTTTGTTCATTCTCTTTTTCCACTGTCAAGTTAATTTTTTATTGCTAATTTCTGTGTCTTATACAAATCTTCAAGGAAATAAAGACAATGGTGAGTATCCTGTCCTTCTCCAAGGTGGCTTGCTGTTAGTGTTTTATTATTGTTGAGATTTCTCTTAGCTTAGGAGTTTCTTGGGTTTCCAGCTGTATCTCCATTCGATTCCATGGCTAGCATATGGGTGGCATTAAATGACACTTCAGCAATTTTAGGTCCTAACAGCTCCAGTGTGTCATCTGCCTGCACTGGGAAGTCCTGCTTCTGGGATCAGACTTAAGATAACATATAAGAGTCTTCTGATGATCACTTACCACTCCAAATTAAGGTGGATCCAGTTTTCTGAGCAGCCTCTTGAATTTCATCAGTTCCTATCATAATCATTTGTATTATGACCTTCTTCCTAACGGTCTGTTGTGATGGTGGCTGGAAGTGGTTCCCAGATTACATCAAATATAATTATACTTTGATTTCTTTATCTGAACATCTTGACTTTTTGAAATACAGCTTTTATTCTTCCTTAGCTTAGGAACATCCAAGATAACACTGCATTTGGAAGGTTAAAAGCTACAGCTACAAGCTTATTTCCTTTTCCCATCTGCAAGAGCCTTATCCTATTCTTGTACTTGATCATATTCTACTTGATGGTGTTATAGTCTTGTCTTAATGCAGGTCTTTTGATTGTAACACTTGTAACTCACTGAAAGAGCTGTTTTGGGAAGGCACATGATTTTTGGAGCGGGGAGCTTTATTTTGTTTATTTGACTTCTTTGGGGGGCACAGAGCTGTTGATAGCTGTTTGCCCTTGCATGATGTTGGACAATCCTTGCAAATCACTTTCCAGGAATAGGAAGAGGTGGTTATTTGAGGGGTTAAATGGTTAGATGTAGGGGATTATGTTGTAGCCAGCTGGATCTTGGGTTGTTTAGGAACTCATAAAAAGGATGACCTTAAGGAATGATAAAATATGTAGTCTGCTCCAAGGGGCCTTACGTGGGTGACCAGCTGAGGACCTACAAGAGCAAAGTAACTGATCTGGAGATAGCAAAGTCTGGTGTAGGGCGTATTGATTGCAACGAACATTTCTACAGCTAGTATATACTTCAGCTACATAAACCATATCTGACAAAGCTAGTTTCTGTGGGAGACAGTGGATTTACTGTTAGTGAGGTAAATCTGACTTTGTTTTGCCATGTCAGACTACTTCTACATGCACAAACCACTTTGTAACATGTACACAGCACAACTGATCTCTACACGCACAGTACGTCATCCAGTGCTTCCAAGAAGTGTCTGATTTACTGCACAGATGTACAATGGTTATGCAAACCTTGAGTAGTAAGTCCACTGTGTCCCAGAAATAACTGATTTTTATGCTGTCCTGTGTACATGCTTGAGAAATATGTTAGATACAGGTGGGCCAGCACGTTCAAAAATTTTGACGAAGTGTCAAAAGAAAGAGAAAAAAAAAAAAAGAAGAATAAAATCCACCTACTGAAATTGGGGTGATAGGGAGAAAATACATCTCTGGGGAAATCCCAGCATACTGTAGCCTTGGACATGTCCATAAAAACTCTTAACATAATGCAGCCTTGGAAGGGTTGTTTAATCATTTAATGTGTGTGAACGCTGCCACCGTGTTACGATGCCTGTGGTTCTAAGGTCTGGGGGCTGATAGGGAGATACTTCTCTGAAAAAAATCCTCAGAGTAAGGTGAAGACTTTTCATCCCTCACTCAGGTGGAATTTGTTGGCATAAAGGATTTTTGCAACAAAACCTGTATCTTTTCATAGGCTTTTGGGGTGAAATTTGTTTACAGAGGCTGGCATGGGATTTTATTCCTCAGTCTGATTGAGAACTTGCCTACACACACTTTTTTTCTCATCAATTCCACCTATGGAAATTTCTCTAATTCTTCTAGGAAAAAAGTTCTGATCAGAAAGTGTCCACACAGAGTCACCTAAGGACATGTGTTCTGCTTTTGTTTCTCATCTCTGTATGCATTTATACATACAATGCCTTCATTTATTACTGTGTATTTTTAATACATGGCAGAGGTACCTAAAACCTAGACAGAAGTATAAAAATAAAATGGTCCATAAGTGGGGGGTTTTGCCTTTGTTTTATGTTTGTTTTATTATTTGTACATGATAAAATGTTTTTAATTGTGGGGCTTTATTTATGCAAGTGAGGGTTCTTTTATGCATTGACTCTCCAGATCCTTTTATAGTTTAGTCTAAAGCAAGTGGCAGGTAAGTTAAATGGTACCTAGCATCCATTGTGTTGGAACATRCGATAACCATCAATGGTATATTTAGAAAACGTGCAGAGGGCAAGACAGGAAAGGTGGATATCCCTTTCTCAACCTGTTTTTGACCTCACCCGATTTAATAACCAAAGAATTGTGTATTTTTGACACA
The DNA here is from genome assembly GCA_035582835.1 of Phoebastria nigripes. Lineage (NCBI taxonomy): Eukaryota > Metazoa > Chordata > Aves > Procellariiformes > Diomedeidae > Phoebastria > Phoebastria nigripes. Next base: position 45,040 of record JAYKAV010000411.1, on the reverse strand, counting down.
AAGACATTTGTACAAGTGATCAGAGACAGCTGCTAAGATGCGTTGTTTAACAATGAATGCAAAATATTCCTGTGAGATTATTTTTGAGCAGGTTTAAACTGCAGAAAATAATGCTCCCAAAGATGAGAGCATTGTTTTTTATCCCTCTCATTGCAATCTGAACTTTGAATTGCTAGTATCCATAAAGAATCCAATTCAAAATAATCCAAGTTTGAAAGTACCTATTAATTCAACCCATATGATAGAATATGGGTAAATTGGTACTCCTTACTTTGTGCTAATGCAAAAATGGAGAATGGCTTCATTAGACATTGTTGACCTATTTCACATAGACAGGTTGTTAGATTTGTAGCAAACAAGACTGAGATCTTTTCCAAATGTTTCTGATTCTGTCTTGAATACAGCTGTGCTTTTATGCAGCTAAAGAGAGAGTAAAGGCCTGGTCTTGCAAAATGCTTGTCATTGCCTGCTTCCTTATTGCCTTTAACCAGGTCTGTTTAGTGACTGCTACCAACTTTTCATGCACACATGTGAAGGATGGTTTCTTGGTGGTATTTGTGAACCATCTGTTTGTCATATTCTGTAGTTTATGATGAAATTCAAGAGCACATGATCAAAATTTGAGAGTTGGTTTAATTTGGGGCCTTTTTATTTCAGGGACCTGAAACTGGACAATATTCTTCTGGATGCAGAAGGCCACTGCAAACTGGCTGACTTTGGGATGTGCAAAGAAGGGATTCTGAATGGAGTGACCACCACAACCTTTTGTGGCACACCTGACTATATAGCTCCAGAGGTATTTTTTTGAACTGCGCTAAGAATACAGATATTATCATTAATCAGACTGTTACATGTGTAATTTTAGAAACTTTTTACATGTAGATGAAAACAGTAGAAGATGCAGACTAGACTGTGCGGCAGTTTTTCCTGGGTAATCTTGCAGAAATTGGTTACKCTACTGCTCACAAGCAGTATTCCATGCTGATAGGAGTGGCAAAGCATGGTTTTTCTGTTATTTGTTCCCTGAACTTAACCATATTCTTCTCCATATGACTCAACATTGTTGTGAAGACACTTACTAGCCTTTAAGGTGCTAGATGCAAGTAAGTACTGCCAGCACTGGTCTTTAGTAGTTATAAAAATGTTTTCATTTTTTCATGAGACTTAAAAGGGGATGTTCATATGGAAGAGACTGTACGTTTGGTGTCATTTTGCCTAGGGTCTTTGTGGGAATATAATTTTTTTTCCTTTCTTTAAAGTATCTGTGAGTGAAAGAGACTATATTTGTGGTACTTCTCATCATACGGATGAACAGACAGTATAGACTTGCACAGGAAAGTAGGAACTTTTCATACGGCTGCTGCGTATCAGTTGACAACATCCAAAGTCATTTCAAGGCATTCAATGGATAAAAGAAATGACTGAGAATCATGCTCGTTTTGCGTATCCTAAATTTTAATATTATGATATGCATTTCCAAGTGCCAAAAATGAATCAATATTGTACAGTTAGTCTGCTAGGCAGACTTTGTCTGTTCAGTTTAGTTAGTAACCTGTGCGTCTTTCCGCTGAAGATTCAGTGTGCTGATTTAATGTAAAAGTTTCATTGTTTTGTCTTTCATCAACCATAAATTTGCAGCAGGGAAAAACATTAGTTTATTATTTGTTAGAGACAATAAATTAGAAATCCATATTGTTAGTGTTCATGCTGTCAAGCTTTGGTAGCACAACTAATAAGGTGTGAATCATCTTGAAACTGTCATAATATAAACGTGTGTTTTATGGAGTTTGAAAGTATTCCAGCATTAAAAGAAAATAAATGCCAGTGTGATGGTTTTGGTTTTGTATGAGTTCTTTTCTGATTCAGTATACTAATTGAGTCCTTTGGCAAATTCTTTGTAAATTATTACTGAAAACAAAGTAATAATAAGATCCCAGGAACTTTTACATGAAATCCTGGTCTCACTGAAGTCAGTAACTCAGGCTTCCGTTTTGTCATCTTAATTGCAGAAGTTTATCTCCTGCTTCTATTTCTCTTGCATCATGGTGGTATGTGTCAATTTCCTTTTCTTTAGCAATATCTGAGTTCCAAAGAGTGCCCAGAACACTTGAAAAGTACACTTTTGAAGAGTATCGGTTTCTGTAATTAATGTCTATAAAATGAAATATCCATTCAGCTAAGAATCCAGTTGGGGTCCAGACCTCTGTATTCAAATGTTAAACTCACTTCTGTTTTTATGTTAAGACTGAATTTGGTTTTATATGGTTGTGATTCCCAAATATAGCACTAAGCTCACGCGGTTCACCACAAGGCTTCTGACTGTAACACTAGTGTTGTTTATGGAGGTGGTGGAGTTGTTGCCATTCCAACTCATTTTAAGGCAGTCAGCTTCACCTTAAACAGTCACCCACTCTACTTTCCCCAGTCCCCTGTCATGCTGAAACATTGCAACCGAACTACAAGCTTCTTTTCAGTGGAGAGGAGCCAAGAATTAAAGTTGTTCCTTGTACACCACCAGTTCTGTAACACCTAGTACAATACAATAAAACTTCATCATGCTAACCTACTACTCCCCACTAAAGGTATTTGCTACAAGGTTGAACTTGTGCCACATGAAAAGTTGTAACCAGTTTTTCTGAAAGCAGAGGCAATTAAAGTGAGACCTACAGCCATGTATTGTACAGTGTTTTAATGCTGTAAAAAGAACTTGGGCAAAAATGCTTTTGGCTTCCTTCAGCCCTACCTAAAGGACTGGAATAAATCTCTCAGATGATTGCAGCATTACAAGCTGGTTCAGTTTGTTTTGTTCAAGATAGAGACAAGGAAATGTTTCACATTTTCCACCAATCTGTTTTGTATATGTGATCTTTTTTCCCCTATAGCGTGACCTGCTTTAAACAGTTTGGAAGGATATACAGCTCTTTTGCTCACAAGCATACTCTTTTACTCAGGGGACTGATAAACTCAGTCAATACTTCTGAGAACAACTACGCGTTGACACTTAGCTGTGTTAGTGCAAATTGCATGGGTAAGAAACCATGCCTGCTGTTACCAAAATCAGTGTGGGATTTAGTCCTGCTCAGGCACTGGGGGAAAGAAGGGGTGTATCATGTTGAAACAGCAAATGTGCAGCCGAGAGTGGTGTCTAACTCATCTATTCAATCCAATCTCTTTTTCTATACTAGATCCTCCAGGAGTTAGAATACGGCCCATCAGTAGACTGGTGGGCTCTGGGTGTTCTCATGTACGAAATGATGGCTGGGCAACCCCCCTTTGAAGCTGACAATGAAGATGATCTCTTTGAATCCATCCTTCACGATGATGTCTTGTATCCAGTCTGGCTCAGTAAAGAAGCTGTCAGCATTTTAAAAGCAGTGAGTCTTCCATTACTTGTTTTCTCCTCCTCTTAATGGGTTTTTTTGGGATTGGTTTTTTGGGTTTTTTTTTCCTTGATTAAAATTGAATTTGCTGAAAGTTGTTGAGAGCAGTCACCGCTGGGAGTTCAAACACAGTTCAGAGTGCCACTGTTAGGATAATGGGGCCTGGGATAAATTACACCACTTGTGGGAAAGGAACAGAATGTTTGTATTCCATGCAGTTGTACACTGTATAAATCTGTGTACTGCAGATTCATGTTTCAGCGGAAACCCAACCAACTAGAACTGTGCTATCACTTTATATGCTGCATGTTCACTAGAGTTGGGGAAGCACTACGTAATTAAAGAAACAATGTTTTTATTTAACCCACTTATAAAATTTCCTGTCCCTCTGCCTTTCTTCCCCTATCATCAAGATGGGTTGAAAGCCCTTTATTTGCAGCTGCATGTTCTATTTTATAGTTCACATAACACTTTGATAAGCAGTCTTACTCTGGTAATTGTTTCTGCCCTGGTTGGTGTTTTTCAATATGAGCAGTGACTTGACAGAAATGTGGGTCACCAAATGCCACAATTTTTTTGATCAGTCAAAATGTGCCACTGGGCAACTTCAGTTTTTAGACTACCTTTCTAAAGTCAGGTTTACTTCATTAACGTGACACTGACATAAATTCTTTCTTCTGTGCTAGTATCATCCTAAAATAAAAAGCAAAACAAAACAGAAGCAGTATGCCAATCCCCATAGTTTGTAAACCTGAGGAGGATTTCTGGCTTAAAAAAATAACTTGTTTTTTATTCCAGTTTTCCACCTTCTTTGAAAGTGGAAAATTTCTACCTTTCCACTTCTGTATTTCTTTCAGCATCTGGAATAAGGGAGACTTTCAATTAAGAGAGCAGCTGTTAGTGTGAAGTCCTGCAGAGATCTTCATACAGGGTTACATTTTGAAATTATATCTAAAACTTGAACAAATTCTGATTTTAACACCAGTGGACAGGTAACACATTCTGCAGAAATGCTCGTCTTGATCTTTTAATAAAAATATCTTCAGGCTCATTCTAGCTGAGAGAGAGAGATGCTCTAGCAGATGATTCAAAGCAGAAGTCGAAGTTAACCTCTCCGAGTTGTTTGCTGGAGTATCATCTCTTTTGCTCCATTCACTGTAGTGAGAACATGGAGGATTTATTAAAGCTGACCTTTATACAAATTCTCCCTTCTCCCCCCAGATACCCCTCTGATGACTTTTTATTAGCTGACATTATACTTTCATGCATCCATTTTTGTTCCCAGACCTTTCAATTATTTTCAGTTCAGCAATTAAAATGTATGGACATGAGCTGCAGAATTCAGGCTGATATCCAGGGTTCAGGGGTTATTTTGGCGTATTGTAGAGAAAGGGTTGTTGTCAATGTTCGTATCTGCATCTGAATTTCACTGAAGTCTGGGAGATTTTCTGTAGCATTTTGGTTTCACAGTCTGTAAGATTTGTTCCTTTGCCATCCACAAGCTCCTTCAGTGAATCTATGTTGACTGACCTTTCTATTATTCTGAATCATGGAAACATTTGTTGGAGGGGAAAAGTTGACCGATAATTCTTGGTTAAGTGTGTAATATGAGAGCCATTGTAACTATTAGGAGAAGGTGTTTGTTTTACAGAGGCAAGGGAGAAACAGATTTGACAGTCAGAGCCTTACTGTTATCTTATTTGTGGTGCAAGTAGTGAGATGTCTAACTGTTAATGTTATACATGTCATTCATTAACGACACACAAATGCACACAGAATTGGGCTGCAGGTGTAAACTATGTATTTTTGTGAATGTAAGTGCAAGGGTGTTAAACCCTCTAATTTCTTTTAAAGCTGACTTTGTTATAAATTTTCATGAGGCTGTTTTCCTGGGTCAACATTTTGATAAGTAGGCATGGTGGTTTGTATTTTGCTGTAGTTGTAGCTTTTTTTTTTTTTTTTTACATCTTTCTGTCTAAAGTTAATCCTTAAGGCCATTATAAACCTTAAAAAGAGAGTTGCATCCATTAAATAGATTTGCATAATAATAATAGATTATTCCTCATTGGGCAAGATGTCTTCATTGGCATAAATTGATAGAATTTAATGGAGCTGTGCCAGTTTACACCATAAAAAGAAAACATTTCCTTACATTTAGCAACCTGCTGCCTATGCAGCTATGGTGTGAAACATGTTTGAAACTTGTGTTATTCATCTGATCCTTGTCCACATTCTGTTAAATGAAGAACAGGAAAAACAGAGGAAAGAAAGAGGCGTCTATGTATTTTACTGCTGAATGGTAGCAAGGGATTAACTTTGGAACACTTCGTTTCCTCACATTGTGCTTTGAGACATGGGGTTTATTCTTTAGAAACTGTGTATTTTTACACTCCTCCAAACAGCATGTAAGGAAAGTTTAATAAGAGATTCTCTTGTATTAAGTAACAGTGTTTTCTTATTTTCTGAAGAAACAGTTTTCCTGTTATTTCCAACAAAACACTAATTTTACAGCTCAGTATTAAAAGGCAGCACATTGCTTATCCCATGAAATCCCACAGATTCTTATTAGTCCTGTTTCTGTGAATTGACAGGAATTGCTATTTAAAATTCTTTCCTGTCGGGTAAGGAAAACAATTCTTCATTGAAATTAGCTCTGTGCTTCTTTGCAAGCAATGGAGAGAGGTTGTGTCTACAGTGTGTGTTCCCTGTGTACCCAGATGACAGAGATCTCTGGGTGCAGAAGCAGTACTCTGTTTTTAAGCTGTGCCATTTATTTCAAGAAGCAAAATTTTGGGAGCCTGATGATCTTTGATTCGGGCCCCAAGTTGCATCGCTATCTCAGCAACCTTTTGTCCTGTTGTCATTTAAGTCAGTAGGAACTCTGATCTTAAAAGGCTTCTCTTTTCATAAAAGGAGGTTCCTGCCTTAATATGGGAAAATAAAAAGGCAACACTTACAGCTATGGCTGTCAGCTCCATTGGCAACCATCTGATCAACACAGTACAGTTAACAGCTGTCTCTGCCCTGACAGTTGCATCATTGTTGATGCTATTGATAAACAGGGAATAAATGTCAGCTTGTGCTTCAGAAATAGAAGGTGAAAAAATCAATATTTATTGCAGGGGATGAAATTTATAGAATTAAATGTCCAGTTCAGAAGTTTGAGATTATTTCATCATATTTGCATATGATAATTTTGTTTGGTTTTTTTAAGTATTCATTCTTAAAATTTGTTCTGCTTCATCATCCATTTCCAAGTTCATGAAGTTTGTGAAGTACAGTACTAAACTGTACTATCTAGTCATATTTTCATGTCCTGGGCTTCTTAAAAATGACATGTTCTGATGTTTTCCCTGCCTCTGGCTTAAAACAAAGATAGAGCATGGCAGATACTAGGATCAGATTTTACTTCTTTGATACCTGGATTATACGGTACAAAAAGCGTATCCTGTCGTTTCCGTGTTCTGTTTCTGCAAAATGTGTGGCTGCTGGTTCCTGGCCTGCTCGCTCCAGTCCTGGAGGTGAAATAAAGCAGAGGAATGTAGGAATGCGTTTTGTGGTTTTCCAAGAGACCTCACCAAAGCACAGTAATCCTTTYAAAACCTTTGTTTCTCCTGCCCATAGAAAATATGGCCTGTAGTTTAGATATGACTTGTCCACTTGCAAAAGAACTTGCGGAGCAGTTGAACACAAGACCAAAGAGAAGGATCGTCTTCGGAGCAGYGCGTATATGTCAGAAACCACAGAGATAATTGCCTCGCTGATCTATGTTATATCTTTAAAATGATAGCAATGGTATTCTCCTGTGGATGGTTGATCTAGCTATCTAAAACCATCTTAAGGGCTTCAGTAGCTACTTATCTAGTAACTGGAGTACTAAAGCAAGGGTATGCATTACAGTGATGGGTTTTTTTAAAAGTTTTTTTTCTACAGATGTATAGTATAATGTGGTACCTAGGTTAAAAAGGCACTGAACAATTACCACATTTTGTTTCATTTGTAAACTTTTTTTAAAATTTAAAGAATGTTATAATAATGGCTGAATATGAAGTTATAGCAAAGCTTGGGACAATTCTATAATATGAGCGTGCGTGCATGTATAAGAACAGCACTCGTTGCTACTTGAATTGCAAGGATTCTGGGTCCACAGGCATTAGAAAATAAGTAGAGCAATTGCTAATAAAAGAAGGAAGAAATAACAGAGCAAAATCAGGAAGAGTATTACCAGCTGCCATCATTTGATATCTATGTCTTACACCGGTTGTACAGCTTTTTGTTGAAAGCAATAGTAAGAGTTTAAAAGTGAGAAGCTTAGATATTACCACACCAGAGGAGACTAGTTAGTTCCAGTTGCTGCCACTAACGGTGTACTAAAGATGAAAGGGAAGGTTCAAGTTATGTCATGGAGTTTCTCAAGGGAAACTTTCTGCTGGTACTGATCATTCCATGTATTTCCTGAAACGTATGGACAGAACGCTTATAATTCACATCGCTGCAGGTGCTGTTCTTACTTGTATTAGAATAAAATCCAAGAAATGAGTAAGGAGGTTATGGCTTTTCGTGTGTCTGCTTGAATGGAGTGTATGATTATGCAGCCTATGTGCCCAAAGAAAATAAACAGTAAGCATAATATGTAGCCCCTGTCCCCCAAATTAATAGTTAAGATAGAGCAAATAAGATAAAATAAGAGCTATCCTGACCATCTATTTGGAAGTGTCTCTGGAGGGTTTAGTATTTTCTTTCTTTCCTTTAGTATTTTTGGCCAAAGGTGGAACTAGAAATGCTGAAAGAGAATCTGTTCCTGTAGCACTCCCAGCCAGATGAAATTAGGAGGTCTCTGCAATCAGTTGAAAGAGCTTCCTGCAGGAAACTTACACTTCGGAGTCTCTGAATCTTCTAGTTTGGCTGGAACCTCTGAAATTTCGAAGGGCATCCTTGTTGCTCTTACAGAAAAAAAACCCTTCTGAAAGGGGACTGTCCCTAAAAACTAGGCATTAGGAATTGGAATGTGTAATTGAACTGCAAATGGTTTCCAGCCATTGCCATTCATGTTTTAACTTTTTCCTTCTCTCCCTCCCCCACCCTGTAGTTCATGACAAAAAACCCAAATAAGCGACTTGGCTGTGTGGCATCACAAAATGGGGAAGACGCGATTAAGCAGCATCCGTTTTTCAAGGAAATTGACTGGGTTCTTCTAGAACAAAGGAAAATCAAGCCACCCTTCAAACCTCGGATTGTAAGTAGCAGTTTGCATAACATTCAGAGGAAACTTGGTTTGACAATTCTAGTTGTTGGCTTTTCTGAGGCATGAGATTACTTGATGCAACATTTGGGGGTTGAAATAGTAACATAAAAACCGCACTGAAAAGATTGCCTTGTCATTGTTTCTGTGAAGGTAAGTGTCAGGAATAGATTTAATGCACAGGAAGATATTCATGTTCAGTCACATAAACCAGGAGAGGGTTCAAGGCCCTGTTTTAATTATTTTCCTGTGTTCCTAAAGATGCCTTGATTGGAAGAGATTATTTCAGTTGGTTGTCTGTACTTTCTGTGTGAACTCTGCTACAGTCCTGCGTTGCCAATGGCCACTGGATTTTGTAGTGAAAGACAGAAGAAAGAATTTCTGATTAATAATATTTTAACTGAAGATACTTGAAAAAACAGCTTCCTGGGGGAAAGAAATATACATCATGATTAGATAAACTTATATACTTATATTTTCCTAGGTAATAATCAAGTATTTCTATTTTAAAGTAACAAAAATATGTAGCAGCCCCACATGCAGAAACTACAAAAGCCAAGCAAAAATACTTTACTTATTCTTGTCTTCCTCTGGATGAAAATATTTACAGTTCACAAATGTCAGCTTTTCAGCTGAGAATGTGTGCAGTAAATTTTGTGCTTGAACAGTACAAGAGAATAATTTTATGATAAATCCTTTAAGATTGATTTGCATCTTTTGACTTTGCACATTCCTAGTTACAATGTTTGATTCGCCTGTAAGTATGATCAAGGTACTTGCTTGTTTCTTTCTTTAGATAGTTTACAAAGGTATTTTAAAAAAACCAAAACAAAACTTTGGGCCCAACACTGAATCCTAACTTAAATTTAGAGGTGAAGAAGTCCCCTCTGTCATTGCAGAATTGCTGTCTGTCGCATTTAATGCATTTACTTTTAGTCCAGTGAGATGCATTTCCCCAAGTTCCCTGTGTAGGCGGTGAAAGCGAGGCTGCCCATCCGGCACAGGAGCCTGAGGTAGCTCATCTGAGTCCACTCTTGGAGAAGTCTCTCTCTCTCTCTGTGTAGCTATGCAGAAAGAGCCCAAAGGGATTGACAACTGTAAGTGAAAGTTAGCCCTTGTGAATGTCTTTCTAGGAGTAATAGTAAGATATAGTCTTATCATACAGGGAAGTTTTTCTTAATATATTTCTTGGAGAATGGAAACCTTGTAATGTGGTAGCTACAGGCAGAGGGATGCCTGAGCCAGCCCCTCTCCTGGAAAGGGTCCAGCCAGCTGGGCATGCCGGCTCCCTTACCCTGCTGCCCAGCTCTGCTCTGGAGGTGTGGCCAGGTTGCACCTAGTGCCTGAGCTGACTTACAAATCTCTGCACTGATGCAGGAAGTGTAAACCCCAAATTAACCCTACTAGTATCTATCTGAAGCCTATTTAATACTGTAACTAACTGCTTTCCAGTCAGGTTCCACAGCCCTCAGGTAGTTGCAGACAGCCTTAGTCAGTGTTTAGCTGAGTTGCGTGCATGTAGCTCTTTTCCTGTTTTCACAAGAATTTGGCCTTTCATCTCACAGTAATTTTTGTTGCTTTGCTCAGTATTCATCAACGTTTTGGTAATACAGTTATCAAATCAGGATGCACACTTCCAAAATAATTTTTGCTTTATGCCTGCATCTAGTAAGTCCCAGATTCCTAGCATCTATTCTGTTTATTGGCTGTTTTCCTTTCATGATCAAGATGCACAGTCCCTTTGACAATAGATAGTTTTACAAGGCCTTTATTATTTTTGTAAGTATTCCTGCTGCAGTGGTCCTTCTTAAAAGTCAGGAGGGATTTAGTATGTCAGACATTTTTATTCATTGCTGATATAAATACCTTCTACCTTCTCAGTGCAGCTTCTTTCTCTTTCTGGTAATTATTTCACTGCTGTTATATTGTAAAGCCACTCCTATTTTATTCATTCCTGTTGTTTTATTCCTTTTCTCCTTTTCTGCTTCCTTTAATGGTATTTTAGTTGGCTATTTCAGTTTTAATAGTGATTTCAGATTATTTCAGAGTAGTCCTTCATATAATTTTCAAGACAGCTGCTTGCTCTTTAATAATTGTTAGGGTGATTTTATCCATCTTTATTTACACCTTTTCTCATTTTTCTTCAGGCTGCTTCTATAATGTTGGATTTTCATACTACTTCTTTCCATATTGTATATGCCAGCTTTCTTTATTCTACCAAATTTGATTCCTGCAGTCTAGTAGTTCTATATGCTTGGTTTTTTTCTGAACTCTTTTTATGATGGTGAATTCAGATAATATGTAGTCTGTGTAACGGGCATCCCTATTATTTTCATGTTCTCAGTCTGCTCTCTCTAAGATATCTTCCCCAGTGACCTGGTCCTATCAACTTTTACTGATAACTTTTCTACACTTAGAAAGGGTATACCTTATATATTTAYGCTATGTTTATGATCCATCAGCTGTTTTGTACCAGCTGTATAAATATTGCAATTGTTTGGATTTTGTTGTTGTATAGAAATCTTTGAGCAAGATCATACTGAAATTTTTACTTGTCCTCTTAAAATTGAATGATTTATTATTTGGAAAGTAAAGTGTGATATATATCTAGGCTGGAGAGAAAGATCACACAAATAAAATCTAATTATTAATTATGCAACTTCAGAAATGGTAAAGGAATCTAGGGCAGTAAATTTCAAATGCTGAAAAGGTGATTTTGGATACTTGCCAGGCTAGAAGAGATTGCACTCACTTTGGAAAATACAGGAAAGAGGGAGAAAGTGAACACTAATGAAATAAAGTCTACTTTAAAATCTAGATAGAGAGTTCCTCTCTGAATTCAGTTGTGGGTGTAGCATTGGCATTCATTGATTCAGATTAACAAGTGTAACTGTTCCATAGCTATGGAATAACTATGGAAAAAACATAACTAATGCCTGTGTTTGGAATGTTTTCTGGTTTTTAACATCTTTCAGTATTGATAAAGGGCTGTTGATTATTTAAAAGTGACTTCTAATGTTAAAAGGGGCTTAAAAAAATATATTTTTAATCTTATGTTCAGGAGAGCCTAGATCTGTGAAAACAGCTATGAGAAGAGAGGCCAGATTATTAGTCAGAAAATAGACATTCTTGCATGTGATATGTGAGTGTACATATGTGTAGGGAAAGAAGCATACAATGCATATATAGTCATTTGTGCATTCAAATTGAGTTTGCATGCACATACAAAATTTGGCTCATGCAAGAATGCATATATTTACACAGGTATTCATCTATTTTCTGACCAATTGTTAAGATGACTAAGGGGGGAAATTTTATAATTACTTTATCATACACACTTTCAAAAAAACCCAAAACATAGGGTCTATTCAAATGAGCTCTGGGCAATACAAAATGCTGACACTAAACAAGTAAAGTCATTAGGGAAAATGGTCAAACACTGAGGTCCTATCAGACAATGGAATAATCTGCCAAGGGAGGTCACGGAGGTGCTAGTGTGGAAACAAACCTTGCTTCAGTTCTGCCTCACTACTCCGCTGTTCCCAAAACCACATGAGTTCCTTGGTTAGCACAGCCATCTTCTTTTTCTGTTACCTTTTATCCTTTCTCTGCCATAATAGATTTTCTGGGGAGCTATATTACATGGTACTGTAAGGCCTGTGCTTCTCCATAGTTCACGTATGTCTCTTCAGCTCTGCCAGCCTTAAGTCTGAATTTTTCAACTGGGCTTGGAAGAAACACTGCATGGCTATTTATTAGCCAGACTGTTGAGCTGTTGAGTTTTGGTTTTTTTTTTTTACATCTCATTCATGCTGTGAATGTATGCAAACATACTCCTTATTATACCAGAAATATACCATTGATGTCTTTCTAGTTTGTACATGATTTGATTATTCCGATGATGTTTTGGAAGCTGAAATTTCTTTCCTAACTGTTTTCAGCCTTGGAATGAAAATTACCGAAGTCCAAAAGGTCCTTGAAAAACTGACTGTTTTCTGAAAGCTTGCCAGAGTGCCCCGTGCAGAGCACTCATACAAATGCTGAGATTTAGGTTGCTAAGCAGTGACAGGAGTGCCACACCAGGTTGTGCTAGGTAGAGACAATGGAAGCAGATTTGGTGGCCCTGAAACCTGCTATGAAGGATCTTTGGCTGCTCCTCCAGCTTAATGTCGTGGAATAGAGAATATGAGGGCGTGAAAATGCACTGGGGCCCAATCCTATGATGCATATTATCTACCAGCCCTTCCTTTCATAAATCCAGAATTATGATGCTTTTCAGTGGCAAAATTAATTTTTATATATATGTACTATGGTTTACTATACTGAGGGTTTCTCCCATGTAGAGCTATTATAAATGTTAAGCTACTATAGAAAAAATAATAGCTCTGGGGCATGTACATTAGAAATCAAGCAAACTTTTGAACAGCTGTGAAGAGGATATTTGTTACATCTAAGCCCCAGTGACCTTGACAGTGTCTCTTGAAGATCATTTCCTCTGTTCTTAAAACCTAATTCTTAAGAGTTTCACAGAGTGTCTTGAAATTTTCTGGATAATGTTATTCTTCCCTGCTGCTTTTAATGCAGACATGAATATGTAATCGCATATGCAAGAAATAAGTACAGTTTTAGTGCAGACAGATACCTTGCAGACAGATCTCTCTTCTCCAGAGCAACTGTTGTGAGACAGAAATCCCTCTGAGGCACTTTATTCCTATGTTGAGGTATTTTGTCTCATGTATTCTTCCTGGAATTTTATTCCATTTAGAAAATGAAATTTCCGTAATCAGTAGCCATAACACCAGGCTATGGTTTACAACATAATTTATTGCCCAAGAACCACAAAGGCCTTGATATAGTATTCAATGATTCTCTGCTCTCCATTTTTCTTTGTTTCCATGGTTATGCTCCTGGCTTGGTTGAATTGGTTATTTCCATTTTCAAAGTGCATTTGCCATAATACAAATGAAAACCAGGGTGCAGTAGGTTAATTTCTTACCAAAGTCATTGATATGGTGGTAAGTGTGGTAGATCTTGCTTAGTGACATGATGGGTGATTCTGTCTATCCCGTAATAAGATATGCATTAAAAACAGTGATTGAAACAGATTGCCGCTTCACCTTGAATGTGTATTGATGAAATTTATATTGTCCCAAATTGTTATTTACTGGCAAAGCTTATATTTGAAATGGTGAAGCAAAGGTATATTTTGTCATATTTCGCTTTTTCCTCAATCTTCTCCATATCTTATTAGATCCCCTGCAAGAAATTCTTTGTGCTGTTTCTGAGAGCAGAGCTGGCCAGCTGCAGACTTTCCAGATTGAGCTTGTGGCCGGCTGACATGCCACTAACATCAGCCAGTGAAGCTCAGAGAAGTGTGCACAAGTGGCATAAAGATACATAATATCCCAGTCCCACTTGCCAGGGATGGAGGAACATCACTGCCCAAAATTTGTTGCTCATTTGGCTGAAGTCARTGGTAACCTCATATGAGCATCAATTTCATAGAATCATAGAATAGTTTGGATTGGAAGGGGCCTTTAAAGGTCATCTAGTCCAACCCTCCCTGCAGTGAGCAGGGACATCTTCAACTAGATCAGGTTGCTCAGAGCCCCGTCCAACCTGACCTTGAATGTTTCCAGAGATGGAGCATCTACCATCTCTCTGGGCAACCTGTTCCAGGGTTTCACCACCCTCATTGTAAAAAATTTCTTCCTCATATCTAGTCTAAATCTTTTAGTTTTAAACCATTCCCCCTTGTCCTGTTGCAACAGGCCCTGCTAAAAAGTTTGCCGCCATCTTTCTTATAAGCCCCCTTTAAGTACTGAAAGGCTGCAATAAGGTCTCCCCGAAGCCTTCTCTTCTCCAGGCTGAACAACCCCAACTCTCTCAGCCTTTCCTCATAGGAGAGGAGTTCCATCCCTTTTGAGGGATTTCTTCTTGGTTTTTGTAGAATTAGACCAGCACAATAAAATCACTCTCATATTTCTTACGCTGTTGATCACAGTGGCTCGGTGTGCTGCGAGGAGCTGTGAGACCGGAGGAAGCTGTTGGGCGCTGTGCAACAAGGACAGTCTCACCACAGGCACACTCCATCCTTTCAGGCTGAGTTTTCACTGTCAGCCCTTGAAAGATGTGCATGCAAACAGACAGACTTGCCATTTTCATCCACCCTGCTGTAAATGTCAGGGTTGGGAGAATTTGAGACGTTGACTAAGACGTCCTCAGAATGAAAAATCTGAAGAACTCTGAGCCAGAGGGTAATACAAAGCCTGGTAAAACAGATGTTTGCCATATGTATTTCTTTTTAGCAATTAAGCCAAAGTTTCATTGCTAATGGCTTTATCAGTGCCTGTGGCAATCCATTCATAGTGTGGCTTTATGGAGATGAAGTTAACAAAATAATCGCATTACGATGATTTACTGTGAACGTGCAGCTTTCACAGAACAATACGTTATTTTAATTTTCTCTGTGCATTCATAATTTCTTGGTTTCCCATTTTAAAAGCTCGCTTTCTTCAAGAGCATTAGAAACAAAATGAACGAGATCATCTATTGCAGAATTGTATCTTGCAGTATGGAGCAACAGCAGCTGCCACTGGCCCATTTAGTTCATCTAACGTGACTCCCTTCGTTTTGCAGCCTCTTCCATTGYTACTGTTATATCACTGAGAATGTTTTCCAAATATTTGTATGTTCCTTCTTCAGTTCTGACTTCTCAGGGGTAGAGAGTTGGTCTAGCAGCTAAAACCAGAGATCCAAGAATTGCAAGATATAGAAGTTCTTCTACCAGATTTTTCTAGAAACTCATGGTGTGGTCCAGGGTTCATCACCTAGCCTTTTCATGCCTCAGTTTCCACTTTGTGGTAATGTCAGGATGCTTAATGCAAAGTTCTGTGACAGCAAAGAAATATGACTGAGAAGTGTTAAAAACCAAATGCTCAAGATCAGCCTGGCTTTTAAATTGACTGAACGCGTAGCACTTCCCTTGGAAGAGTGTTCTATGCTATACCAGACCTCAGTGTTAGCAGATTTCATCTTGATCCTCAGTCTCAAATTTCCTACGGTAATTTGCACCTCTCTCTCAGCTCTGGTAACTCTAAGATAATCATAAACCATTATTGAAGTCCCTCCCCCCTTAGTTATCGCTATCTGAGCCGCACTGTCTGTATGCAGTTTCCTTGTGAACCTAAACTCCCTTGTTAAGTCTTGACTTAAGGATGCCAGCAATGTGTCCTCTTTCAGTTTTGCGCTGCAGCAAAGGTTTGAAATAAAATCATTCCCAAATACGAAATTCTAGTTCTAGCCAATGATGGTGGGTTACAACTGGAGTCAGTGAGCACTGGGAATTTTCCCCCTCCCCTAAATGAGTGAAAAACTGGCAAAATTTTGGCAGCCCTTTGTTGATGACTTATGACAAGCCAGATGCCCACAGTGTTTGGAAACTGGGTAATAAATAGCAAATACAAATCAGCACCTACGGAGTGTGCAGCTGGCCTGTTTGCACAGGCAAACAGGCAGAGGCCGCACCTGCCTAATGGATAGGTGCCTCACTGAATGGCTCCCGAAAATGTGTTCAATGAGAGAGGTGTGTGTTTAAATTGCTGCAGCAACCGTCTGCTTACTGTGAAATATGGCTGGAATCCTTAAAGAGGGACCACGTTTCTGGAGAAAACTTTCAAATATATTAGCCTGAAACATAAGTTTTATAATCTCAGATTTGTTTTCATACATGACTGCTAACAGGCAAAGACTTTTTTTACCTTTTAACAAGGGATTTTTAACCTGGTGTTGGGAAGTCATGATACTGTTTTGGTGGGKTTTTTTGGCACGCCTCTATTTTTTTGTGACAGTGGATTGTATCGTCATACGTGCAGAATTATGACTTTGCCTTTACGCTGTGGGGAAGAAGCCCTATAAAATGCAGTATCATTCAGTAACACCAAAAGGAACTTAGGAAGTTACAGGCCAAGTAAATTTCTTTTTGTATAAATGTTCTCTCTTTTCAAGTTTGCTTCAGTGTGAATGTCCCTCTTTAAGGTAAGGCCTTCACTATGGGGAAAATGTCAAGGTAGGTCCATTTTTAGGCCTAATAACCTTGAGGTGTCCCTTCAGTTTCATAATATATTTCCATTCAGTCATCAGTGCATGGCAATGAGCATTTAGCAGATGGGCACGCAAGGGGCTATACTGCATGCCTTTGCATGAAGTGTTACTGCTTAGACGAAACACTGGGGAGTGATCTTGAGACCTCAGACCCTCATGTACCATTGTTAAACATTGCACATTATGTATTCCCCACTTGCTGCAGGCATTTCAGGCATAGGAAAACAGTGGGCTTTCTTCTGAGAGTGACACCGTGGTGATTAATACTGGTGTACTAAAGAAGAAATAGAAACAGGGGAAGAATCTGTATTTGTCAGAACGGTTAACATACATCCTCTATAAAAACTAAAGAAAAATGGATGTGGACTTTCGGGACGTAGCCTTTTTATTACAAACAGCCTTAACAGTTGAAGTCCAACAGTTTTTTTCCACGCTGCCCCTGCCACAGGGTATCATGAATTAGAGTATTTAATGTCAGCTGGTTCCTAAAAGTTACACTTTTCTGCTACTAGCTCAAGTGTTAGCCAGGTTGCTGCTTATTGAGAAGCATTGGCTATTGGCAGGCGATGAAGTTCATGATCTCAGTTTAGCTTGCAGTAGACAGTTTTGAACAACAGTACCATAACTGCCTGCAGCGTAGTTCGTACCGATCGGTCTAGCCTGTGGCTGGGCAGGGCAGAGAAGTCTGTGACTTCTGCCTCTTCCCTCAACAAAGTAAAGGACCTTGGTTTCCAAAGCACGTCAAATAGCTTGGAACTTTGTACAACGACTAGATTTGCTCAGAGTGTAAGTATATAGCATTCAAGGAGCCTATGTGCAGCTTGTATCACAACTTAGAGAAATCAAGAGTAAGTGAGCTGGTATTTTTAAGGGATTTCAGTGTTGTTTGTTTGGATGAACAAGGTTCTGTTTTCCCAGAATTTGCTCATTTGGTTAGTCTTATTTTTTCTTTCTTATTCTCTTCAGTGTCAGTCCCTGCAGCAGCTGTTTTTAGCTGTGATTACCACAACACTAGAATTACAGAAGTTTCAAAGCTACTTCCCAGCACTGCAGGTTCCCAAATATTTATAAGTTAAACAACTTTTATTATGCTTCTTTTGATTCTGCACTGGGGATCCAGCAGTATTTGTTTGTTTTTGTTGAGTCCTGGTCTTATAGCACTAAAATCTTTTCATACTGAATAATTAAGTTCATTTAATCACATTAAACGTACATTTTTAAGTGGTGCTCATTGGGATGGAGTGAAAGCAGCCAGAGTGTTCCTGCTTTCCTTTTTGGCTTCCTCAGAATAAGACAAATTCTGTTTCACTTTTTGGCTGCTTTAATCTCCAGTGCTGTTTTCAGAAAGTAATCTAAACCATTAAGTGAAATCATATTATCATGGTTACTTACAGTACATTCTTAAACGTTCAAACAGAAATATTTTATTTTTATACTAATGTAGATAATAAATAATACTCCTGGGTTGGGCCTGTTTCTGATGTCATTAAAAGCTAGTGGCAAAACACCAGGTGATTTAAGAAGCAGCAAAATCTGGCTATTTATCAGACTGTGGAGAGGAATTTATCAGAAAAAAGCAAAGACTCGTCTAAGGCTGGCAGTCCATGACTAGTCCCATTCACAGGTGGAGTCTGGTGAACATAGAGTATAAGAAGAGCTTTGGCATTGGGTTTATTTCTCATGCAGAACCTTTTGTATTAGCAGTATACCATGATAATGCAAACGTAAAGTTAACAACAGTAGCTTACTAGGATGTTCATCCAAAATGGGCGGCAAAAATTTGTCAATGTATGTGTTCACAACTCTGCATACTAGTGCAAAACTTAATTCCTTTGGCATTTGCACTAATATGCAGATGGTGACCTGAAGCAGCTGGTATGTGGGCACTTATCTTCAGTGGCAGGACAGGGAAGGCATCTTGAAATGGTAAGGAATCCTACCACTTCATTAACTGCTTTCCTTTTATTATGCTGCTGTGTAATTACAAGGGATTTTGTTACCGTGGAGGCACCGACCTTGTACTGATCCTCTCAACAGCATGCTCCAGGAGTCATACGCTTAAATTATGTGAGATGAGGGGAACGCTCAGTCTAGATGTTTATCAAAAACCTTAAGCACAGATCTTGTTCCTTGATTTGCACGCCATATTCATGTTTGCAAAGGACCTACAGAAGAATGATTCCCTTTGCTTAATTACRGAGTACGGAAAAGAAGGTGTCCTGGTTTCAGCTGGGATAGAGTTAATTTTCTTCCTAGTGCTGTGTTTTGGATTTAGTATGAGAAGAATGTTGATAACACACTGATGTTTTTAGTTGTTGCTAAGTAGTCTACTAGTCAAGGACTTTTTAGCTTCCCATGCTCTGCCAGGTGCACAAGAAGCTGGGAGGGATCATAGTCAGGACAGCTAACCCAACTGGCCAAAGGGATATTCCATACCCTATGATGTCATGCTCAGCATATAAAGTTGGSGGARGAAGAAGGAAGGGGGGATGTTCGGAGTGATGGCGTTTGTCTTCCCAAGTAACCGTTACGCGTGGTGGAGCCCTGCTTTCCTGGAGATGGCTGAACACCTGCCTGCCGATGGGAAGCAGTGAATGAATTCCTTGTTTTGCTTTGCTTGCGTGCGTGGCTTTTGCTTTACCTATTAGACTGTCTTTATCTCAACCCATGAGTTTTCTCACTTTTACTCTTCTGATTCTTTCCCCCATCCCACTGCGGGGGAGCAAGCGAGCGAGTGGCTGTGTGGGGCTTAGTTGCCAGCTGGGGTTAAACCACAACAGTCCTTTTTGGTGCCCAGCATGGGGCCTCTTCAGCACGCATCACCTCCTCCTCTGGGGATATTCCGAAGACTTTGCTTTCTGGCCAGTTCGTGATCACTTCCAAGATTCCTGGGTGACGGGGGTTTCCTATTCGGGCCCATTGTGTGATCAGCGCGACCCACTTACTCCACGTAGCATCAGTTGCATGATGTGTAGAGGGGACCCTCYCTTTGAACATCCAACCCAGCACCGGCAGTCGGGGTGCCAGGAGGAGCTGTGCTTCAGTACCAATCACTTCTGAAGCAGCTCGAACCCCTTCATATGCTGCCAATATCTCTTTCTCAGTTGGAGTATAGCGGGCCTTGGATCCTCTGTATCCCCGACTCCAAAACCCTAAGGGTCAACCTCAAGTCTCTCCTGGTGCCCTCCACCAGAGGCTCCGGGTAGGGCCATTCTCCCTGGCTGCGGTGTAGAGCACATTCTTTACATCTTGTCCTGCCCAGACTGGCCCAAGGGCTACCGCATGAACCATCTCCTGTTTAATTTGTTCAAAGGCTTGTTGTTGCTCAGGGCCCCGTTTGAAGTCATTCTTCTTCCGGGTCACTTGATAGAGAGGGCTTACGATCTGACTGTAATCTGGAATATGCATTCTCCAAAAACCTACAACACCTAAGAAGGCTTGTGTTTCCTTGTTAGTTGGTGGAGACGTGGCTGTTATTTTGTTGATCACATCCATTGGGATCTGATGATGTCCGTCCTGCCATTTTATTCCTAAAAACTGGATCTCYTGTGCAGGTCCCTTGACCTTACTTTGTTTTATGGCAAAACCGGCCTTCAGAAGGATTTGGAYTATYTTCTTCCCTTTCTCAAAAACTTCTTCTGCTGCGTTGCCCCATACGATGATGTCATCAATGTACTGCAGGTGTTCCGGAGCCTCACCCTGTTCCRGTGCGGTGTGGATCAGTCCATGGCAAATGGTGGGGCTGTGTTTCCACCCCTGGGGCAGTCGATTCCAGGTGTACTGGACGCCCCTCCACGTGAAAGCAAACTGTGGCCTGCACTCTGCCGCCAAAGGGATTGAGAAAAACGCATTAGCGATATCAGTGGTGGCATACCACTTGGCTGTCTTTGACTCCAGTTCATATTGAAGTTCGAGCATGTCTGTCACGGCAGCACTCAGCGGTGGCGTGACTTCATTCAGGCCACGATAGTCTACTGTTCGTCTCCACTCTCCATTAGACTCCCTCACCCTTTAACAGAAGGAGTTGAAGGTCATGGCTGCCCATGACTCTCTGAAGGATTGTGTTTATACCTGACAAGAACAAGAAGAAAGAGAAATTGAATTTGTGCCCTCAGGTCTGCAATAACAGCTCGAGTTCCCAGCAAGACGAGGTTCCTGCTGTGCAAAAAGCCATATAAGTGAGAGACAATCAAGAGATCATASATAATGATAGACAGAGAGATCACAGTCCTTGTATAGGAGATCAAAAACAGGAAGAAAATTAGATGCATAGTGAGGAGAAAATTACTCAAGCTCAGAGCAGATCAGTAGCAGAACCAAGAATGAAACCCGTGTCACTACAAACTCTGCTGTGTCTTACTGCACTCTTTTAATAAAACCATGTTCCAAAAAAGCAGTTCCATTGTCTGGAGGAAATGTGGAAAGGAGATATACTGAGATGCAGAAGTAGTAGGCATTCATGCATAATTGTGCAATGCCTTTTTTTTTCCAGTCTACAATTTGTGTGAGTATGTGCATTAGATTCAAAAAAAAGACAGCAGCTTCAGCTGCTTTCTAAAAAGTCACATATATCTTCATTTTAATCTGTCTTTGCAAAGGCTTAAAAACAATCATTAGACTTCAAAATATGATCTCTAACAATTCAGTAGTCTTAGAATTAAACCATCATTGTTTAGCTTTCTCCATTTGTATAAGGTGAGACCAGCTATACGATTTCTCTGTATGAAAGCCTGTCATATGCATCATCCATGTCAAACTAAAAGCTTTATTCTTAATGAGCTAGAGATCATCATCAAAGAGCATGAGTTTCCCAAAATGTTTTGAAGAAGGCAGTCTTGCCAAAAACTCTGTAGCAGTCTCACTCTATGGCCTATAGTGCGAACTGTTCTAGTGTGTAGCTGAGTCTTGGAATGATGCTCCCACTGTACGTGCTTGCTATTACCTTTCATGCTGTGGTGTTTCTTTGCGTCCAGTGTCACAATGCATGTGTCCATGCCTCCTCGATAGACGAGGGGCTCAGAATCAGAAGATACTGCTATATATTTATAATTTCATAACATATTCAGAGAGGTTTTCATACTTTTCTGTAATTAAGTGGGATAGGTGACTGTAGGCAGAATAAAACATTGGAAAGTCAGTCAGTCAGTATTTATTCAGGATACATGGCAGAGATATGAGTCCTGAAGTATTTCATTACATCGTTCACCTATTCACTAGCATCAGATTCTCCTTAATTTATTCCTTGTCTTTGTGATTGCTTACAGAATGGAAAGCAAAGTAAATCTATTGATCTTTTACAGAATAAATCTGGTCAAATATCTCAGTGCACTGCTAGACTATCTGTATTTGGGTAATTTTTCAGTGATTTATGGGACGTCTCCTGGAAGCCACTGGAATTCTAGGGATGCGTGCCCTAGACTTACCAACTCTCCTGCATCACTTTTTTCTCTTCTTTGCAAGTCAGCTCCATTTTCTGGGTATAGCCAGTCCTTTGTGCTAAAGTGCTAGTTATCAGGAAGACAAAAAGGCTTCTACACATGCATTTGAGGACTCACCAGCAGGTGGTTTAGCATGTCGCAGGTGCACCAGCCCTGACTACTATAACCCTGCTGTAACAGCAATGGTTAAAATGCAATTTCAGGAGAACACAACCGAAAATGGACTAATCTTGGATGTGTGCCAGGATGTAAGAGGGGAGGTGACATTGGTGATCATGACCTTAGAGCAGCTGAGGATATCAATGGAGACTTGCCARTATAATGTGAATTAGAGAGGCGCACATATAAAATCTGCGCTGCAGAATGGATCATAAAATTTGCAACAGGAATTGCATTGAGCAGATGAAAGGTATTTTCATATGATTGTTCCATTACTTTCTCTTCTCGTATTTTCTCCCCACCCCAAGAAGAAATACAAAATTGTTTCCCATGTAGTTAAACCCTCAAAGAAACCTACCATCAGGGAAAAATATAGTGTAGAAATTCAGAAGTTGGCACTCTTCCCTTGCAATTTTTTTCACTCTAAAAAATGCATGTATTCTACCATAGCATAGCTTATGTGCAGTGGTTATGTCACGATAAGTCCTAATGGAAGCAAGCCCTTATAAGGTGGACAAGATGGATCTTGAGGCTAAAGGACTGACCACAGGTGGGAAGCTGTAGTGCTGACCTCCCCTGCAGCTCTTGTGAAATCTATCTGCATCAATGTTTTACACAGAGGTAACTGTTGTGCTTTAGCAATCAGGCTATGAACAAAGCAGGTTTGGTATATATAGCTTTAGTGCTGTGTACTTGTTCATGCTAAAACCATACCTGAGTATGGCCATAGTGGACAACAGTTTTACAGCAACTTCTTCTGGGTGAGGTTCATTGCCCAGACTGCAAACACGGGGTGGTTGTCAGTGAACCTGCAGCTTTGATTTTGTTTGCCTCGCTGTTTGTTTTGTTGTGGTGGTTTTGGGGTGTAGGATAGGAGAAAGGCTGTGTAAAAGTGAAATACTAAGGCTGGCATCCTGGCCATGTAGTCATTATATGTTTGTACCCCCTAATTGTTTAGGTTATTCCTCCTTCCTACTTGACCCATTTCACATTCCTAGGAAAGATAAATACTATTTCAGTATAAAGGTGGTTTCAGTTTACTGGATCACAAATGATCCCTTTTAAAATTCATAGTTCTGTGAATTAGCTTGGTGTTTATTAAGTATCTGTGTGCTACATAACAGATTAAATTGTGAACTGCATAGGTTGGAATGCTTTTCAAATACTGTTTCGCTATCTATCAAAATCTTTATTGACTGTTTTTTTTCCCACTTCTTTCTCTTAATTTGGTGTCCTTTACATCTAATGAAAGCATAATCTAGGAGCACAAAATCTCACCCTCCGCTTGGAAGTAATGAATGTTGGTATACTTGTAAAAACTGTTTGGATTCAAAACCCTTTTTATCATCATAACTTTCAGTTGAATGTACTGTAGCTCATGTCTGATCTGTTGTAACTCTTCCATATGTGAATAGAGCAATTAACATGCTGAAAAAACTTAATAACTTGCAAAGTTATTCCAATAACATATATTTCATATCTTCTGAAATAAGACATTCTAGGAAATGCTTCTAATACTGATACAGATTCTCAGGGCGTGCAAATACTGTGAAGAGGCATCACCAGGATAAACAGAAAGACAGGCCTGAAGTGTTCTGCTTCTCAGCACGTTTCTTTCACAGTATTCATACTAAATTTCTGTATATATAGAATGAGTTATGTGCGAAAGTGAGTGCTCATTACAGTTGGTCTCAACTTTTTAGAAACTGCTACACCTTTATGAAAAGAGATCCAACCATTGGTGCAAAGTGATCTCTGCCTGTGCTGCGGTTTTTGTTATACATAATAGAGAGAGGTGAATGAGAGGATGGTGATATGTGAGATTAGCCACATAACCTTGTGCTTCAAACCAGTTTGTTTGATGTCTTGAATTTCCATTTCTCTTGATCAAAATAATCTGAAAATCTTATCAGTGACGAGGTAAATACAAAATATTCAAACTCTGATCATCCTGATCTAAGAATTTCTTCTTGATGATGCTGTGTCAAACATGGGAATCATGTATTTCTTAATGAAGCAAAATTCTGGGTAAAATGAAATGATACCGTGTAATACGTATGAGAAGGTGCAACTCTTGCTGCATGTCCCGTTCCTGCTGCCCTGCTGTCCCATGCCCCTGTAGCTGCACACCAAAGGCTGCAGCAGCTTCCTGCCCAGATTTAATGTGCCTGTCGTGTGTTTGATGTGCTGCTGATACAGCCGGGCTGGGAGCACTGGGAGGCTTCTCTGGTAAAGCTCCCCAAACGAATGTCAAACTCCAGGATTTCACTGTGGGCTTGAAAATATATGAAGAGCACTGCTATTGACAGAAAATTGCAGTGGAATAAAGTTAAAGATGTTTCACTCAGTGATATAGAAAGGCCAATCTTCATCTGCATTTCCGTGCTGACAGTATCTCAGACTGTGAAAATCATGGATGAGCTTTGTATATATTTTGTGTCAAAAGGTCCACTTAATGAAAAATGTCATAGCACAATAATTTTTTCTTCATATTGGTTCATTGTTATAATGATCATTTCTGGCCTCACTGGCATTGGCTGTCTGTTCTGGATTAGCTCCTCGTTCTAMTAATCTAAACAGAAATCTATTAATTGATTTAAAGAGGATTCCTACAGTTATATTTAAACAGAATATTGTGAATTTGTAGGAAAATCAGTCTAAAATAGAAAACCTAGGCTTCTGTGGCAGTGTTGTTTTCTAGCCACCACCTCCATCTTTCTTTCACCTCCTCTGAATAGGCTTTGAACCCGCTGGACAATTCCAGCCCAATTTAGTGAAGCCATTAAGCTTGCAAAGGACTTGAAAGAGTTTTGGTGATTTGCTGCAAATTAAATGAAAATAAATAATGGAGTAGAGACAGATGCCTCTTAACACCTTCAAGCTGGAGAATTAATTTAATCCTTGTTAGGCAGAAGAGAGTCCGCCGAGCCTCTTGGCCTCATGACACAGCTGATGAGGTGCCCAAGCATTGCCGAGTTCCCTGGTTTGGAACACTCTCTGTCAGGTGCCTTCTTGTAAGGATTTCTGTGGCTTTTCAATACCAAAGGCTCCTGTCATTCACATTTGGTTCATGTGATTAATGGAAGGAATGGCAAGTTCTAACTTTCTTAATGTATTTTCAGTGATAAGAACATCAACTTAGATTTCTTTTTTCACTGTTGCAATTCATATAGTGTCATTTAGCAATCATTAACAGACAAGGTTGGTAATCCTTGACACTGGAAAGCTTATTAAGCATGTTTTGGAGKTTTTTTTAAGCTTGAGTCTGTGACTGCAGGTAGAAAATTAATTTTTCAGTGAAATGGTAGTGAAAATAAACCCAGTTCAGAAAACCACTGTTTAATCTGTGCTTATTAATAGCATATGAAGTTCCTTTTAATATTTTAGTAATTATGTGAAGAGATTTAAAAAAAAAGGCATTTTGACTCATAAAACAATATTCCTTTGTCCAAAGTTGTACGGGCCAACTAGGAAAGCTGATTAAATCATGTTTTATGGAGACAGTCTTTTAAAATTTCCAATATCTTTAGCTCTTCAAACAGAAGTGGTAATCTTTGAATAGAATAAAACATGACTTTGACTTAAAAATTGTCATCCTTGATGGGTAGTAGGTCATGTTAATATTTATTAATTGAAGGGATTCTATTTCCGTAGCATAAGTGTTACATCTAATCAGATCATATCACCCACATGAAGCAGGTCCACCATGTCTCCCAGGATAAGCAGATCACACTAGGTCAGTGCTCAGATGGGAGACCTATGAAGCATTCACACGGCTGGAAAAAATAAAAGATCAACTAGCCGGCACGTTTCCTGCACAAGAGGTAGTGAGTCACTCACTATTCCTTCTCATTATCATAGATACCGTGCTGGTGGAGAAGCCGTCTTTCAGATGAGGTTTAGAATTGGAGTCATGTCATTTTTAGTCATTAAAAGTGCCATGGCACTGCTGCTGCTCTTTGTCAGATGGAGATGGACTGCCCACGTGCTGCCTGCAGTAGAGCAGTTTCGGTGCAGTGTGGAATTTGGCGCCTATTGTTGGAAGCTCTTGGGTAGCTGCTGTGCTCCTGCTCTCGTGTAGCATTGACACATGCTGAACACAAGGTGTTTGGGTAGTCTAGAGAGGAAGAAAGTAGCATCTGAAACCTAGTTGAATTTCTGTGTGTTTGGGTGGACAGCTGTGGTTTTGGGGGTTCTTTTTTTCCTAATAACCCTAGTTTCTTCAGTCATCTGAAACTGAGAAGTCTTACCTGGAAAAAAGTTTGAAAAGTTAAAAATAATGTATCCCAAAGTCTCAGGAGCTGCAGGCTAAATACACAGAATACCACCCATTTAATTACTGCACTTTTAATGATGCTTTTGCCAGCCAATCTAAAGATTTTTCTTTTTTCATAATGATTTTTTTTAATGTTCAAAGTTGGATAATAGCTGTACTCTGTTTCCTTCATACACCCTCCTTACCTTACAGATCTTCTTTCTTTTCTCAGCTTCTCTGCTAGGAGACAGCCACAGCCCTTCATACCTTCATCCTGAGCCCTCATGCTGCAACTATATATTGGTTCATGCTGTTGGCCTATATTCACAGTGCAAGTACATTAAAATAGCAATAGTAGCAGAAATGTGGCCAGACCTGTTTCGTTTTAGCAGATGGGGCCTTGCAAATAGTCATCGCTTCAGGAAGAAAGTGCCCAAGTTGCTAAGGAGGGTTTCTCAAATAWATCTTTCTGTTGAAAAGAAGCACTTGTAATGAGCTCTACCTTTTGTCTTGTATGGCTTAAGCCACTCACTTTTGTTCCTTGTGATTTATTTAATCTCACTTCAGCAGTTGGTTAGTTAGAGGCTTGCTAGCGTATCCTTGCAATCTTAGGTTGCTCCATACTTGTCCTGTTAATAAATGGGGGGATTTACATCTATGCTGCCAAAAAGACATGGAATCGTTTATAAATCTGAGAAAGTAAAAACTTCTATTTCCTCCTTTGGTCTTGAAGGCATATTTTAGGACATGCTAGGCTTTTAAATCTAAGCAAATACCTTTGGTTGTTGTTTCAGAAGTGTTTGGGATTTGAAGTTCTACTGGAAGTACAATTATTTTTAATCAATAAGATTTAGGTACACTGGTGTTAGCACAGTTTTTCAGATGTACTCATCTGCACTCTTTTTCACCTAATGCCTTCACAAATCTTAGTGATGCTTTTCTGGAAAAAGTAGCTACTGGGAATTAATTGCCCCTGATAGGCTTTGAGGAATTTGTCATCTTATTCTTTTAGCTTCAGCAACAAAATAACACTTTTCACAAATACGTTCAGTATGAAAACCTGAAAATAATATATATTGTATTTGTTCTCGGCTATTCCAGAGCTTATTTGCCCTGGATAGCTAGTGGTTAACATGTGAGTGTAGTCACATTTCTCTTGCACATAACTACAGTTCTGAATTTGAGTTCTACTTTCTACAAATATTCACTTACCTCCTTCTGCTTTAGTGACTATTGCTGTAGCAAATTCATTGTATGAGTGTGTGAAAATACTACAGTACATGGGGAACAAGAAGAATGTAGACATGGTTGCAATGTAATGCATTTAAAAATTCATATGGAATTTCATTCTTATTTTGCAGTATTTGCCCAAATGACTGGGAAAAAACATAAAGCCCAAAGCCATGTCCCTCATGCTTTATGCAGTTCAGAGTATACGGGTCACATACACTTTATGTCCAGTCTTTATGTACGAAGTAAATATTACAAATGTAAACAATATAAACATACATATATGTTTGTTAAGTCTATATTCCTGTCCTTTTATGGACTTTTGTAGATAGAGGATGTGGATTTTTGGTTGCCTGCACTTTGAAAGTACTTGGTTTACAAGTGACAGTTTTTTGCGTTTATATAGACCTTTTTTTTCCCTATATCTACAAAGTTCTTACAAACAACRTAGGTGAAGGTTGCTATGACCATTTTACAATTGTGAGAAAGAAAATTATTTGTTTTGGTGCCTCAGTAGAGCTGATGAAGAAAATACATTTATATATACTTTATAGGAAAATTTACCTACATTGAAAGAAGGCATATATCCCATTTGGAATACATTCATGTACTTTATGATGTATCACTTCATGATTTTATCATTGTACTTTGCAAATCAAATAGTTATTCTGTTTCTGGTATTGTCTTAATCTCAGACATGTGCAGGATGGACACAAAGCTAGCTTTCAATGTGTCAGTGTGCCTCCATTAGTATCACTCAAGTAACTGTTAGATTTCATGAAACAAGGAGAAAAGAGACAGTGTAAAAGAAAATGTTTGTTCCAATTCCCTGAACCTGTACATGCCTGAAATATGCTGCTAACGTGGAAAACATGAACAGTGCAGGTCTCAAGGGAATGACAATGGGGAATGTTTTCCCCTGTAGCCTTAAATTTTTTTACATGTAAGTGGACACAGATAGTCACTGTCGTGAGTGCCCTGAGGACAACAAGTTGGCCTCCCCAAGGCTGTCTCTAGTTAATATGTCTTATCCCAACCACAACATGTACAGTTGCACTTCATTGGCCCAACTTTGCTGAAAGAGCAAGGTGCTTTAGACTTCAATGGGGAAATCCTGATGCCATTGAAATAATGAAGAGTTCTGAGGTGGATTTCTCTGGAGCCAGAATTTCACACTTTGCTGTGGTGCTCTGAATGACATTCGGCTGCATTAGGAAATCTGAGTTGCCAATGYGGAGCTCAAGGATTTTGGACTGAGAGCTGTTGCAAGATCTACCTCTGATTTTAAAGCCGAGTGTAGACAGATATAAAGAAACAGTTAACTTAGAGTTGAAACAGTAGGCTATATTGTGGAGAAATCAATTAAATCAGTTCACTCTATGCCTCTGAAATGAGATATCATTATGTTCAAATCTAAGAGGAAACAGCTGTACCACCTACTATGCCAAAGCCTTTTTTAAACTAGTCCTAATCTCAGCTTCCTGCTTTATCATCATACTGCTATTCCTTTGCCTGTCAGAGACCCATGAGTCTCTGGGAACTCATTTATAGTGCTGCTTCTGTGGCCTCTCCTGAACTCATTTATAGTACTTGCTCCTGAAGCTTCTCTCATACGTCTGTTATTCTTTGTGTGAGTAGCTCCTCTTTTATTTCAATCATTCCAGAAAATTCAGCCTTTCGGGGGGGATGGAGAGGAGGGAGAGCACCTTTTATTTTACTGTGCTGTTTTACCATTCACCTTATTTGTATTTTTCTTCTCAGAAAACCAAAAGGGATGTAAATAACTTTGATCAAGACTTTACACGAGAAGAACCAGTATTAACGCTAGTGGATGAGACAATTATAAAACAAATCAATCAAGAAGAATTTAAAGGGTTCTCTTATTTTGGAGAAGAGCTGCTGCCATAGACAACGTTAGGCTGACAGATGAATGATGCTGCAAGAAGTGATTCTGAAGAGGTCATCAAATTACTGAGACTCAGTAGATCAAGAACTACTTTTCTTACCCTGAGCCCACATCCCCAATTAAAGTATATATTTATTGTTTTCTTTCCTTTAATCTTCTGACCTGAAAGCACTCTTAATTTCTGTCTCACAAAGCAATGCAAAATAATTTTGTATCAGAAATTGTAGATGTAACACACTGCCGTATATTTGCAACTTTTCTTTTATTCCTAAGATCTCCCCAGAGGACAAAATTGCATCTTTTCCATGGAAAATGAAGCCRTGCTATTAAAAGCAATTTAGCAGATCACGTTCAGTAATCATCATATGTATTTAAGCTAAGAAGGTGAGAACTGTTTCTTCTGCACTGGTGGTTATGGTGAGATCTRCACTCAGATGTGGAACAAATAAGTAATATGTTGCCCTTTGGTAAGCAAAGAAGTCTGCCTTCATGGAGGTGTGATCCTCAATTATGAATTTATTGTGGTGAGGTACAAACTTAAAATAAAGCTGTCCAGAAAAAGAAGCACATCAATTAAGGCTTTCGATGAAGTTCCTCATACAATTTATGGAAGACTCTTAGGAATAAGAAGAGTCACAAAGATAACTGATATTTTTTTTAAAGCAGGAAATAGATACTATATGGATAGTTATTAAAGGGCTAAAGAATAAAAAGCCTATATATAGGCATTTTACAGTTTTTCAGGCAATTGGGCATACTATCCATGTTACCAAATTTAATATCCATTTAAATGAACCATTAATATGATGGCAAGCTTGCAAATGTTTACAGTTAATTTTACGTAAAAAATTAATTATAAACATTATAAATTTGCCTTTTCCATTGTAGCTAAGTTGATAAATAATTTCTTATTTATATTTATTTTCTCAGCAGTGTGTTACTTTTGCACACTTTTACAAAACCATAATACTACTGTGTTCGTTGTTTTTTATGTTTAAAATCTAAAGAGAAATCCGCTTTTAGAAGACACAAAATAAGGCTACACATGCATTATTTGGAAGCGTGTTAAAAAACTGAAGATCAAACATTCACAAACTGACATTATTGAAAGTTGTAAATTGAATTTTTTTGTGTATGAATTGAACTGGTAACTCATGTGGACAATATTACTAATGTGAAGTTACCTCCTGTAGATATGCTAACAGTGTTATGTACTTATATTTCCAGGAGTACCCTGTGGTTTTTGGTTTGGTTTTTTTTGTTGGGGTTTTTTTTTTTTTGTGTACATGTATCGCTGAGGTCATTTTATTATATATTTTACTGGACTGAGTGAGCGGTCATTGGAATCCATTTTAATTGTTGCACATGGATTTCCAGCTGCACAAAAATATATATACTTGTGATTGGCAAAGTGGCACTAAAGAAGCTTTTTTGCCTTTTGTACAGGTGAGATTTTGTATATAGTGTTTGCTGCAAGGCCTGTGGAATTCATTGAATATAGAGGTATCAACTGCTGCATGTTCAGGCATACTATTAAAATGTTAGTCTATGAAAGAATAATTATAATAATGTCCATGTGCAATACTCTTGTATGTGTATTGGTTCAAGTTACTGTCAGAGCGATGAGGTTTTTGTTATAAAAGATGTAGACATATATTAAGCTATACTAAATCTCTTGTATAGTTCTCTTCAACTCTATTATGACATGATAGAGCTCAGAAGGAGAAAGGAATGTTASAAATCGTGGTGGACAAGGTGTGAATCATTGGCTTTAAGAGATAATCTCGGTCTCAAGCAGATGAGTTAGTTTGTGTCAGTTTTGCATCTGGCTGCTCATAGCCTGTTACTGATGACAACATTCAGTTCCATTTTGTTTTGTTTTTAAAACTCAGGTGTAATTATTATATATATTCTTATGATGATTTCAAAATATTAAATATTATGATATATCAATTAATGTGTTGTCTGGCCTACAGGTGTAATAATGGATCAAGCCTTTAGTTTAATTTAATTTATCTTCAGTAATCTTTTGTACTGGGAAAAGACTAGCTTCTGGAGCTGAGTACCAGCACAGAAACATCTTAATGATTGCATCATCTCAATGTTTAAATTTCTTTCTTTTTTAGAAGTATATTGTAGAACTGCCCATCAATTTGTGTCTCGCCACTGGCTCTGTTTATTTCTCATCACGGTTAGCTTTTGACATCCAGGCAAGAACTGATCACAATGCTAAAGCGTTCTTTTCCATAGGTGAGTAGGCTGGCTAGGAAGACAAGTTATCAGATAGTGCACTACTATTTGTACAACAAGAGGCCTTTACACAAAACTCTGAGCATTTATTTTGAAGGAATAAAAGCATCCCATAAAGCTTTTGTAAGCAAGCTATGTAGTCTGTATTTCTGTTCCTAACATGAAGATAATTAGCAAACGTTTGTATTTCAAGAGGCCTCAGCACCTGCAATGTTTGGTAGGATGCTAAGAGAAAAGTCAAGGAGATAAAAACTTTTGCATGGGCAGATATTTCTTCAATATAAATAGTTAGATCCTCTGCATTGGGTTTACATCAGAAGGTTTGTCTGTTACCTTGAACATTTTTTAAAGATAATTCTTAAAAATGGACATTCTGTTACATTTCTGCCTGTTCTGTAAAATCTTTCCTGTTCCTTCTTTGTAAAATGAGTGCAAAATGCCAAAAAGATTATTAATAATAATAATAATTATAAAGAATCCATTGTTTCTTGTTTTTCCTCCCAAATAGACTTTATAAAAAAATGGAAACACATTTTTCTCCATAGGGTGAAAAATAATTCTCTCCAAAAAAGGCTTACAAATTACCTCTTTTTAAATTATGTGCAGAATAGTTCTGGCTAACTATAAAACGTATTCAGTTGGGGGGGTAAGKTTTTTTTTTTATTGTGAGGATTTATTTGTACAGAATTTTTTTTTCTTATGGATGTAATTTGAATCTCTTGCCATTCATTAGTGTTATTTCATCGTAAACATTATTACTGTGCCAAATGTACTGTATTCAAAAGGATGTGAATGTGTATTGTTTCGGAACCTAATAAATACAATGATGTTAAATCTTATATTTTTCCCCAAAGTTTTCCTGAGTATTTCCTAATGGGGAAGAAACAAAGATGAAGGATGAATATTTTTCCTGTTGCATGTTGTGCAAAATAGCGTGAGCTTGTCTTTTAGGAGTGGACATTTTGCAAAGGAAGGATTTGCTAACAAGAGCCTCGTCTGTGAAGCCCTGAACACTCCAAGAGAAACACAGGTAACAGTGCATGAACACTATTTATCTTGGGCAATATAACATTTACACCAAGCAGATGAGTTTACAGACTTTCTGCTTACCAGCTACATAATGGTCACTGAGTTCTGAGTGAT
The DNA here is from genome assembly GCA_035582835.1 of Phoebastria nigripes. Taxonomy (NCBI): domain Eukaryota; kingdom Metazoa; phylum Chordata; class Aves; order Procellariiformes; family Diomedeidae; genus Phoebastria; species Phoebastria nigripes. The sequence continues at coordinate 11,934 of JAYKAV010000411.1, read as the reverse complement.
CCCAGCATTTTGCTTAGCTGCATTGTTAAAACTCACTTCAGCAGGGTGCTTTGTGTACAAACACGTGACACTGCTTTAGTCTTTAATTGGATTGATTAGAGGGATTAACAGTATGCATAAGTTTAATTAATTAGGGTCATAGAGCTTATTAAATTATTTATTTAACTTAATCTGTCAGTGTGACGCTGTCTGAAATATTTCAGTATTTCATTGTGTTTCAATTTGCACCTTAAATACTTTCCATTTTCATGGTCTAAAATTCTTAACTTCTGTTTCAGTAGATCAGCTATCAGCATACTCTGGCAGCAATTCCAGTTAACAATCTCCAGTTAGTATATCTAGCTAGTAGGTATACTAACTAGCTTAAAAAAAATAAAAAATAAAAAATAAAAAATAAAAAAAACCAAACTTAATTTAAAGAATGTTTTCTCTTGAAATTGCAGCTTTTGCATAAACCTCCATTTTTTTCCTTCATGCTGAGTCTTCTCAAAGTCACTGAACGTGTTTGGTGCCTATGAGCATATTCCAAATCCGGTGTGTTGACAGTATTAGCATAAGCTTTGTCACACAGATTTTACCAGTTAAACAACTATGTAACATCTTGATTTTCTGGGTATGTTTTGCAACCTTAAAAGCATACGAAGGACTTAACCATCATCTTACAAACAATAAGCATCACTGGTCTCCACATACATCAATCCATATCGTGTTTTCTCGTAATGCTGTAACTGATGACTATTAAGAAGAGTTTTTATCTTTACTGATGGACTGCAAAATTTGGAAAGATGGCAGTCTTTTGAAGAGGAATGAGTCGCAGTCTGATTGACTGTCCATGCTGTAAATGTGGTACTAAAAGTTCAGGGAGAGAGTCTCAGCATGTATCTGTCTGCTTTTGTGGCCTTCCACACAGGGGATCTTAGATCACTGTACAGTGAAAAATGTTTTTAGCCTCCTAGTAGTCTGGTCGGGTACAGGAGTAAATCAGTATGGTAAGCACCTAAACATACTGATCAAAATCAGAATAATTAATCCAATGGGGAATTGAAGCATTGAATAGGTTGACATATCCTAACTCACAGAAGCTACAGAAATTCAATTTGGGTCTTCATCTACATACACTGTTTCAGCAGAACAGTTTTTTAATTAAAAACACATGGGGTGAATATGCCTCATCCTGGGCATGAGGAGAAAACAAGAATGAATTATATCAGAGTGGACCTCTTTTAGGACCAGGAGACTTTTCATCTGAGTGACATAAATAAGGTATTCATATAATCAAAAGAAGGTATGAGCAGCCATACTGGGTCAAACCAAACATCACTCGGGTCAGGTATCCTGCTCTTGGCAATGGTCAGTAGCTTAAGCAGTAATGTGCACTGATTAGAAATCAAGAACTGTCAGCTTTGGTGGTAGCTATAGAAGTATAACCAATAGAAAATACCTGTGGAAAAATCTGAGAACAAGAAAGCATGAGGTGGTATTCTGCCTGCAGCAGTTTGACTCCATGATGTTATGAAGTAGATGGTGGTGTCTTTATTATATTTAATCTCTCTGAATTAACTTTCTTTCGATTAATCAGTTTTTGAACAATGTCAGCTTCTGGCATGCAAAACATTCTGTGGGAAAGAGCTCCACAGCCCAACTAATCATTGTGTTAAAAATTATCTCCTTTTGTTTATTCTGACCCAGCCATAATTCCATTTTTGCTGCTTGGATCTTTCTTTGAAAGAGGATAAATAATCATTCGCTGTTCACCTTTTTCATGCCACTCAGAATTTTATAGGTCACTGATACATCCTTCCTCAGCCAGTTCTTTTTCAGACTGAAAAATCTTCCCCTGTCTGTAAAAGGCTTCATACAGAAACATCCCATATTTTTGGTCATCTGTGTCAACTTCCTCTGAATCTTTTCTAGTTCTACTGAAGATGGGGAGTAGAATTACATGTAATATTCAGTATGTGGATGCAACGTGGATTATTATAATGACTAGTGTGTTCTGTTTTGTTTTCTGTTACATTTTTATATCCTTTTTTCTTAATCCAAGTTTGTTCTCAGTTATTTTACAGGCCTTCCCAGATTAGCGTCAGTTGTAAATCTAATATGCATGCTGTCTATTAGATTCTTGAGTCCTAATGAAAATACGTTGTGTCCAGGACATAATGAAAATAGGTTAAATAGGAATTTAACCAGTGCAAAATGCTGCCTCGGTGCAGGCTTCCATTCTAGCAGTAAACCTTTGATGGTTACCTTCTCAGTATGGTTTTCCTACTGCTTTTRTACCACCTATATATAGCTATGTTTAGAGTGTCTTTCCCTAGCTTGCTTATTAGAACATGGTGTGCAACAAATATTTTTCCAAAACCAAGATATAGGGCATGTTCTACTCCCCTCCTATCAATACAGGCTCTTACTGTGTTCTTGAATATCCCTTCTTTTGACACGTTAGCTACAATGAAGGGGAGAAAGATAAAGGTTTTCTTAGCACATTGGGAAAATGTATGTATGTGCCAAAACAGTTTCCACTCCATCTTTCCTTTTACCTCATCATTGCTGTGGAAGCAGGAGATAAGAGCAGCAGCCTGAGGTGGAACACAAGCTGCCACTATAAATATTGTGAAATGATTATGCAAGACCGTCCAAAATTTGGAAAAGCATTAAAGAACTTTCACGTTTGTACACAGATGTTTAATCCTTGGAAAAAAATCAGTTAGGAAGAAAGTCAGTGACCTGGAGTCTATTGCTGATTTGGGCACTGGAGTGAGAACTGGATTGAGCATTGCGTACACTTGTCATCACCATCCAATACTACCAGTTTGATCTAGTGTCTTATTTACTACAGGAGGCAGCACAAAGATAAGACTAAAGCTGCTAGTAACAGCAAGAGTCAGTGCCAGGCTGATGTTCGTCTGTGCCAATGTCCATTCTCATTTCTCTAAACCTATTAAGACAAAATGTTACCCAAAGGTGCCATGCATCCAGCATTAGTGCTGCAAGGGGGAAAGTAAAGAACAGGAGTCCTGCTTTCGGCATACACAAGCTGTTAGGTTAGTTTGGTCACCTTATGTATCTGTACCCTTGACAACCTTTTAGGAATAGGCCAGATACTCCTTGAGTGACAATAAATACATCCCTGCTCAGGTAAGTCTATCAGATGGTGACAGTTACATAGAGGGAGAGACTAGAGTATCAACATGAAGAAGTGTGTCTAAATGTCAGAAATGCAAAAATGAGTACAGTTGCCTAAGCAACCTCCTGTTTTCATTGACACGAGTGGCACGGAGCTTGAGACTTCGAAATTGTGCAAAGGGAGAGATACTATTATGGCCATTTTACAAATCAGCAAACTGAAACTAGGTGCTACGATGATGATTTGCTGCTTATTGTGTTAGTATAAAGTCAGCAGAAGTGCTAGGAAAGAGCATGGGTGAAGCTAGTCAGTGCTCTCACTGTACTGGTGTTTCTGAGCACAAGGTGGTTACCATGCTTCACTAAATACCTGCTGGTGGTCTCCTGGGAAAGGGCTTCATTGCTGCATGGAGTCCCCTTCAGACAGTCAAAAGTTGCGTGCAATCAGAATCAGTAGTTGATGCATAAGGGAGGTGGGTTTTTTGGTTTTACAATGGGATAAGCTTTTTATTGAAATGTGGTCACACCCAGGCAAAGTTTGAGAACCTCTGTGTTCTAGGAAAGCTATTTACTCAGAGTCTTTGGTACATCAAAAAAGAACATTTTCTGTTGATTTTTGGTTAATGAGCAGTGAGAAGTAGGCAAAGATACCAGGCGCATGGAGGCACATTTTTCTAAATAATGATGTGGTTGATTAAGGTGAGCAGATTGAGGGCCAAAGAGATTATGCAAATCTCACTTAGGTAAATGTTTATGTTAGGGTGGGGATCACTGTCCTTTTTAGAAGCAAACTTAAGACCTTTAAACTTTACTTGTTGGGATAATGTGGAGACATTTTTTCTTTGATTAAATGATATGCTAACCCCTTACATGCTAGTGCATTGCAACTGCACTATTATCCTTCTGTAAAGGATAGGAGCTGAACTTCCTAGAACCTGAATTCAGCTGTTACGAGGCCTGTTCACGGTTTATGATGCTGCTCTACTGAAGTACAGGGTTGTGTGAAATCCCTCGAACACCACCTCCTAGCTGCTGAACTGAGGCCCTGGGTAATCCCAAGATCAGTCCTCCCAGAGTGCAGGAATCTCACTGGAAAACTGGTGTTCTAGAGCGGATTTTTTTCCACACTTTTCCAATCTCAAATATAGGGCGAACTTTTTAAGCAGCTGTCACCATGAAACTCTGTGTTTGGGCACTCTGAAATACAGTCTATGACGTGTATTCCTATTTAAAGCATCTCTGGTCATAGAGACAGCCTGCTAAAATCATTGGGGTGTTCAGTCTACCAAATATGGGCCATGAAGTGCTGATCCAAAGTCCATGTTACAGTGAGTCCCTCGTATATTGTTAATTCCATGGTCATCTTGCACTACTCTAGATATGAGATGACTGTGACCCTGCCTCCCATTGCACATCACCAGTCCAATATGGTCAGGCAGCAGCTGGACACATATTGACTTCAGTGGGAGAAGAAATGGAAACTGTGCAGAACACCATTATTCTGACAAGTTGAAGGGCTACAAAAGCAGCATTAAACCATCAGTCTTTAATACCACCAGAGAAATCTCCTTCCTCCAGAAGGAGTCAACTTACATACAACATCCTCTCAATACATCCCTGCTGAAAGCCTGTGTACTATCAGCCATTAGCCTTCTGAGAGGCCCATACCAAGTGGTGAACTGTCAAGATGCTCATCCCAGTCACATTATCCTTTTTCTCATTTGCTTCCTCAGGGATAAAAGTAACACACTGCAGGAACATTTTGCAGTGGAATATAATGCTGCCACCGTGTATTTGGTTGACACACTGAGAGAGGATCTCCAGCTGGAAGACTTCAAATATGAGAGCTTTACTGATGTTTTTGTTCTTGTTAATATTCCTGCCTGTGTTGGGAGAAGAGTCTGCGTGATGAAGAGGAGTGGAGAGTATTAATTTTCATTTACTGAGCTGTCTAGCAATAATTTGAACCACCCACACAGCTGAACAAGTTGATTTCAGAGCCAGGGAGGTTATCAACACCAATAAAAAAGTAGTTGTCATATAGTTTAGACACTATGCATGGGCAAAAAACTTCTGGTATATCACTTATGCAAATTGAAAGTATTTCTATAACCTCTGACCCTGCTTGTAAACAGCATATTCCAGGAATTCTGCTGGAAACCATACATTACCAAGGCAAAATTGTACTTAGCAATAAACATGCTTTCCTCCGTGAAAGAATCTGGAAGTGGAAGAATGCAAGACCTTGAAATGCACTGCTGATTGTGGGGAAACTGCTGAGGCCACCTCCTGCCTAAGGGCTGGGAAAACACCCACCCTTGCGGAGCTCCCGATGGAAATATGTAAACCAGACATGGCTGGTGTGCGCGAGCACCTCATTAACACGCTATCAGGCCTTCGCAGGCAGCAGCTGTGCAGTGCCAGGAGTGAGTGGACACGCAATTTAAGCTTGCGCTGGCATGAAACGGGAAGTCGTCGGAGGAATTCAAAGAACTGAGTGGAAGGACAGGACAGTTATTTTAATGGCAGCAGGAGGACTGAGGAGCAAGTAGGTGAGAATGGGAAAGACASAAAATGCAGTAGCAGTCCAAAATGAAAAATCCCCTTGGAACGGGGGAGGTTTCCAGTGGTCAAAGGGAACGGTGAGGAGATTGCTGAAAGGTGATCGAGGGAGGAAATGTGAATCTTGGATAGAAGCTAAGCATAGGAGGGAACAAGAAAAATTCAAAGTGGATGTCTGTGCTTCAGAGATGTGCCCCAAGATATGCCTAAGCTGCTTTTAAAATAGCTAGCGTGGGTACCGTTACCTCAGCAGTGCAGCCTCGTGTTCAAATATTTATCTGGCGCCTGAGGGAGGGGAGTTTACAATCAGCTGAGAACTCAGCATGGCTGCTGATTACATTGCTAGGAGTAGAGAGCGAGCTGGTTTAAAGCTAATCCAGGGTGTTTATACACAATTTCAAGTTATAGTGTTGACCTACACTGGAGGCACATCTAAATAAAAACCCAAAGGTTGTGTCCATGGAACGACATGGTCTGTTCCATCAGGATTACCACTCAGCCACCATCTCCTTCCCAAAAGTATGTTCATAAAGCTCTCACATTCAGCTCTTTCAAGGGAAGGGCATAATTTTTAAATCCAGTAATACAACGTTTTTGAAACACTGCAGGAAATCCAAGCTTTACAGCCTATGTGTTAAAAATCTAGGGCAGATAGCGTGCTAGGGTTTTCCCCCCCAAAAGCAAACAGGTGGATTGTTCTAATATAAAATAGAATGGACCTCTATTATTGGTGTTGTATATTGGTGTTGTATATGTCCTCATACAAGGAAAACATTTGTGTTTCTTCATGATGGAAACATCAACAAAAGGGAGGGAGATCATAAGGTAAAGAATTACAATGCCAGTCTACTGCACGAAATAGACACACTGGTTTTTTTCTGTCTTGTGTTTCCTGTGCGTTCATCAGTGCAAGAAAAACTCTTTCACACATCAAAGGCAATAAGGCAAAACAATGCAACAAAACAAATATGAGATCTATTTAATAACTCATTAACTTCCACGTGGAAGATAGAAAATTATGCTAGAGCAAATATTTTCTGTATTCAGAGTATATTTTAATTTATCAACATTCAGACTTCTATTCTGAGTTTGCTCAATTTTTCAGAATAGAAAACTAGCATAATGCTACTAGTAGACCAAGCTGACAAAAGGGGTGTTTTGCAAAATTTTTTTTTTTTTTTTTTTTAGCCCAGAAGGTCTTTGCAGGTGTAGTGCACTGCAATAGTTAAGCCAGCCTGTCATCTCATGGTGGCTGAAAGAGGTGATCCTGCCCATCTTTCCCAGCTGTCAGGCACATGATCCCAACTTTGTGGGCACTGTGAGCCGGGATTCAAGTGTGCTAGGTGCCATACTCCATTCCTCCTCTCCGCTTATCAGTTCCCTGAAACGCTTTTATGGGAAACGGTGTAGGTCAGCACCCACTCTCTTATTTACAATGTGTAGAGCCTATTAAGCACACTCCACTGCATAAAGAGGGCAGTCTCCCTTCCTGCCTCTTGGAGTTTCCTGTTCGCGCTGCTGGCTTTGTGCTCTCTCTGGCAATTGCCTGACCTCTTTTGAGACAATCCAGCTTGGTAACCTGATGGGAAACTACTCACTTTTTTTCATGAGTCAGTTCTCTGCCATTTTAGAAGACTGAATTAGTTCATAAAGGGGTCGGGTTCATGCCGGACCACTGAAGGCAAGTGGTGCGGTTGTGGAACTGGGAACAGCAAGGTGGGAGAAAGAGGAAAGACCGTTCTTTGGGGTGGTGGGGCTGGGCAGTTCATTTCAGGTCACCTTATCCCTTCTTAACTAAACAGGCTCAGGGGACACCATTGCAAAGGTGAGAAATAACTAAAGGACAATCCTGTGCTGCAGGAGACCATGCTGGTGAATCAGTGGAGTGTTGCCCTGTCTTGGAATCCGTGCTGGTCCAGCGCTGGCATGATGAATTACAGGATGCAGTTGCTGAAAAGGTAGCAGTTCAAATGTAGCGATTCAAATGAGATATAAAATTAAGTTCTTGAAAGGTGAATTTTAAAAAAAACCACTAACAAGAAAGCCCACAGTTTTCAGGGGGGCTGAATTCAAGAGGGAATTAAGATAAAGTACAAAAGTTAAAATCACCGACCCAACAAAAGTGAGGGAAGAATTGCCAGTGATTCCAGTGAAGAATATCTTGTCCTCACGCAAGCAGCCTACGTTACCTCCAGGGCTGAACAGCAACCACTCTTCCCACTCAGACATGAACAACATCACCCAACTGGGTATGACCTACTAGCATACTCCCTGTAGCCTTCACGCTTGGACCAGAATCCAGAGTTACACTAGGGACTGTGCGATCACAGGCACACATTCCTGCTGCACTTATCAGTCTCCCACAGAGATCCTATGGGCTTGCAGATGCGGTGTAGGTCAGCACCCACTCTCCTACTTGGTGGGTGTGGAAAGTAATAAATTATGGGGCTGACAAAACTGTGGCGTTTTAGTAGAGGGGTTTTGTGGTTGTTTTTTTTTTTACAAACATTCTTGGATTTTTTCCCAAGATGTAGACCCCAGAGACTCCAGGCAGATATCGTAGATCATCAGTAAGTACCCCTGCAGCAATATTCAAAGAACTGAGCATGCTTAGTATTTCACCAAAAGAGCTGACGAACTAGCAGCTGCTTTGCTGAAACTTATCTTTGTTTCTGTGCTTTCCATGGACTGGGATGGGGATTTACCAGCCCTTTCTGAGCCACCGGCTCACAGCTCAGCTACAGCCTTGGCTAGTAAGATGTTGGGATGTTGGGTCCGATTTTTTAAAGCAAGTGAACAGAGAGCCTGATCTGTGATGTGCACAGCATCCTCAGTTCTCAGGAGGAAATAGAGTACTCAAATTCACTGGARTGGAGGGTGTGCAAGATGTGAAATTCAATACCTCAAAGAGCCCTGCAAAAAYACTAAGCTATTTGCAGCCCATTCTCCTCAATAATGTGGAAATTCAAGTGTTACCTACCTGAAGCACTCTCTCTGACTGTTTTGTGTGTGTCTTGCTTTGGTTTTAGTCCATTGCTGGGTATTTTCCCCCTGGTATTATTAATTTCTTTTTCCTTCAACCTAATTTTGTCTCTTCCCCCATCTTTTTTTTTTTTTTCTCCAGTTCATGTCAACAGCTGGAGATTGAGCTGTTGGGTGAGATTTCTTCCTACATTGGACAGTTTTACCCGTTGACCCAGTGCCTGCTGTGACTTTGGCTAAGATAATACAATTCATTCAGTGTCATTCACAGCAGGAGCAGAGAAGAAATTGTTTCATTACAGGAGCACAGAACAATGATGATACTACCAACTATATATAAACACAGAGCACTAGTTACCCACCAGCCAACATTTAATGGAAGTGGAAGGCTGGGTGAATTTCCTCGGCTACCGCCATCTGCCAAAACGCGTCCTGAAAGAACAGACGTCCAATGTTGTGCTTTGAAAGTTCCAAAACTTGTGATCCAACTGTTGAGTTCATATCCCCCAGACTGTAAATCACAGCTCTCCTAGCCTGCAGAATGATACCAGCTGACTGCAGGCTCAGGGTGAGCAAAAAGAGTTGCATCAGACTCCAGAAACAGTGCGGTAATTCATCTCTTTGAGTTGGCAAAATGTTTTAATAGGTACAAACACTGACTGAAAGAAAATGCTGGCATTCTGCCTTGTTTTGCTACCTCACACCCCTTTTCTTCCCCACAACCCTTTTCCTCCTCACTGCAAAAAGTAAGTATGTTAAAGGAAACAGATTTACCAAAATTACAATCCTGCATGTGAGACAGCCAGTTTTCACAGTACTGCAGTCAATAGCATGTGCTCTTGGAACACACCACTTTGGATATCAAAGAGAGATTTGATCAGGACGCTAATGGGTGTTCTGAGCAGCAACATTTGTCCCGTTTGCTTTGAAAGCTCGTTTCCATGTACAATAAAAGTAGCCATACACTTTTGTGCAACTGCTACCCAATACCCACAGTGAGTGATTATAAGTGAAAGGAACTACTGATTCACTTAGTCATCTTCTGTCACAGATGCCCAATGACCAAACACTAATCGACTCTTTGAAATCTTTTTCAAAATAGATCTATGCAAACAGGGAAAAAAATTACTTCAAATACTTGTAGTTTTGTCGGTAGCTGCTGTGACTACTGATCAGTCCTCTGCTGTTCTTTGGAGATGAGAAACGTGTTTGAGATTCACAGTGGAAAGAGACAGATGAATTGGCCTTGCAAACTTATCCCTAAATTAAGAAATCCATATTGATACCAAAACTACCAATGAAAAACCACATTGTGGGCATTTTGTTCTGTGATGGTACTGTATATCATGTAAATAAAGAAGAGACTAGATGAAGTCTCCTGCTAGGAGTTTAACAGGGTGATTCCTCAAACTTACGACTTTGAGACCAGAAAGTCTCAAATACAATTGCCCCGGGTCCTAATACACTCGTGCCGTAAATACTCCAGAACCCTCAGAGAAGCAACCGAGCTTGTTAGAGGAGGGACTGTTTCATCCCCTTTTCCCCACAACTTCTGGAATAAGGTCAGCACTCTGCTACCTCTCCTTTCCTCTTCAGACTGTGAGATGCGGAAAACACTTATCTCTTAGCCCAGCTTGGGAGAGGATGAGAAGAGCCCTGGCACTTGGTCTCCTATTGTTTTTAGATGACCGGTGGCCGTTTTCCTGATGGCGTTGCGTTGTGCATGCTATTCCCTCTGCCAGTTTGCGCTGCTGGTAAGAGCCCAGCAGCTGCTTCCTCTGACCTCTGCACGGTCTGAGTGTCTTGTTTTTCGGCCTGCCCTGCCTTGCCCCCCTGGAGCCTATGAATCATTCTCTCCTGCCGCGTGGCAGAGGGAGCACGGGGCAGGGCGAGAATGAGTACGCGCGTGCTTCACAGGTGCAGGTCACTAGCAGAGTTGGGTAGGGCCGGGATTCAGAGTATTGGTGATATTCCTGCACTGGGAAGAGTAAAGGAGTGGTGGGCTTGCTAGAGACCTGCGAGCTCGGTTGTTTGAATAAGTGAGGCCCTTAACAATGTTAGTTGGACTGCAGTACTTGGAGGCATCTAGCCAGGATTTAATCATGTGTCTTCTCCAGCGTGCTGCTGATCATGTCCCTTTCCCGCCCCCCCTTTCTGTGCTTTTCTTTGGCCAATTGAAATTCAAAAGCTATAAAAAGAAGGAATGTTTTTACAAGGATCTAGAAGTGCACAATTTTTCCTCTTATTGTAAGTTTTAATGTTGCTGATATCCATCAAATTTACTTGTTGCTTGACATGTCAGTGTGAATATATACAACTCTCTTTCCTGAGGATAGCTGAAGTGACAGATGATTTCATTGTTGGGTGTACAATGGGCATAAGTACAATGGAAAAGAAGGGCTGACATCTGCTACGGTGATACGTTTTCAAAAACATGTATTGTCATCTCTTTCTTTTGTGTGTTATGCAATGATAATTAGGAGTGGCAAAGTGAGCATCAGTTTGGCTGCTTTGCAGGGATTCAGAGTTTCTACTCAGCAATCTGTATTAGCGCCTTCCAGTGTCTGACAGTGCAGTAAGTATGTTCAGATACCACATCTTTCTGTTTCTGAAGTAGTGTGCTAACTGTGCAAAGACAGCAAAGGAACTGCTGTTTATATGAACCAAAATCTAGCAGTCCTTACTTAGGTCAGCTCCAGATGCCTCCATTCTGTCCGTGAAATGTCCACAGCATCATCTACCCTGGAAATGTCTCAGGTTAATTTTCTATGATGTCCTGTGTTTTCTCTCTCCTGGTTTTTCTCTCTACCCTGAGCATGGAGTTTCCGTGATGTTTCACACCCACACAATACCATGGCAGTGAAAACTATAATACTGTAATGACCATTCAGTGACTAACCTGTATCTGAAGAATAATCTTTACATCTCTGCTGAATTTGACTCATACTCCCCATTTGAAAAGCTGCTGCAAGCCCAGATATGATTCATGGGTAATAAAGTAACACAGCCCACTTGAAATATTAACCTGTATTCTCTGCTGATAACTGTATTTCCAAGCACCTCAGGATCCCACCACATGGGTGTCGTGGTTTAACCCTGGCAGCACCTAAGCACCACGCAGCCGCTCGCTCACCCCCCTGCTCCGGTGGGATGGGGGAGAGAATCGGGAGGGCACGAGTAGGAAAACTCGCAGGTTGAGATAAAAACAGTTTAATAATTGAAATAAAACAAAGTAGAACAGTAATAGTAACAGTGATAACAACA
>JAYKAV010000399.1:54752-108154 GCA_035582835.1 Phoebastria nigripes | reverse complement strand
CGAGTTTTCCTACTCGTGCCCTCACGATTCTCTCCCCCATCCCACCGGAGCGGGGGGGTGAGCGAGCGGCTGCGTGGTGTTTAGGTGCTGCCAGGGTTAAACCACGACATTATCCAAAACTGTCTTCTCCCTTTCAGAGGAAAAAAAGAGAGAACGAAAAATTTTGGAATGTACTTTATGTGCTACACAAGGCATGGAAGGATTTTCACAACAGATGGACTTGTGYACTTATTTCCTCATTAACCATCTAAAATTGAAAATTTGCTCTACTACCTATTCCATAATCTTACAAATACAATATACTGAAAAAGGAAAAAGATTTTTTTTTTTTTAAAAAGCAATAATAGAACTGCTTTTAAATGCTCTTCAGATTATTTGGTACTTATCACTGGGGGAAAAAAAAAAAAAAAAGAACAGGAAAACACACACAGGTACTGTGAACACTATCATTACTGTAGTACTCATCCAAAGAATAATCTCAATGTGAATAATACTTATGTTATGCCCTTGAAACTCCTTTTGGTAGAAATAAATTTTTGTGCTTGAGATACTCATCTTTATCTTTCTTAAACAGCTGAGAAAGGACCAAGAAATTATCAAGACATTTGACATAAAATAACAAGATTACCCTTAATCCTTCCAAAAACTGTCTAGTTATACCTCAATATATCTGTTAAGCAGTTGTAAGAATAGTTGAAAAATGTGCTTTTATGAAAGGGACTTTTCTTTAGAGGAATTCATATAGTAAGAAAACAGGAAATTCCATCATGTAGAATAAAGATGACAGATAAATATAAAAGATAAGAGTCAATGAAAATAAGAAATTTAGTTTGAATTAGTGATCTAGATAACTTTCATAACCTGAGAGAGAGAAATACTCTCACAGGTCATGATTCTTTCCATTAATTTCCTTCATGATGAACTGTCATCTGCAAGTGTCCATGACAAGATTTAGTTAGTTCTCTAATTTTAGATGTCTTAAGCTAGCTATGATAGATCTCACCCCAAACCAAAGAGAAGCCTGCATGATCACCTCTTCTGAATGCTGTCCCTGGGAATGAGATCTAACCTACACAGACTGTTAGTCTTTAATATACCAAGTGCTATTCTTTAGAACAGTTTAAATACTTATTGTTAAAATCCCCTGTAAAACAAACACTAGCAAAGTAAACCTTAGTACAAACAGCTGCAAATTTACCCAGCTGCACCAGAACTAAGTTTTTCCATGGGTATTTTTCTCTTGGTGACAATAACACATGGACCTTATAGTATATGTTTGATGATACTAATTTGGACCTCCTAGTTGACCTATCTCAAAAAATTGCACTGTTATTTAGTAGCAAATCTTTTGGTAAAATCAGAGATTCAAGACAAGTTTTCATCTCTTGAGAAAATATATAGCACACAGAACACAGAGGTTAGAGGATATAAATTTGTTTCTGTCTGTTGACGTCTCCTTTTAAAGCCTTCTAAATTAAGATAAACTAACCAGGGGCATCTAAAACACCATGAAATGTCTTCTTGAATAGCAGGAAAAAAATGAAGTTATGGACTCAGAATAAAAAAAAAAATAATGTGGTAAATAAGTGGTAGATGCATTTGACATTACTGTGAGTGTGAATTTATTCCCTCTCACATGAAGATCAAATCTAGGAAACATCCTGGGAGAGGAACAGAGATTCGTGTAATAGTTTTATGATCATAGTGTGTCTAGAAAGGAAGATTAACTGAAATGTTGATAAAATGCTGGATCCAAATGAATTCTTTCCAAATATTTATTAGGTATGAAAGAACAGGAGACACGGACAAGTCATTTCCCAAGTTTTTTGATCACTCACTGAGAAGCTAAGAACTAATATAGGGGATGCATGATTTTTACAACATTGTTACAACAATGTTACAAAAATGAAAAATATAAAGACATGGAAACCTCAGTAGCACAATGCAGGATGTATCATAAACATAGAGATACATTCACCCCTCAGAGATGAACCTCCAGTCACAATGCAGATGGCTGTCATGGATTTCCCAGGAGCAGAATCCAATCTTGAAGCTGAAAGAGGAATTGAAACTCAAAAAAATAACAGAAAAGTCTATTACACACAATTGTCTGTTATTGGCTGATTTAGAAAACAATAAAAATTAGACAGGTTGTTATCAGAATTGTAAAACTATTTACTTTGCGACAAAAAAAAGAGGTTGATATATATAATTGCAAATCTTACTTACAGGAAACTATTAGAATATGCGAATATCCAAGATAAAAAGAGAACAGTGAGAGAATGTACCAAAAAGACAGAGGCTTATATGAAAATTTAGAACTTTACGAAGGTTTTTTGAGTTTATATTGAATATAAATATCAGAAATGTGGGAGGGCACATAGCGGGCAGAGAAGTAGAAAGTTATGAGCAATAGTGAATTCTTCTCTCAGCTTTAAGTCTGGTTTGTTTTGTGAACTTTGCTGAAATATTTAACCTTCCCAAATCTCTCTTTTCTATTCTGTAAGAACAGACTATCTGATCCTCATGAGTATTGAGAGGCTTAATTTAATTTTGTCAAATCCTTTTAAGGCCTCGGATGAAAAACATTACATTACATGTAAGTACTGCCAATTTTAATTTTTTTTTTTTTTAATGACTATTAACAATGGTTGTTTTTTTCTTAGGTTCAGCTTCTGGAGTCATGGGTTTATTTGAAAATATCATTTTTCCTTTAAAAAAATGTTTCTAGGGAGAAAATACATCAGAAATAATTGTTATAGTTCACTAGAAAGGTAACTATCCTCTGGTTTTGTTTTGTTTTCCTATAGGTCCACAAATAATTCAACATTGTACACACCCCAGAGTGCTTCTAAAGGAGGAAAGTTTGTGAGTAGTGCTTAGAGATTTCTCTTTGGATGTAGGAGCTACTGTTATGAGCCTGGTGCTCCTGTCTCCTCAGCATGAGCAGTTTTATAAGATGATTAGTTTGGGGGTTTTTTGTCTGTTTCTTTTTGTTTTGTTTTTAATTGTTGGTGATTTTTTTTATGGGTTATACTTTAGAATAGAAGAATAAGTTTTGTTTCCTCAAAGAGAGTATTTGAGATGCTACATGTTGAGTGGCTAGAAGCAGTTACCAGGAGCTGAGAAGCAATAGATTCAATGATGGGAGAAATCCTAGTTACACCTTTGCAGTCAGTGTTCCCTATATATTAGCTCTAAGCAGCAGTATGCAGATTCTTTTATATGTCTTTCTGTAGTGCTTACCTCTCTCCATGCATTTTGCATTGAGTTTTGGGAATTTTCTCTAAGCTATGGATATTCTCTTGGGAAACAGGTGCTGAGAAAGTGCTGCTTATAACATCTGAATTAGATACACCAAGACACATATCTGATCTAATTTGAAATTTCCCATATAGTCTCCATTGATTCAAGAATGAAAAAGAGGGTAGGGGAATTACCATTACTGTAAATATTAAGAGCTAGATTCATCCTTTAACACACATAACCTGTTGGCTTTAGAGCGAGTTGCCTATGCRTTTCAGTGGTCAAGAATTTGCCTGAGGAACAGAAAAGCATTTTTAGCATAATCTGAGGGCATATTAGGTAGAAGTACTTGGAGTACAGCAAAATGCTGGATGAATATCAGCAGAAATAGCTCTGCAAGCCTTAAGAAGAACTGGAAAAGGGTCATGTAAAAGTAGACTGCACAAATTATTCCGATACAGTATGGGCAAAAAAACAATGCTAGGATAAAAATAGATCAGATGACCTAATCTGTGCCTTTGATCTCTAACGTCTGTGATTCTTATAGTCAAGGATAATATAAACCAAAATCAACAAAGAAATGCTAGCATGTATAAATGGAGTATAACAAAAATATTTAAGCTTCCTCATATACTTTAAACCTTGCCAGTTTTAATGCTAGAATAGACCCAATAAAAATCAGAGAGCAACTGTCTCAATTTTTGCCAGGCAAGATGATTATAATTTTCCATTACAGTCTTTAATCAGGTCTATTGTAAACCACAAAGAAATGATGAGGTTTAATTTTGGCTAAATCAGAAAAGTGCTAAGTAAGGATCCATAGGAGAGAGGCAAAATACGTTTGGGAAAGCTCTAATATCTAAACCAGGAACACAGGTTCTTTTTCTCTGTCTCTCTTTTTTTTTTTTTTTTTTTTTTTTAACCAGGCCACAGAAGGACAAAATCTCTGACAGACTGAATTGTCCTAGTCAAAGTGAATTAGAAATGCTGTAAAGGAAAAAAAAAGTACTGAGAGCACACAGGAAATGTCAGTCAGAACTTTTAGCAAGAAGGGAAGCAAAATACCTAATCTAACACAAAAGACGAGGATAGATAAAGAGGGTAAGTATTAGAGAGGTGGTTGGCTACAACAGACTCTATTACACCTTAAGCAAAAAAAGAAATGACATTAAGTTTTACAGTAGCTGTCATTAGATAATAGAGTGGTGCCTGGTTTTCATTCCCTCAAGTGCAATGCTGTAACCTGACTAGGTACCACCATCGTACAGCAAGGGAGTCTTGAAACTCATACATGTACTATTTTTTTACCAAGTCAGAAATGTTAAATTGAACAGAGAGGAAAAGAAAAACCCTCCTCATTGCAACTCAGGTCATAAACTGCAATGAATTCATCCCCTTCCCCCACAAGAAAACCAGTGAAGGATCAGGATCTTGCAGATAAACCGTGCCACGTAAAAATGTATATGCACACATAGTAATCAAAAGGTGCAGTTGTATAGATCATATAAGAAGAATGGCCTTTCAGGTTCAGTAAGAATACAGTTCACTTCTGCTGGGTAATCAATAGGTCACTTCCATGACATAAACCCTATAGAACCATGAGTACTGTAGAAATATCTGTTAAACAGATTTAAGCAAATAAATTCATCAAAACTACATGTCAATTGGCCAAAGCTGTACAGAGAGCATAAAAGTATAATCGATGCAGATAAAATAAAAAGTCCTACGGATTCAAAATAYAAAAAATAACTTCACTTTCAGAATCTTAACATCGTCTATTTTATCCCTTGTGATTTACCTATGAACCTTTAAGATCTGCACTGCTTTAAAACTTCTGCATTTATTTTGTTTAAATCATTATCTTCCTTTTATAATGAAGAAAGAAACATGAAGTTGCTTGAATTGCCCGTTTACTTGAATTCAGAATTTCACAATAGCTCCCTAGAGTTATCAAATGACTGAAATAATTCCTTTCAACTATATTAGGTTTTTTTGGCTTAAAATGACATTAAGTATTTTCATGCTTTTTGGGGGAAGGGGGAGCTCTATTTTTCACAACAGAAAAATTTGCAGGTTTTGTATACAATGAAAGGCTAGGATGACCAGATTATTTACAAAACAGCAAAACCACAATAAGTAAAATTGAAAGATTCTGTTGCAAGGGCACCTTGATTAAAATTCTTGCTTCCTTTCCCAGAATTATTTCCTTTCTGCATGGTGAGAAATTATTCTTGCCAAAGGTTTTATTTCCCTAGACTCTGTTGTATTCCAAAGAAGTAATTAATTTATGGAATAGATATTGTTGCATTTTATTGTTTTAATCCTTGCTATCACATGAAAGCTTTTTAATGAAACAAGTGGTTTCTAGAGAGCCCTTTAACTCACAAGACAAAAGCAGGTAGTCGACAATAGAAAAGTTCAAGTTGCAAGATGTTTGTTTTCAACAGAGACCACTGGAGGTTACTAAGTTTACCAAGGCAAGAAATGATTTCTGAATCTCTTAATTCTGGATGAGAACATCTCTTTTCATAAAATTAGGGATGGCTTACCAGTTATTGTAATTGGTGTAGACATGCACAGTTTTATTATTGTTTGAAGAAGTCCTCTTTTCTTTCCCTCCTCTCCTTTCATTCAGTTTAGTGTTGTCATAGGAGCATCTGATCTGGCATTCAGCACAAGCAGTGGAGTCAGAATGAGCGTCCAAGAAGAAAAGGGTTGTTCTTAAAGCAGAAAACAGAAACTTTCTCCCCAGGGCAGATCCACTTCTGAAGGTTCCTTCCTTTCTTCTTCCCTCCATCTCCTGCCCATTCATGAGGAATGCCAAATAAAGCATTACAGTATTAAATTCAGGTAATTTCTGCCAGGAGGGATGTGAAGCCTAAATTCAATAATTGTTTTTATCATTTTTTTTCATCTTTTTTTTCACCAAATTGATGACTAGTTTCTCCATTCAAAATTCAAAAATAATAAAAATTACACTGTAGTTCAGCCAGAGGGAATAGGCTTACTGCAGCAATTATTGAGCTGAATTTTATGGTTAGGAGGACAGATTACATCATGATGACAGTCCCTTCTGACCATGGAACTAAGGTTTCATTGCAGATAGTATAATAGATATTCCTCAGGCTGTGCTGAAGCTATTGGTCTCTGTCTTTCCATGATACAATGCAATCAGTATCTATGTTTAAGCTTCTTTTGTTTCTTCTTGTTTCCCTAAGGATTCTCTGTCCGCAGCACTCTACTCACATTTAATGTTTATACATTCTTCTCTGCTTGGATACCTGGTATCCCTTTTAGGATAATGGATCTCTTGCAATCAACTCACATCAGACCACCCAGACAGCTCCTTCTCCCCAAATCTGCATCCTCCCAATTGTCTATTATCAGTTCGGTTAGAGCCCTCCAGCTTGTGTTTCATGGGATGAACGATCATTCTTCCAGATTATTTTTAACTATCATTCAGATAGATTACATTTTCTTACCTTTACATTTTACTAAAGAAGTATGCTTAAATAATAATCATTTGTGTATTTAGAGCTAATTTATCTTTTGATTTGTTAATTTATTCCTAAAGTATCTTGAGAAAGCAATAGTATATACAAGATTGTTTCTTGCTTTATATGTGCCTTATAACAGGCAACAAGCATGCCTAATGAAAACCACCTAGAGTGAGCTATAATTTATATTGCTGTGATTTACAGTCAAATGTTCCATTTTCACGAGAATTTGAGGGAAGCTCCATGTAGTTCTAATATATTTACAAGGTACGTATGTGTGCCAAAAGATTTTCATGTGATTCTATTCTTACAGACTTGCCTTAATCTCTGTGATTGCATGACAGAGGCATTTCTGAAAATATTTTTGAAGCTTAATTTACATGGTTTACAATCTCCAGATTTTAACTTTTTTGCTAATGGACTAATCCATTCAAAATCTCCAATTATAGCACTTGGTCTAGATTCACTTGAAAAGCTCACCAAACTGGTGATATAAGGTCTTTTCTTTACAGCATTTAAAAGTGTGCAGATGAATGAAAAGCAATTCCAAAGTGTAGACATCACTTATCTACAGACTATACCTCTCTCCCTCCCCAAATATGTATAAATAAGGAATAAATGGCTATTAGATTAATGCCAGTGGCAGCATAAGTGAATGTGGATTCATGATTACTTCTGCAGCGACAAAAACTGTTGAGTTGACAAATGTGTTACCTAATTGAGATTGCTTTATTATTAAGTACATTATTTGTTATATTGTAATTCAGTTGCTCCCAGATCTTCAACAGGCCCCATTCTGTTAAATCCTGACCTGATTTAGAGCGGCATTTAAGTTAAAAGTAGAGATGAGAGCTGAATTTTTCATTTCAAAAGAGATTTAGAATAATATTCTGTTGTTCTTCACTGTGAGAAAAACAAACAACCAATTCAGAAATGTTATGTGTCAAAACTCTTAGCTATTCCCTCTCACTTTAAATTTCAATTTCTCAGAAAAAAAAAAAAAAAAATCAAAATATTTTGTTCTAGACCTGCCTTTTAGAAATATCACAACTGTTTATTCTGTGTTTATGTTAAAAAAATAAATAAATTACTTTTAAAAGAACATAAAGGGGTTTTTATTGGTCTGGGGTTTTGTCTTTCTGTGTTTATTGAGGGAACAAAATACTAGATTTGTTGCAGGTGGAGAAATCATTTTCCTAAAATATGTGAAAAAGGGAAAATATTTTATTGTGCATTTAACTGTATGAAGTGTGTAGTAAATGTTGGAAAAAATATGATGTTTTCAATGTCATATGCCATGTACACTGATTGCTCAGAAAGAAAATTGGGTAGGAATTAGCTTATAAATGTAATCAGAGGTTAAAGCACAAAAATCCATGGAATTATAGGATTACAAAGAAATAGAAACATGAAAACAAAAATAAAATAGTACGTGACAAAGATGAGAGAGAGTGACAAAGACAACCTTATGATACTGTTAGAGGCTGCAAAAAAATTTTGAGGTAGATATTTTCTACGTGCAATATACAATCAAGTCTTTTGGGACATCATCATAAAATAGAATAAGCAATCATGAAAAGGTTTGTGACTCCGTGGGCATATTTTCAGCAGGTAGAGAAATTCCATAGATCATTAATCAGTCATTAATGGAATAGATTGAAATATCTTCATTTTAACAGATGCCAGAATAGATGAGGGAAGAAGTCTTCTCTGATGACTCAGCTAAGTATCATTGCTTTGATTCTTCTGAGTGCATCTTATATCCTTCAAGGCTTATTAACTGCCTCATCATGGGCTGAAACAGTTTTCTAATACTATAGCATGATTTGTGCTGCCTGAAACACAACTCTAAATTGTGATGTCCATTGAAATGTGCATTAAAATGGAGCTAGAACTCAATGAAACCCCTGAGAGTCTTTCTGTTGGTTTCTGCATGCTTCAGACTGGATACGTGCTTATCTCTGCATATGAACAGAGAGTATGCTCTTACAATAGCATCATTACCATAAAGGAAGAATGGCCCAGAAGTTAGAGAATAAGCTTAGGCTTCAATTGCCACAACTTCTACTCCTTATTTTTTCATCACCTTTCTGTGTTACTCAGGCTTTTTTCTAGCAAAGGAGATGGTGACCCACTCCAGCATACTGTCACTACTGCTTCTGGAGCTCCATAGCTGCTTCATAGGTGCACTAACTTTTCCTGGTGGCAAAGTTAACATGGTCTGTGTATTTATGTCTGCACTATCTCAGGTTAAAACCCAACTGGAAGAGGAAATGCATGAATCATTTACGTTGCCTGAGGAGTACTGGACACCTTTTCAAATGAAAAGGRCCAAGGCGTCTGTTACACAGTCCTGATCATACAACCAGTAGTGCATTTGTCAAGCAATTAGAATACAACCATTGCCTGTAACATAACCAAAACGAGACAGCTTCTGTGATATGAAAAATGTACCTGCATGTTACTTGACTCCAATGGACATACATATTCATATCTTCTGGACTGATGTGCGTGTAGCTGAAGGGGTAGGTGCATTTGAATAACATAACATAACAGATGCACTTCCAAATTGCCTTTGTGGATGTACTTTGTGTCAAGGAAAGAGGCAGGAGTTGAAGCTCACTCTTTTTTCTCATGTTGCCTTTCGGTTCACTTAAGCATGTGGATAACTGTCCAGTTTGCTGGCTTTTCTGACCCCAGCTTCCTTAAGCCCCTAACTTTACCTGTGCATCTACCTGATTTAATAGGCAACAATAGTATTCCTAACACTGTGGTTGGACAGGGTCCAGACACCTCAGTCTCATACCAGTAATGTAATGGTTTTAGTGATTTCTTACTTCACAGGCATTCACTTAGGCAATATTTGTTAACGTGAGGTAGTGAAATGGAAACTATATTTAGTACATCTGGCAGATATACTTTTCTTCTTAAAGTTTAAATGTTGGCTTCTGAGTACTAAGGAAAAAAAAAGCAAAAACAAGTGTTCGAATGAGCCTGTGAGAGACATAGGTATAAATTCTATTACCACTAATTAATTTTAGTGCACACTACCCACACGGAGCTGCTCTGAATATTAACCTCCAAGATGCTCAGTTTACATTTATTGCTTGTGAAAAATCAAGCAGATACATAGAAAAAAATAACTTCACTGTTCCATTGCAAGCTGTCAATCAAGTCAAAGCTTGATAGTGRCATATAAGCCCACCTAACAAGAAAAATCAAAAAGATTTTATACATATAACATATAAGCAAGTCACCAAGGACTAACTGGAGTCTCTCTACAGTACCTAATTTGAGCTGTTTAAGCTTCTGTTGCTAGATACATCCTTATCACAGCTATCATTTTCAATGCAATGAAGAAATCCAGTTTCAATCTGTTTGACAGGAAAAKAGATTTATTATAACAGAGTAGTTGGAGAGCAAACTCTTCAAATATAGTTCAGAATGAAGCTTGCACTTTAGCTGATTTGTCAATAATTATAAAATTACTGATTAGTGTAAGATGTGGGCTGGATCTCCTTGTTGCCTGAATACCTGTTATTAAAAAAAAAAAAAAAAAGGAAAAAAAAGAAAAAAACCCATACAGTTTCTTTCATATCCATCATACTTTTGACAGTCTAGCTGGAGATTAATGAAAGGTTCACACAGGAATAGCTCTTTATGATTACAAGCAGCAAAACACAGAACAGCAGTTATGGAATAGATCGACTAGCTTGTGTAATGGTAACCATGTTCCACAAGATCTTCTTTGCCAGTTACTTAAAGACCCACAGCAGTTTATAAAACAACAGACTAGATTATTTATCAGGCATTGTTGGTTTTGGTATTGTTTTTTAACACTATAATATTATGCCACGCTCTCATTTCCTTCCAAATCACTGGATTATTTTCATTCATTTCAACGGGATTTAAATGGTCCCTTTAATAAAGGAGGTGACTAATGTGATCACTTTTGTGGTCACTGATTTTAATTCCTCCTCAGCTGGTAGTGATAAATGCTTTCATAATTAAATTGACCAGAATGTCAGAAGCAACATCTATAATAAACCAGTATGACATGAGAAACCAGCCAAAGAAGCCTTCTCAAGGATTCCTGCAACTGCTGCAGTTTTGTCTTCTCCCCCCTTTCCCTGTCTGTCCCCCAGTCTTCACCCAGTCAATGCTCCTCACCCCCCCCATACATATAAACTCATGTCACCCCTTAGGAGAGGGTTAGGTTCACCTCAGCAGTGAGCTGGGGTGACACAGACCTGAAAATCAAGAAATTAGTCCTGCTTGTGAGTCCAGCTTTCAGAGGCACTCTGATCTCAGAGTTGTTTGCTGTGTGGGAGACAAACACAGCTTTTCTTTTCAGTTTAGGTGTTTTCTGCTCAGCCTGCTGGGTGCAGTGAAACCCAGTCCGAAGCTCCTAACTTTCCACAGACAATATGTAGAGAAGGGAGATGTCAGAATTTCAATTCCAGGAGCTATTCCCAAGCTCTGCTGCTGTTTTCCTCTTTATTTCCTGAATTCAAAAGGGTAATGAACCATCTTTAAAAGCATGCTTGTCCAGCTTCCACTGCTGGTGCCAGATCAAACTTTCAAAGTTTCTAGTGGGAGATATTCTCTTCTTTTGCTTTTCCTGTTTCATCCTTTTTTTTTTTCTTTTGTTTTGGTTTTTTTTTTTTACTCTTCAGCTGCTTAATATCATCTTAGAAGACTTAACCTCTCACCATACTTTTACTACTACTTTTGTTTGTAGCATTTCAACAGACTTCCTTTTCCAATTCCTAATACTATCTTACATCAGAGAATCTCAGTGGAAGAGTTTTTTCATCAAATATTTTATAATATGCAAGTCCAGGAACACAAAGCTATCCATGATTTCATTTTGAGATCCATTTTGCTGAGAAAATATTGAAACCTTTGCTTCTGAATCTTTTTGTTTAAATTGCTTCTTTTAAAATACCTGCAATTTTCTTAGACCTTTTAAATATTATAGAATCCCCAACTATAAAATAATCCAATTATAAAAAGTATCATTCCATTTACAAAATTTATGATCTTTCTATACTGTTCTTTGTCAAGACAAAACAAAATAATACACCTCAATTATCAAATAATAATGCTCCCTCTTTCACTTCCCATGAAAGCTTTTTCCTAAACAGATCAGCATTTCACGCTTTGTATTTTCCATTTCCATTCCACTTTGTCATACATCATTCATTCATTCATTTGGTCCCTCCCTCCCAGCACCACAAGACCCTCTCTGTATGTATACAACTGAATATTGTGGTTTGTCAGCTGATTCACTTCCTAGGTGTCATTGAAGCATTGACTAGAAAGTCTAAACATCCAACATGCATCTAGACCTGTAAACGTAGATAGATGTCAATATCAAATTGGATCTCACCCCAGGGGCTTGTGCATAAGTGTTTAATGCTGTTTTGAGCTGACATTTGGGCAGTTAGTACAGACACCCTTTGAGGCTAGCAAATATGACACAGGAATCATATAGGACTGTTTCCACCTGGAGCAGCAGCTGGAGGCCATGCAGTAAACCCAGAGCACGCTGAAGGTCACAGGGCACCTATGTGCAGGGAGCTGCGTCACGTCCTTCGTCAATACCATCATTTGGGTCAATTCAGTTGCCTAAACTTGTGCCTCTGGCCATTTAAAGGGGCCTAAGGTATGTCACCTGGCTTTCGTCTGTCAGCACACAAAAGTGCAGCTGTCCATAGGTATTCAGTCTTTTTATCCTCATAGCTGAGAAGCAGCCCATTACTCTGGCATGTGGCAAAGCAAAGAAATAGAAGAGTTCACAGGTGCAACCATACCTTCAAAAATGGACTCACCCGAGGTAGCACTGCAGATGCATTTTGSTTTTACTGTGAATGTTGACTAAATTACATAAAAATAAAAAATCTTCCTGAAGGATTGGAGCAGCCTTCAACTTCTTTACTTAAAGAGTCTGATAACTATACAACATCGATCATGAGAACTCAGAGCTCCACTGTTGTGTTGTGAAACTTCTTTGTTCAGGACTGGTACAGACTGCATCCTTTCTACTATTGTATACATTGGGTAGTCCAAGACACTGACCACATGTGTTTAGCAATTATTCCCTATCCAGCAATGCTTTATAACCTCTCAGTCTTTACACTGGATAAAACCATCAGGTCATTTTCAGATCCCTGTGTACGTTATTAATTTATGTTTGCTGTAAAATGATCTGAACTCATATCCAGGGGAGATAAGTAAAACTGAAAAGTGTTACCCTGAACAGAAAGGAGTGAGGTACTTTTTTGGATGGCATAGATGTTTCCATTATAATTCTGCAAAGGGGGTTTTCAGCTGTGAAGGGAATACACGTTCTGTCTGCTGCGGCCCTGATTTCATCTGTGTATACACAAATATCTACTGCCTGCATGCATGCATGTGTACTACATATTCATGCCTCTGAGCATATATACAAACATATATTTGGATGTTTAAAAAGCAGCAAATAACTGTGGATATAAATACATACACAGTGAATTTAGTATTTGATCAYGAAATACTTAAAGCTTTAACAAACACCATTAGCAACTGCCTGAGATTTCAGTTTTTATTGCAATGAGTAAAATTATGTTTTTCATACAGTTAAGGACAAAAACCTTAAATTGTGCACCCCAATATTTCAGATACCATGACATAAAGGAAAAAAAAAAAACAAAACAACAAAAGGCCAAAATGTCTTTTTTATAAAGTTAACATAATGTAATCTAATGCTATGACTGGCTGAGGAAAGAGGAAATAGATGACTGATGATTTTTAAGCCTTGGATTTAATAATACTGACAATCACTGGAGAGGAAATGACGTCATTAACTGTATGACCAAATTGCAGCAAAGCTGTGATACAACTTAGTATTAATAATAGACTGATTTTTATTTCCCAGACCCATTGATATGAGAAGAGGTAATAATGTAAAAAGCAAATACTGACACYATGATTCGATGATGGGGGTCAAATTCCAAGGGACAGTGGGTAAACCAGTTTTTGCAGAAATATACACGAGTCAAATCAGAGCCAAACTTCTATTTTGCTTACATTTCCAGTGGGTTATCCCTGGCTAGCAGCCAGACTCCCACCCAGCTGCTCACTGAGTCCCCCTCCCTCTTTGGCAGGACAGCAAGGAATAAATAGGAAGAACAGAAATGAGAAAGTTCGTGGGTTGAGATAAAGACTGCGTACCAATTACTGCTGTGGGCAAAGCAGACTCGATTTGGGGAAAATTAATATATTGCCAATTAAAATAAATATTTAGTTATTGATTCAGGTAACAGGAAACAAAAATGGGGAGGTTGCGGCCAGTAGACAGTGGTTTCTCTCTGCCGCCACTTCCTCATCACACTTTTCCTCTGCTCCGGTGTGGGGTCTCCATAGGCTGCAGTGTATATCTCCTCTGGTGTGGGTCCTTCCAAGGGCTGCAGGGAATACTTTCTCCTCCATGGAGCACCTGCTCCTCCTCCTCTGACCTTGGCCTTGGTGTTCCCTCTGCTGTTTCTCTTTTTGCTTCCTCCTGCTCTGCCTGTGCAGAACATTTGCCCTCACAGAGCAGCCCCCCGCCCAAGCCCCTTGCTGAYAGCACCTCACCAGCTACAATCAATACAGATTTTTTAAGGAATTGTTCTTAATTAGATACCTCCTATCAGTAATAAATTGTTGACAGGCCTTCCTTTTACCATGGCCTCTAAATTCTGCATTTTTAATTTATGACATTTGCTAACTGTAACTTTTCTCAGATACTATGAACCCACTGCAATATTTATATGCTCATGCTAAAATAACCAATATCACTGTCTTTTAGTAATTGATAATTTATTGTGACAACAGAAATTTTGCAGATGAATAGACAGATACAGAAGAAAAAATATCTGTCAGAGGAACTGAAACACACTATATGACCTCTGTAAGACATTTGCTTTGGAGAAAATACGGCAGTAGCACCATTGCACCAGTCTAAAACTGAGAATGTTTTTTATTGTGTGATGAGAAAGTGGCAGCAGAGAGAAACCACTGTCTACAGGCCACAACCTCGCCATTTTTGTTTCCCATTACCTGAATCAATAATTAACTAATTTTTTTTTTTTTTTTAATCTAGTTTAAAGAGTTTACCCTATTCTGTTCAGCATCCCATGGTGCATTATCACTGCCACTAGCATAAATGGGTACTAGCATAATATTTTAAATGTTGTAGTGGAATATTTCTGTTGAAAATTATGATTAGTACCTACTCCTGCTCAGATCAAAGAGAACTATCAAGTGCAAAGAATCCCAGTGGGTCACAGCTTCTCCTACACGAGCCGTCACTGCAGGAGCACAGCTCAGCACACTTCATTGGTTAGTGGCTTGCTTTATCATTTGTGAAATAGAGTCATCAGCAGATCAGGAAAACAAGATTTATTATTAGCTGCTTTTGTGGTCCACCTACAATTATGGTATGTGAATATGGAATGATCTCTAGGAATCAGTTTTTTAAAGACGACATTAAAGAATATTATTAAGGGTTATAATAATTAATCACAACTGCAGATGTTACATTTAAACTTTCAGGTTTTGTCCCTTTTCATTTGCAAATGCCAGTGCAGGATTCAGTGCTGTAATACGGTACTTCCCTTCCCATAACCCTTACTGAGAAAAAATCTCAGTATGTTTTCATAAGTGCATAAGTTTGACTTACGTAGTTTTAAAATAAAATGAAAGGGAACAGCTCTGGAGAATATCACGCAGTCATCATAATAAAACATCTTAATAACTAGTGGATTTTCGTTTATCAACTAAATGCAAAATATTAGCACAGAAGCTATTCCTACCTGTTTGCTGTTTCTAATTATTTGGGTTATATAGACCCACGTTCATGGGGGCCTCACGTGTGTTGTTGAAGCTGTTCCTTTCTGCATAAATTATAGTATAACTTGCTTTAGTTAGAAGCGGATTAGGCTCACCTGTCTAATGGTGACAATAACTAGTATAAAGGCAACTAACTTACACCGACTTCCAAGTAATTTTATTTCTAAACTTGGCCTTGATGTTTTCTCACTATCACTGATAAATACTCTGAAAAGTGGGGTTTTTTTGGAAATAAAAGTTTCTCAGTAAATTGGTACAGACGGCTCTATCAGAACCTAATTATGACTGTGGAGCCAGAAAATAGATTGCATTTCCCATACATTATTAATGCTCTTCAAGTCTTCATTTGTCATGTTCAAGGTTATGTAGAGATGACATTCAAGGAACCCAAACTCCTTACTAAACTCATTTCGACAAGCCAAGTCCTTTATAACACCGTCTTCTTAAGCTCTTGGATAATATTAAAACTATAACACCATTCTCATGGGATTGTACAGAAACCATAAGGTTGTAAAGAAATTATTGATGATGAAAATTAAGTTCACTACCATAAGAAATGATTTCATTAACAGGCTTTCACTTATATAATAGTTAAGCAAATGTGTGTATAAAGAAAGAATTAATTTTGTAGGACAAGCTGATGTTTACTACCTGGACATGTAAGCAGTTAGACACATTAAGACCTGTAACTAATACAGAGGCACATGACTAGAAGGTGATACAAAATATTATTAGTAAATGCACATTGATTCTGAGTATTTTTAATAGAAGAAATCCCAGTTCAATGAGTAACCATAAAATTATATGTGGTTTTTACCGCTAGAAGTACAGGGGACATTTTATAAAAACCTAAAATCAGATTGTACCCACTTACTTATTCTGAGCACTCCTAAAGAAGTAAGACAAGCTTTGTATGAGTAAAATAAGTCTTAGGCTTTCAGTATCTTGCTATTTATTCTAGCACTCCAAAAAATAACTTTGAATACAAAAGTCAAATGAAATGATGTGAAATTGTCATACTATCCAGCTTCCACTTACTTTGGTGATGCATCAAACAATATTGGAGAAGTCTGTGATGTTTCAGGTTTTTTATTGTATCTTGGTACTTCAGTAGAGAAAGGTACTCTGCTTTATTTCAGCCTAAGTAAACACAAATTGCTAATGGAAAAAGCATTCAGAGTTATCTGTGATGAAAGATGAGAAAAAATGCGTTATGAATGCAGTAGATACCTAAAACATCTGAAAAGTATAAAGCTTCTCCCATTCTATTCACCACTGTTTATACTTGCTGAAGCTATAAACCACTTGTTAGAAGAAAAAATGTATAGCAAATTAGATACTGGCACGTAGCTGTTGGTCACTTACCACAGAGTTATCCCAAGAACAGATACTTAAACTTTACCTTATCTGTACTTTATCATGCCGAGCCATCTTATGGTACTTTACAATATTACATTAAAATTGAAGGCTAATCCATTTTGCAGATTTACTGTTCAGATAAAATGAGATAAAATCCAAGGGACCAAATTCAAGATGTGTGCAACTTCTATCATCTCTGTACAGTTATACAGATGATAACTACTCCACTGAAAACGAATACGTCTCATATTTAGATCTAAAAAAGGCACTTGCAAGCTAGAGCAAATTTAAAAAAGCAAAAAAAGCCATTTATTGGCCTGTCTTTTTCAGTAATCTCTTTGCTATTATTTCAGATACTTGGATTTGAGTCGGAGCTTATTATTATTGTTCTTTCATATCACAATTCTCCATCTTCTTGATCTTGCTGAGAAGCTGCTACTCTTCCAATATGTGTGTGTGTGTGTGTGTGTTTTTGAAGGAGACTCTATGCCATCATCTTTTGCTGATCTAAATATGATGTGGAAATAAACAATATTAAACTTCCTCATGATATTGAGAAGGAGTTTGTTAAGAAGAATTAAACCTCTGTTTAAACAAAATATCTTGAACAGTCAGAAAACATATGAATCTGAATCAACACATTTGTTTTTCTTTTGCAAACTTATATTTAGAATAGAGTCTGGAAAACTTTGTTTAAGTGAAGATGATAGTTTGGTTCTCATGTCAGTAGACAAAATTAATTAAATAAAATAAAAAGGAATTTTAACAAAGGAACGATGGTCAGTTATCATACCAAGTAACAACAAAAGCTAGAGGACAGTTATAGGCAGAAAAGTAATCACTTACAAAGATGCATGTGACCAGAGAACTAAAACTAAACTTGATATCAAAAAACKTAGGAGCCAAAGACATTTAAGCTGCCTAACACACTGCCAAACACTAATTGCAGTCTAAATTTTAGGTGTTCAAATAAGTGCTGAAATATACAGTTGACTAGGAAAACAYGACTATTCAAAGTCTCCAGAGGAATGTTGAGCACACCTATGGGGACACCACTGCTCTATCCCTAAGTTTAGTGATTGTATGACATGACCTTTTGGACTGGAGTAAGTATGTTCCTGCAGCTTTTACAAGCTTGGATCATGGTTCTTCAACAGGTACGTTGGGGATAAAAGGAAGACTAGGGAAATTGTGGACCCTCTCCAGAACAAAACTGGAGACCTGGTTACCCAGGATATGGAGAAGGCTGAGGTACTCAATGGCTTTTTTGCCTCAGTCTTCAYCGGCAAGTGCTCAAGCCTCACCACCCAAGCTGCAGAAAGCAAAAGCAGGGACTGGGAGAATGAAGAGCCGCCCACTGTAGGAGAAGATCAGGTTCAAGACCATCTAAGGAACCTGAAGGTGCACAAGTCCATGGGACCCAATGAGATCCATCTGTGGGTCCTGAAGGAACTGGCGGATGAAGTTGCTAAGCCACTATCCATCGTATTTGAGAAGTCGTGGCAGTCCGGTGAAGTTCCCACTGACTGGAAAAGGGGAAACATAACCCCCATTTTTAAAAAGGGGAAAAAGGAAGACCCGGGCAACTACAGGCCAGTCAGTCTCACCTCTGTGCCTGAGAAGATCATGGAACAGATCCTCCTGGAAGCTATGCTAAGGCACATGGAGGACAGAGAGGTGATTCGAGACAGCCAGCATGGCTTCACCAAGGGCAAGTCCTGCCTGAACAAACTAGTGGCCTTCTATGATGGAGTGAGTACATCAGTGGACACAGGAAGAGCAACAGATGTCATCTGTCTGGAACTCTGTAAGGCCTTTGACACGGTCCCCCACAACATCCTTCTCTCCAAACTGGAGAGGTATGGATTTGATGGGTGGACTGTCCGGTGGATGAGGAATTGGTTGGATGGTTGCATCCAGATGGTAGTGGTCAACGGCTCAATGTCCAGATGGAGGTCGGTGATGAGTGGTGTCCCTCAGGGGTCCATACTGGGACAAGTACTGTTTAATATCTTCATCAATGACATAGACAGCAGGATCGAGTGCACCCTCAGCAAGTTTGCAGATGACACCAAGCTGAGTGGTGCAGTTGACATGCCTGAGGGAYGGGATGCCATCCAGAGGGACCTGGACAAGCTCAAGAAGTGGGCCCGTGTGAACCTCATGAGGTTCAACAAGGCCAAGTGCAAGGTCCTGCACCTGGCTCAGGGCAACCCCTGGTACCAATACAGGCTGGGCGATGAAGGGATGGAGAGCAGCCCTGCCGAGAAGGAGTTGGGGGTACTGGTGGATGAAAAGCTGGACATGAGCCAGCAATGTGCGCTCACAGCCCAGAAGGCCAACTGTATCCTGGGCTGCATCACAAGAAGCRTGGCCAGCAGGTCGAGGGAGGTGACTCTGCCCCTCTACTCTGCTCTGGTGAGACCCCACCTGGAGTACTGCATCCAGCTCTGGAACCCTCAGCATAAGACAGACACGGACCTGTTGGAGCAGGTCCAGAGGAGGGCCATGAAAATGATCAGGGGGATGGAATGCCTCTCCTCTGAAGAAAGGCTGAGAGAGTTGGGGTTGTTCAGCCTGGAGAAGAGAAGGCTTTGGGGAGACCTTATTGCAGCCTTTCAGTACTTAAAGGGGGCTTTTAAGAAAGATGGGGACAGACTTTTTAGCAGGGYCTGTTGCAACAGGACAAGAGGGAATGGCTTTAAACTAAAAGAGGGTAGATTTAGACTAGATATAAGGAAGAAATTTTTTATGCTGAGGGTGGTAAAACACTGGGTTTCAGTTGCCCAGAGAGGTGGTAGATGCCCCATCCCTGGAAACATTGAAGGTCAGGTTGGAGGGGGCTCTGAGCAACCTGATCTAGTTGAAGATGTCCCTGTTTATTGCAGGGGGGTTGGACTAGATGAYCTTTAAMGGTCCCTTCCAACCCAAACTATTCTATGATTCTATGATTCTATGATTCTTGTAATTCAATATCTGCTTAGAGCACTTGCAAAACGAGGCTTCATTGCTAGTGATAATATTTTTACAGATAGTTTGCAGTTTTGTTTTTTTTTTAAATGGTCTTTTTAGTACATTACCTTTTGCTTTCTTATTTCTTGCCACCAGTAGTGCAGTGCAATTGATCACTTGTTACATACGATAACTTTTCTTTCTCTCTCTAGTCTCTACAAATTTATAAATATAAAGAGTCACTCCTTTTCACCAACAAAAACAAACATTCGTAATTTTTCAAGGAACCACTTTTGGAATATTTTAAAGTTGCTTTTCAAGCAATTACATGTTCACTTCCAGTGCAAAAGTTCTCATAATTTTTTCTCACAAATATTTTCAGAAGTTTTGCTTCTTTGCAAATTATTGAAAAAAAATTCTCCTGCCTTAGTATCTATAAAAGAACAAAAAGAAATACAACCTGCAAGTTACATAAGGAGATTTTATTCAACATATAATTTACAAAAACTTTAATGGCTGTATTTGCCACACCAATTGAATACCTAACCTTTTAGTTACCACTTAGCCAGTGAATGCTTATTATATTTTTTAATTTTTCCCCATAAATTGTTCTGTTCAGCTGTCCAGTCAAAGTGATTGTCCTTCCTTGAATTCCCTCTGATTCCTGATGTCATCTGGACAATGAGGTGCCCAGAACTGCGTAAGTWTTCTAGATGTATGGTCACACATAGCCATATGGAAATAGATTTTCATTCCTTTGGTTTCTGATTTGATTGGTTTGTATACTATAGAAGATAAAACTGACTGKTTTTTAATCTTTTCCTCCATCACATTACATTCATGTATAAGCAGCTAAAAGCTCCACTGTTTCTAATATACTCTCCATTTAGACCCCAAAGTTCCACTCAGTGTTACTGTATTCCAAGTACTTCACATCTATGAATATCTGTGTTTTGGATTATTAACTCCCAGACGTATTTTTATGCAGGTTTGCAGGCTGAAGCTCATTTAGTTATTTCCAGTCCACATTTCAATTCTTACTTTTTTAGATCTTTTTGTATTTCTCATTTCTCACTATTTTTTGCAACACCTCTTAATTCAGTATAATCTGAAAATGTAATTAATGCAACCATTTATTTTTTCTTCTAGTTCATTAATAAAAATACTTAATGATTTTTTCATTCCACTGATGCATAAATAACTGAAGTAATCAATATTGAAATTATACGAAAAATTAGGATCTTTGTTGTAAAGATTCATCTGAAACTCTAAATGTTTGAAGTGAAAAAAAGAAGGTTTTAACAAACTTTAATTAACTAAACAGTATTCTTGGAATACAAAATGATGTGACAGGTCTGACAACATTTTAAAGGAAATTTAGCTGCTTCTTTTAGTTTCAAATCTCAAACGGATAGTGATTAAAGCTCATACACTACTATACCTCTTTGCATGCCTGTGCAGTTTGCTAGTGAATTTAGCCCAACTCTGGAGGGAAGGAGCACAAGATGAGAGTATAAATTAGTTGTTATAACCAAGATGGGCTTGCAGTTTGAAGTCCTTTAATATTTGTAAGTTGTTTTTTTCTACTCCTGGTCAACCCAGAGAGTCAGGCATAGTGCCATTCCAGCCTCTCAAGCATTTCATCTTAAGGGCTAAAAGTAGACCCTTTATTGGCTTGACACATCAGTGACGTCTTACTCGCAGAGACAACATAGCTCCGGTCTTCATGGTAGTTTCCAGTTCTTCACCTCAGCTAGTCACACTTGGAACTACTTTGAAGATTCATACCCTCTGATATTTTCTTTCCTGAAAGTCTTCATGCATTTTCTCTTTTTTTTTTCTTCTTTCTTTTCCGTTACTCAAGCTCTACATGGGCATTCCTCCGAGAATGTATTCATAATGATTAGCACTTGTCCTTTGTGGCCTTACCAAAATCTGCTGTTATCGATGCTACAAAAAATACAAAAATCCTTTTTGCTTTTGTCTCCAGCTGAACTGTCCTTTTTCAGGGAAAAGTTAGAACATATGGGCTCAGACTGATGGATTATCTGACCCAGTACCTTGTCTGCATTGACAGTTAATTTTTTCTATATAGGAGTAAGACCTGGGAAGCTATATTCTTCTACCTAAYGCTCTCTCAATCCCCAACTGTTTTCTTAACAGGAAATACCTGATTCTGTATTTCTGTTACATGAACTCATCTTCCTTTTTCCTCCTGAGCCTGTGTAAATTTCCCCATTATTGTCAAGGAATTGCACAGGTCTGCTTCAGCTTCTGAAGAACTGCCTTCTCCTTCTTGTTTTGAATCGGGATCTGACTAACTTGGTAGTCTGAGCTTTCTAGTACCTGTGCCATAAGATGCAGTGAACAGTTAGTACCTGTGCACAGTCTTGACACCACTCTTAGATTTGTAGGGCTCTACTATATCTTTCTTTAGTTACCACTTTTCCACACTCAAGAGTCCTGGACTGTTTGTATTCTTCTTCATATTGATGCCATTCCATACCGTCAAACCTCCTTGTTGCTGTTTCTGATTTTTTTTTTAAACTCTATACAACCTTTTTGAGATGAGAGGCACAGAACTGAAAACAATGTTCAAGATATGGCTGAATCATACATTTATTCAGTGAAATAATGATTTTCCTCTATAATCTCAACATCTCGTTAGCTTTTCTGCTTGCTGCTGAAATTTGAACTTATGTTTTCACAGAACTATTTGTCATAACCCCAAATCCTGCTTCTGATCAAGAAGTAGTCAATTCAGAGCCAATTGTTTTGTTAAGTTTTGATTTCTCTTCTGCATATTTGTGTGCTGTGTCTCTGTGTGCGTACACATGAACATACGTGAATCACTTSACATTTATCTACATTGACCTTAATCTGAAATTTTATTTGCAAATTTTTTCCTTTTGAACCTTCCTAGTGAAATAAATGTGGTATCCTATAGCTTAAAGAGTTATATAGTTTGCCTTATACTCCAATTTTTGGTGAAGAACTAGAAAGTAAGGGAAAAAAACCATTTTGAATTGAAATTAATAAATTTAATTGAATTTTTGTTGGCTATTGCAATCTCTATATTCTGCCCCAGAAGGTGATCCACGTGTCTTCCTCCTCCTCCCGGACTGAGTCAAATCCTACATTCAGCCTTCAGTGAAAGCATTGCTAAAATCTGCAATTTTCACCCAGCTCTTTTTTTTTTTTTTTTTTTTTTTTTGACATTATTTGCCATTAATTAATCTCATTAGCAAACTCCTAAAAGTACAGATGTTAGTATTTAATGCAAATATTTAGAAAGACTAACAAACTTTCAGGAACTTTCAGGATAATCACACTCCCTTCAGTTACATACTTTTTAGATATACGCTGTCAACTGCACAATTCTAGTAGTAAGTTTGTGTCATTGTATCAGTTCCTCTACAGATAGATCACACTGCCTTCCTTTAGATGAAAAAAAAAAAMAACACAAAACCAGGGATTTAAAATATAAACCTAAAAATTAAGGTAATTTAGCATAATTTTGTGAAATTTATTATTTACTATATCCTTTTTATAACCAGAACTTTTCTTGTTTCTCTCTTTACCTTCCATTTCCATTTCTTCCCCTTCCCTTTTTCCCTCCCCCGCCTCCCCACCAATAGTAACTCATCTTTTCCTTCCTCCCCTCCCAATTTTTTACCAAATATATGCCTGAATAAGCTATGAGTATCTTAACCTGTTTTCATAAACCTACTAAGCTTTTTAGTGAAAACACATTCCACATTACAGAACGTGCTCTGAAATAAATCATCTGTTACAAGATCTATCAATGTAAAATGTTTGTGAAAACTGTAAGCATCAAAAAGAAAAAGGGTATTCTAGTACTTAATTGTAACCCATTGTTATCTGCCTGCTCTAGTAGTATAAGGGAATGTCAAAATACAATATAAATTTGGCATGTATTTACTGTAAGTTTCCTTAAAGGATATTTTCAGGATGATAACATATAAGTRATCTTATTTTATAAACAAAATAGTCTATCCCAACTCCCACTTGGAAAACAAATACGCTATGTCATAAGCACAAACAACCCCAGACTGAAAAGCTATCCATAGGTAGCAAAACAGCCTGAACATACTGAGAAAATGCGTCAAAAATGAAGAAGGTTCATAAAGACCTTCTGAAAACAAACAGGGAAAATGTGCTCACACAGAARTTTGCTAAAGTGTTGTCTCCCTAAGAATTTATGTATTATTTGAAGAATTTGAAACCAGGCTGGTGTGTTAAACAGTGTCACTCCAAAGATCATATTACAACTCAGTTCCAAGAGCTAAGCTCCACAAGGTCTTCAGCTTATGGTTTGAAGGGCTATGAAGCTGGGTGTGTTCTTGTGTCCATTTCCAGGATGCTCACCAAATGTTGGCTGTCACATAATGGATGTGTTTTGGGGTGGGAAAGTGAGGGGGAATGCAGCCTTATGTGAGGCCTTTGTAACAGAGAAACATGGACCCTGGAGTGACCATATGCCACAGATTTTCTCTGTGTCTGTTCCACTGAAAACATAACCAAAGAGCGGGTAATAAAGACTGCATGATATCAGATTTTGCCCTAAGATGCAGGTATTGACCTAGTTCCAAAAGGGGAGTGAAGTAACAGCTTTCATATAATGAATGCACCAGTGCATAATTTAAAACATATCTATATTATATTTTAGCTTTGATTTTATATACTGTATTTCAACATATTATTTAATTATACACAATAAATACAGCAAATAATAAATAGATTATTAAATTAATAAACAATGCAGTAGATTTGGTGCGAATCATTTAGAAACATATAATATTCAGAAATAAATCAGTGTGTCTAAGATATTTGTTCTTTGGGGGATACATTTTTCGAATACATTTGGGATACATATTGAAACCTTTTCAGTGATGTTTCTGTCCTTGACTACAGGACGTATGCCAAATCAGGTGAAAAACATTTTGTACATCTGAGTTAAAACTCACCTTTCTCAGTTTCAGGAACATCTCCAAGTTTCAGTATTATTCCTTAGTATAAACGGATCCATCTTTATTTGGATACTGATTAAGATTTTTTGTTGACCAAATTCGAGTGACATATTCCCTCTTCTCCTCACAGTTTTTGGTGTTAATTCATTTCTGCTGAATTTTCTGTCATACATTGTTTGGTACAAGTTAATATTGTTCGTACAGCCTGCCCTCATAATTTGAAAAGCAGGAATCACAGGTTTCTTTGAAGTTGTGCCTTCGTCACCTTCTTCTACAAATCATTTCCTCATACAACTACAGTATTTAATACTAATTTAGTTTAGCATGGTGTGTTGCCATGTAATGTTTAACCTGTATGAATATTTAAGAAACATAAAAAAGACTTACAGTGACATGGGGATGACCAGCAAAACAAAGAATATCAAAAAAGTAGTTGATGAATTATTTTGCTATTGCACTCAGTCTGCTTTCTTCTCAGCTGGGAAGATGATATGAAGTTGTAATGCCTTCTCCCTTTTTCATGTTCCCGACTTTCTTAGGCAGGAGGAGCATGGCTGTGGAACTCAGATCCTTATGATTATCTGCCAATAGCATACACCTAATTTACTATGTTTTTTTATACATATGCACATGTATGCACAGAGACACACATATATATATATATTCCTGTATTTCAGCCTTGAGAAGTTAGCAGAATTTAGCATGCTTCAAGGGTTTTTAAGGACTTTAGAATGATATCTTACCACCGAACGTTAACATGAGTGAATAGTGAGGAAATGGAAAAAGAATCACAAACACTGGCAGAAAGGGAGGACACGCAGCACAATGATGTAAGGTAGTAATTTCATCCATCCTTTTCTCACTCTGATTTTCTTGTCTTCAAGAGTTGTTTAGCTGGGCTAAACCACTGACTTCTGGGCTAAGGCCACTGACTTCTAACTTGAAGGGCTACACTACAATAAATATGCTTGCATTTTGGATTCCCGAGGCCATTTAGAAGATGAAAGTTCTCCTTGTGAAGCAGTTGAAAGAAAGGTTCTTGCTTTTATTTCAATGTATATGTGGGAAGAAGAGCAGATCGAAGTGGGCCATCATATCGGATATACATATGTGTAGGTCTTTGCTAGTCATCTTAAAATCTAGCTGTTTCTTAAAACAATGACTAATGAGTGGAAAGATGGTGGGTACAGAAGGTTGTCAAGTGTACATGAGGAAAGAAAATGTGATGACAAAGCAAGAGGCAAAGTGGAAGTATTCCAGTATACAATATTCCAAATGAATGAGTCAACCATTTCTGAAAAGTATTACTGGTCTTGATTCCAATGCTGTATTTATTGGTTAGATTGTTCTTCATTCGCTTAAGTGCAAGTGAAGCATCAGAGTCATTATCCATCTAAATAAGGTCTCTGTGAGATTTTCATACTATGTGTCACTTTATAACTCTTGCTGTAGAATCTGTTTCAATAACAGTATTGCTTTTATTACTTGGCTGTGTATGCGACTCCTGTTACACTGAACATTAGTTAGATTAAGTGCCTTTTATTTAATATCTTATGTGTATTGGATTTTTTTGCTCCTGGTGAGTTTTATAGCTTCTATAAATTGTCATAGCGTAATATGCATTAAASTTGATAGAAAAGATAGAATCTATGATTCTATGATTCTAAATGGCTTGAATGACTCAATCGGCATTTTTCTCAGTGATCTCCATCTGCTAAGAGGGAAGTTTTTAAACATCTGAATTATTTGAATGATACTAAGAAGCATGAAGAACAATTAATCACAGAAGTGGKTTTTTTTTTCTTCTTTCAACTTCATTATTGTAATATTATAATTTACTTTTCTTGTTCCATGTCACCACAGCTGATTGATGGCTCTATGTGTGACAAAATAGCTGAAAAAGGCATTATCCAATTTTTATGTGAACCCTTTGGCCCTGCACAGAGGTAAATCTAAAGATCATCCTGGAGTAACTTAGAAACCTGGAGAAGCTGATTTATCTCCCTGAAAGGTGAGAGGTCATGAGAAGATTTCAAACATGTCGGYCTCTTCTCCCAAGTAACAAGCAACAGGACAAGAGGAAATGGCCTCAAGTTATGCCAGGGGAGGTTTAGATTAGATATTAGGAAAAAATTTCTTCACCGAAAGGGTTGTCAAGCATTGGAAGAGGCTGCCCAGGGAAGTGGTTGAGTCACCATCCCTGGAGGTATTTAAAAAACGTGTAGATATGGTGTGTAGGGACATGGTTTAGTGGTGGACTTGGCAGTGCTAGGTTGACGGTTGGACTTGATGATCTTAAATGTCTTTTCCAACCTAAACGATTCTATGATTCCATGATTCTATGATTGTGTGTTCTGTTCCATTCCAGCAAAGATCAAGGCATCTGAGAAGAACCTCACATAAACTATTTTCTTCCTCCACTATCCATGGTAGAATAAAAAATGACATCATATCTCCTGCTTCAGGATATCAATACCCTTAATTTTCCAGTTAAACAAGTGTAGATGTAAATTTAATGCTGTAAAATAAACACAGCATAAGCCACCTTAATATGCTGCTACCGTAGCAAATACATTAGTGCTAGAGTTCATAAGTGTTAGCTTAAAGGGGACAGAATTTCTCTCCTTCAAGTAAGTTGAATATGGTARTCCAAAAAGTCAAATTTGCAGAACCTGATGTAAGAGTCTGTCATAAAAAATATTTCTTTCCTGTCCCCTCATGCCCTCTGCCTGATTCTGCGAAATGCAAACTGCACTAAAATCCTGAATACTGAAAGTAGGCTGATTCTGCTAGGCAAAAAGGATAGTCCCAGYTTATCTGAAAGACTGAGATCTTATGGATTGTATAATGAGTCACGTTAAACACTGACTTTAGTGTATTTAAGTAATTTTAGCACCTGCTACTTTTTTTTTTCCTGCCCACAAATAAAATTATTTCATTTCAGTCTTAATATGTGCTCCTCAAGCACAAGGCAGACCCTAATAGACTGCTTGCTGGCTTGTTTGCTTGCTTTCCAGCTTGCTTAATTTATGATCAACTTTTTAAGAAATATTTCTTAAATGATACAACCTTGAACAAATACTTTGTCTTTGCATCCAAAAATTAGCACCCACATTCTATGTTTTGTCATTCTGATCTCCTAAATTACTGAATTACATGCAGCTCCCAGGCATTCAATATGAAAAATTTAATTTATATTTGCTGTCCTGTGAATCAWCATGACAAAGAACAACCTCAAGTATTCACTGGATGATGGGTAGCTATTAGGGAATGGTAAATCTCATTAATTTCTCTCATGAAATTATCTGGAACTAATGTGATAACAAAGCAAAACAAAATACCTGTTGTTTTGTTGTTGGTTTGCTGTGTGTTTTGGTTTTTTTTTTTTTTAATTTCAAACAATATGCCAATTCTTTTACCTTTATCATGTCTGATAAAGATTCTGAGCTATTTTAATTTTTCTACTATATTTAGGAGTTTATTCTAGAGGAAAAACTGTAAAATTATGATCCCTTTTGCCCTATTTTAGTTTCCTAGAGCCTAAGTATGGCTGAGAACCCTTAGGGTTTTTTACACACCTGTGATGTTCTAAACACTCTGGCAAGCATATCTTTTTGTGTATGTTGGTGGAAGTCTAAAAACCTTACCATTCCAGTGCACCCTATAAGCCTCTCCTTAACATCCCACTATTCTCTATTTTTGTTCCCTGCTAACCATCCCAGTCCCTATCATCTACTATCTGACCTCTCCACCTTTCTGAATGGCATGCTTAATTCAGTGTTCAAGACTGAGTGGTGCTGATTCCCGTATTTACTCTTTCTTGTTCAGTCTTTTACATTTTGTTTTCTCCTATGGGATTTTTTTGTCATAAAACCATAGATTGGAACTCTATGCACACCTGATGTAAGTAAGTACACTTTTAGGTCACCTAATTGTTCTTTAGAATATATGAAACAAAGTTTAGTGTTTGGCATATTTTAGGAGAGCACTTTGTAGC
Organism: Phoebastria nigripes; assembly: GCA_035582835.1. NCBI lineage: Eukaryota > Metazoa > Chordata > Aves > Procellariiformes > Diomedeidae > Phoebastria > Phoebastria nigripes. The sequence continues at coordinate 79,238 of JAYKAV010000399.1, read as the reverse complement.
TAAAATATACTCAGGAGATTGCTATTTAAATGACAAGATAACTGCTTATTAAATGATGCATCTATTTTAAGATCAGAAGATTAGTGACTTTTTTTTTTAAACTCTGGAAACTTAAAGTGGCAGTTTTCTTGTTTCATAATTCAGTCAATTTTTTCCTGTGGAATCAATAYGAAAATAGCAACATTTTCTGGATTAAAAGCTCGCCACTGCTTTAGTGAAAATTTTATTTCTTTGCTTTAGTAATTTCTCTGACCTTCTTTCTATTCCATTTTTTATTTATATAGAATAAGACATTTGTTATTTCTCAATTTAAACTGCTTTTTATCCATGCAGGACAAATTAAAATGGAACTCTTAAGGGAATCACATCATCTTGATTACCATACTAAAATAGAGGCAGGTTCCATCACCATTGCTCACTGACCTGTGTCTACAAGTTCTTATTTCAAATTCCAGCTCTGTAAGTGACTTTGGGCTGCTTAGTTCACCTCTGTGTACTTGGCTTTTTCCCTCTGAAAATTATTTATCATCTTTTTTTTGAGTTTTGCAAAAGATTTGGTTTCTTTGTTTTGTAAACACAAAACAACTCCAAACTATGTTTATGATTAAAATCATACAATCTGAAGATCTCATGTGATCATGTTACTATGTCTTGTACTATTGTAATTTTTCATAAAAAGTGGATGAAAGGGACAAAAAACCAAACAATTGTAAGAGTTCTCCAGTTAGGCTGTAGGTCCAGAAAGGCTGCGAAGGTTACCATGAGCACTGGGGATTGCCTGGGCTCTTTTTCATCTTTGGCATCACAGCCCATGGCAACCAGTCTGTGTCACTGAGCAAAGGTCTGAGCAAAGAGCAAAAGTGGAAGAACAKACAACCCAGGAAACTAATGTGAAGAATGTCCTTGTCCACTCCATTCACAGTCTTACTTCTTCCAGGCTGCTGTTAAGTTCCTTTTCTTTTACTTCAAACACTGTACTGTATTTCACTCAGCATTCAAGTCTATTGCTATTTGTAATGGGCCATAAATGTCATAAATGAATGCCATTCACCCAGGGAAAGCTATGTTTTTCCCTTTGAATATATGGTGTATATAAAGGTTTGGCTGACAGTTTTCTAGACTCCTATCGAGAAAAAGCCCTGACTAGACAGGAAACACAAAGATTGGGGCGAGGAGAAATAAAGGATCAGAGACAGAAAATAACTTTCCAGTGGCTACAAATAGGTTTTACTGTGTTACTTACTACGCATTATTTTTTTAGTTAACTACTACTTACTATTAAATCCCAAACCAGAATTTTTGGATAGAGGTGCTTTTTAGGTTCCAGTGCATTTCATCAGTGACAGCAGTTGAGGAGAGAAATAGGAAGGGAGCAGAAGAAGATGATTCAGTACAGAAACCTTACTGAATGGGCTGAGTACACWGTATGACTGAGCGAACTCAACAATTCACATTTGCAGAATGAGGGAAATTTCACTCCCCACTTCTCTTTTGATACTTTCTTCCCTAGCTGTCTGCTGTGGATTTCCTATACTTTCTCTGCTTCCTCATTTACTTCTTCCTCCTGTCACCAATCCATTTAAATGACACCACCTTCCAGTATGCTAGCTCCAGTTCTCATCGGGTCACAAAATAAGCTAATTTAATTAAACAATWCTTGCTGGATTATTTTTCTACCACTTTAACCAGCTCAATTCACTATGAGATCATGAGTCAGCCAGACTTGGTCAATGGAAGCAATAGGACCATCCCTTTCTGTCAGGTGTTGATCTGGCCCATGCTGCATAAGGAACCTTAGCCTTACGTGCTCTGAACTGGCTTCTGGATCAGGGCCCAGAGACAGCCCTCCCTCACACTCTGCAAAAGGTGTAGCCAAAGCAGAGGCCTGTACACCAAGAAATTCTGTGTATCAATCAATATAAATAATATCAGCTTGTATCGATCATGATATAAATAATATTATCTTGCCTTAAACCCAAACATAAGCATGTTGAAATACGTAACTAAAAGCAATGGATAAGCATTTTGTAGCTCTGGAATGGAACAGCCAGATGGAACAAGGTGTAAGTATTTTACATAAGCGCGTGGGAATTGTGACCACTAAACGGGTAAAGAAGAACAGATGTAGTTGAACTTACGAGACACCCAAGCTGGCAAAGAACAAGATATGAGTAAGAGAATGCAAACAGACAGGACCTCCTGCCAAATGCACAAGAGACAGGCAAAAGAAAAAAACAGGTRAGCACTATCAGGAGCAAATGAGACCTTTCCTTTTGGGAGGAAGGCAATAACATAAAAGCAACAAGTATAACCAGGGAAAATCAAATAAGAGAGAGGACAGCCCACTTCAGTTCTGACAGAAAAGCCTCAACCTCAGTGACTACGCCACCTAGACACTCACAAGTCTATGGGGCCGGATGGGATCCACCCAAGAGTACTGAGGGAGCTGGCGGAGGAGCTTGCCAAACCACTCTCCATCATTTATCAGCGGTCCTGGTTAATGGGGGAGGTCCCAGATGACTGGAGGCTTGCCAATATGACACCCATGTACAAGAAGGGCTGGAAGGAGGATCCGGGGAACTACAGGCCTGTTAGTCTGACCTCAGTACCAGGGAAGATTATGGAGTGGGTCATCTTGAGGGCGCTCACAAGGCATGTGCGGGACAACCAAGGGATCAGGCCCAGCCAGCACGGATTCATGAAAGGCAGGTCCTGCTTGGCCAACCTGATCTCCTTCTGTGACTAGGTGACCCGGTCAGTGGATGAGGGAAAGGCTGTGGGTGTGGTCTACCTGGACTTCAGTAAAGCCTTCGACACTGTCTCCCACAGCATTCTCCTAGAGAAGCTGGCGGCTCATGGCCTAGACAGGTGTACTCTTCGCTGGGTAAAAAACTGGCTGGCCGGCCGGGCCCAGAGAGTTGTGGTAAATGGAGTTAAATCCAGTTGGTGGCCAGTCACAAGTGGTGTTCCCCAGGGCTCAGTACTGGGGCCAGTCTTGTTCAATATCTTTATCAATGATCTGGATGAGGGGATTGAGTGCTCCCTTAGTAAGTTTGCAAATGACACCAAATTGGGYGGGAGTGTYGATCTGCTTGAGGGTAGGAAGGGTCTGCAGAGGGAYCTGGACAGGCTGGATCAWTGGGCTGAGGCCAATTGTATGAGGTTCAACAAGGCCAAGTGCCAGGTCCTGCACTTGGGTCACAACAACCCCATGCAATGCTACAGGCTTGGGGAAGAGTGGCTGGAAAGCTGCCTGTCAGAAAAGGAGTCTGGGGATGCTGGTTGACAGCCAGCTGAACATGAGCCAGCAGTGTGCCCAGGTGGCCAAGAAGGCCAACAGCATCCTGGCCTGTATCAGCAATAGTGTGGCCAGCAGGACTAGGAAGTGATCGTGCCCCTGTACTCGGCACTGGTGAGGCTGCACCTCGAATACTGTGTGCAGTTTTGGCCCCTCACTACAAGAAGGACACTGAGATGCTGGAGCATGTCCAGAGAAGGGCAACGAAGCTGGTGAAGGGTCTGGAGAACAAGTCTTACGAGGAGTGGCTGAGGGGACTGGGACTGTTTAGTCTGGAGAAGAGGAGGCTGAGGGGAGACCCTATCTCCCTCTACAACTACCTGAAAGGAGGTTGGWGTGAGATGGGTGTTGGTCTCTTCTCCCAAGCAACTAGCGATAGGACAAGAGGAAATGGCCTCAAGTTGTGCCAGGGGAGGTTTAGATTAGATATTAGGAAAAATTCTTCATGGAAAGGGTTGTCAAGCATTGGAACAGGCTGCCCAGGGAAGTGCTGGAGTCACCTTTCCTGGAGGTATTTAAAGACATGTAGATGTGGCGCTTAGGGACATGGTTTAGTGGGCATGGTGGTGTTGGGTTGATGGTTGGACTCAATGATCTTAGAGGTCTTTTCCAACCTTAATGATTCTATGATTCTATGATTCTATGACTAAAGATCATCAAGGGCAGTTCCCATCTGCACTGACTATATAGATTCAACCCTGTAGTATTCTATACCCACAACTAATTTGGGACATAAATGTAAAGACTAGGAGTTTTGTATCTGTAGACAAGATCATTGATAATGGTAAGAGTTTACCATTAGCATAATGTGTGCTGTTAATGAATAAATTTAGAAAAGTTTTGTTCCAAAGTTAATCCCCTGCTTGATGCATCAGTCTTCTAAACACTCCCATCACAGCAATCTGCAATTGCCTTATATACACACACACACATATATATACACACACACATATGCATATATACAAATGTTCAGTTACAACAAAGGAGTCTGGAGAGGCTTACTTCTAAGATAAATTTCTCAAGTTAGCAACATGATTTTTCTCTTACTTTTTCAACTACAGGTCCATCCTGAGCAAATGCTCATTTTACTTCTTTTTTCACCTTCCTCTTTGGGATTTCAGCTTATTTCTCCTTAGTTTACTGATTTTTTTTAACTTAGTGATACAAAGGCTATCTGTATTCCAACCTTTACTTAACTATGTGAGCCATCAGAGTGAGAGCTGGTTGAATGTCTCACAAGATGTACAACTATTGATTGTGTATGTGTGCCTGTGCTTAATTTTCTAAAAATATCAGCATCAAGGGAATTGCGAACAACTTAGACACCTTTTATCTCTTTGTTTATTTGTTATTTTTGAAGATATATATATGTGCTCTTTGGCCATTAAGTTTTCATTCCATTCTTTAATACAGCAGAGGATGGAACTCATTAATCATATGCCAGGCTGAGGAACTATACTTATAACTCTCAAGTTTCAGAGTAGTAAACAGAAAATGTTTTCTTTACTATAGAAACAGATTTAGTCAGTCAATGAAAAGCTATTTTCATTGATTTTCCATTAAATATCATACYCTGCTTTTGATTCAGTAACTGATCTGATAGTTGGTGTTTCTATAGAAAACTAAAATAATACAATTGTTACTGTATTCAATATGCTAAACGTCTACTTAGTAGCTAAGATTTACATTGTGCAAATAAGAATGTTAATTATTTATTTAATTCAAACTATGATTGGTCCTGTATTAGAAAGTAGAAATAGAAGAACTTTATTTATGTGTATAAACTGTACATAAGAGGTCATGTTTTTAACATTTTTAATATGATAAAGTAATGATTATGCAAAATCAAGTATGGTCGAATACAGAAACTAGAGATTACCTTGCAAAATGTGTATCTCAGAGAGATCAAACATTTCTAAGTAAAGATATGTTTTGATGCAAAGTATTTTTTTGCTTTCCTAAAGGTTGGTATGACCATGTTGCAGTCAGATTTGCATGATAATACATGTACATTTGAACCAGGGAGTGATGTGCAGAATTCCTCATAGCAATATATATTAATATGAATTGAGATYGAACTGGTTTTGGCTGGGATAGAGTTAATTTTCTTCATAGTAGCTGCTATGGTGCTATGTTTTGGATTTGTCACTGAAACAGTGTTAATAACACACCCATATTTTAGTTATTGCTGAGCAGTGCTTACACAGTATCAAGGCCTTTTCTGCTTCTCACACTGCCCCACCAGTGAGTGGACTGGGGGGAGGGCAAGAAGTAGTGAGGGGACAGCTGATCCCAGCTGACCAAAGGGATATGCCATACCATATGATGTCGCGCTCAGCAATAAAAACTGGGGAGAAAGTTTGCCAGGGCTGCTGTTGCTCAGGCACTGGTTGGACATTGGTCGGCTACTGGTGAGCAGCTGGGGTTTTGCATCACTTGTTTTTCTTAGTTTTCTTTCTCTTTGAAGAGAGGGGGCTAAACCACAACAAACTCTCTAGATTCAGGGTGTGTCTCTGGCAAAGAAAAATTTGCTCAAATTGATAAGAATGTAGTTTAGTTGTTTCACTGTTAGCAGTGTGAAAGAAGGAAGGAGGCTGTCCTGGTTTTGGCTGGGATAGAGTTAATTTTCTTGCTAGTAGCTGGTATAGTGCTGTGTTTTGGAATTAGTATGAGAATAATGTTGATAACACTCTGATGTTTCAGTTGTTGCTAAGTAGTTGTAGTGCTTACACCAAGTCAAGGACTTTTCAGCTTCCCATGCTCTGCCAGGTGCACAAGAAGCTGGGAGGAGGCACAGCCAAGACGGCTGACCCAAACTGGCCAAAGGGATATTCCATACCATATGAAGTCATGCTCAGTATATAAGCCAGGGAAAGTTGGCCAGGGGGCAGCGATTGCTGCTCAGGAACTGCCTGGGCATCGGCTGGGGGGTGGTGAGCAGCTGCATACTTGTTTTTCCTGGGTTTTGTTCCTCTTTCTCTTCCTCTTGTTGTTTTCCTTTTCATTACTTTTTTTTTTTTTTTTTCCAATTATTAAACTGTTCTTATGTCAACCAGTTTTCTTACTTTTGCTCTTCAGATTCTCTCCCCCCTCCCACCGGTGGGGGAGGGTGAGTGAGAGGCTGTGTGGTGCGTGGTTGCTGACTGGGGTTAAACCACAACAGAGGCCTACAACATGTAACTAGATCAGTCTATCCAATCTTAGAGCAATTAACCTGTGGACAATCAGTGTTTGATGGTGAACAGAAAAAGTAATCCCCCYCCAAGTAATCATAACTTCTTTACAATTAGTAATCTAAGTAAGTAATAACTCCTTAAAAAAAAGAATTGGAAGTCTGACTTATTCCAATTTACCTCAGTATAACTATTATATTTAAAGGCTTTCTGATCAGAAATCTTTTGTTTCTTGCATGTTATATTATCAGACTACTGACTGACTAGTCTCTGACTTTTCAGCTTATCATCATTCTTTAACCCCAACTTCTCAAGCTTGTTTCTCATTACAAGGGATACAAACTAACCATTTTAGTTGTCGTAAACTAATAGTTTTCTTTCTCAAGGGCGGTTGTGCCCTATCACCATATGATTTCTTCTCTTACTTATGAAGTTAAGCCCCACATGTGATTGCTTTTACGGAGACACCTCAGTACCTTCAGACTCCAACATATACTTTGTTACACAGGAACTACAATAACTGTTTATTCAGAATTAGAGACACCTACCCCCTAATTCACCATGTACAGTGACTGAACATTTGCAAAAATCCCTGTTTACAACAGACAGTAGAAATTGCATTCTGAATGCTGATGATGCTGAAACTAAGGTACATTTAAAATGGGGACAGGAAATCACTGTTTATGCTACAGGCTGGCTGGAAAGAAAACCCACAGCTGGTGCAACCCTAAACTTGGAGCAGGCTGAGATTCCCCACCATGACTTTGATGTCAAACAGACTCTGTCTTATATCTCTATAGCAAAGAGTGAATGAGGCAGGGCTAGTCTATTTATAGTCTTTGATATTTTCATGTGAGGTAAGTCAAACACAGGCAAGGCTATAGGGTTGCTGGCTAAAACATGAAAGTCTCTGAAAAATCTGTCTTTCATAATTCCCATTTATTGAGGAAGCTCTTAACTAGTGATTATAAACTAGATCATTAGCCTTGGCTCCAGTGTTACGAGATCACAAATGGCACTGTGGGAAAAATCTATCTCCTTCATGACTAGCAGAGTCATACCTAATTTTATGAAGGATAGATCTTGCGTGTCATATAATCCTCACACTTATGACCTCCAGGTTGGAAATAAAAAGGCATCCTGAAAATGCTGTTCTTGGTATAAGATGCAGCAGATAATCTTCTTAAGCTTCACAAGTTGCTGTGAACAAATTGCCTGCATGTTTTTCTCTCTATTTCAGCTTACCATTGAATAYAAAGAATTATTTTTCAATGGGATTGACATTGGATACTTGAGAAATTCCCATCTGAGGAAAATCCAGACAGCTTCATTATGTAATGATAAATAAATAAAAACCATATTTATCAGCAATTAAGTCAAAGCTTTCTCATTAATAGGATTTAGACTCAGTAATAGTAACACTACATCCTCAGCAGAGAATAATAACTACTGAATCCAAGAATATTCAAAGCTAAATTCAAAATTTATTTTACCAATTTGGCTTTCCAAGAGTAAGTTTGTTATATTTCTATATGTGTGTATCTATCTAGCTATATACATATCTATATATGTATGCATGCAATCAACACATGCAAGTGATTGCTTCTTCCTATCCAGTGAAAGAACAGAGATAGATTCATATTGTAATTTCAAGAAGGAACTCATTTATAACAGGATGAGGAACTGCCACAGCAAGTGGCTAAGTAGGAGAGTAAGTATGATATTGGAATAGGAACAGTGAGCAACAACTTATGAAGGTGGGTTTTTTTGAAACAGTAAGATAGCTTTGGGAGATCAAAGATGGAGGACCACTAAGAAAAAAGGAACTCTGGGGAAAGGTTCTCTTTGTACTACCTTATATACCATATAAAGATGTTTAGAACATGTTTTAGATATAAAACACTGACAATAGCCATGGGTTACAGGCCAAATCAAAGGCATTAGTCTTTGCCAACAGGATGACCAACCAGTTGTGGAGAGCTTTAAACTAGGAACAACTGGGAAGAGAGATGATGACCAGCAATCAAGTGAGAAAGTGGTAGACTGGGCTAGCAAGTTAAATGTGCAAGGTTATGTGCTCAGAGTGCACCCTCTGAAAGTTTGCAGATGATACAAAATTGGGAGGAGTGGCTGATACACCAGAGGGYTGTGCTGCCACTCAGAAGGACCTTGACAGGCTGGAGAAACAGGGCACCTGGAATCTCACAAAGTTCAGCAATCAGAAGTGTAAAGTCCTGCACCTGGGGAAGAATAACCTTGAGCACCAGTACAGGCTGGGGTCTAGCTGCCTGGAAAACAGCTTGGCAGAACAGGACCTGGAGGTCCTGGTGGTCAACAAATTGAACATGCATCAGCAATGTGCTCTTGCATTAAACAGCATCCTGAGCCGCATTAGGAAGAGCATTGCCAGCAGGTCAGTTAGGGTGATCCTTTCCCTCTACTCAACACTGATGAGAAACATATAGAATTAAGGGACTGGAGTATTTGTCATATGAGGAGAGGCTGAGAGAGTTGGCACTGTTCAGTCTGAAGAAGAGAAGGTTCAGGTGTGATTCTGTCAATCTGTATAAATACCTGATGGGAAACTGTGAAGAAGACAGAATCTGACTCATCTCAGTGATATCCAGTGAAAGGACAGGATGATCACGAATTAAAATACAGGAAATGTCATCTGAACATGAGAAAAAAACTTTTCTCCTGTGAAGGCTGCCCTCATAGGTTGTAGAGTCTCCATCCTTGGAGATACTCAAAACCCAGCAAGACATTGTACTGAGCAACCTGCTGTAACTGATCCTGCTTTAAGCAGGCACTAGATGATCTCTAGATGTCCCTTGCAATCTCAACTATTCTGCAAATACATAATTACACTTAAAGAATTTCCACTTCTAGTTTCCATTCCAGAACAATCATCTATTAGCTCTACTTCTGAGAAACCAAGGAATGCCTCTATGATCAAGAGTGCATGCATGTGAAGAAGGTCTGAGTAAATGAYGGTGAAATTACAAATCAGAAAGAAAGAACTCAAATAAATAGGGCAAGCAGAGACACCCTTTCAAAATTATTGTTTGACTGTTTTCTTGAATGTATCAAGACAATTTCAAGACACATTTTCTGCTAGGAAGGAGAAAACACAAGCATCTCCAAATGTCCAGTGCATAGATGAGGAAATTAGGACAATGAAGACACAGGTGTCCTCTGGTCCCACAGTGAAACAACTATCACAGGTCACTTTTGATATCTCAGCCCTTACTCATTCCAGAAATAGGACTTCCAAATGGGTGTGCATATATATGTGTGGCTTTTAACAAAAAATACCAAGTGACAGAAACCCAATCCCTGATAGAAAAAGGTCATTCTGTCCTGAAACAGTGCGTAGACTTTCAACTAGGCAAGTGAAAAGTAACAAAGGCTTGGAAGGGAAGCGATAGAGTTGCTGATGACAGAATGTAAAATTTCTTTATCATTTATTGTCACTGGAATCAGGTTCTGCTTACCTTAGAGCAAAATAAGGAGTTTGAAAAGATAAATAATATGCTTATGTTTTCATCTTTTTTAATGCTTTTGAACTTTTAAGAAATAGATATTAATTCTATGGAAGAAAGACCCCATCTTCAGTTTCCAAATAGCAAAACCACTGCAATAAATTAAACAAAGAATCAGTCCTGCAAGTTATAGTTTGCTACCCCCATTTCACTCTAGAAAGACCAGGGGTACCATAAGGAAGAGCAATTCTCTAGAGATCTGAAGCAAAAGGAGCAGGTGGCTTTAAAAGCATCAGTAGTGGTCAATAAAAAGAGTTGATTCAAAAGAATCTTCCCAAGGGAAGAAAATATAACCTGATTGGCATAAAGCAAATGAGAGTGTAATCAGAGACATCTGCATATTGGAATTTCCTTTCCTTCCTGAATTGCAGAGATTTTTCACTAGCATTAGATTAATATTCTATCAGTTCCTTCTGGTTCACAGCTAATACTTAGAAGATAGGGGGTTATTTTAATTTTTTTAGGGGATAGTGAATTCAAGAAGCCTGTCTTTTCTTTATGATTTCTTTATACAAAAAAAAAAAAAACAAAACCAAACCCAACAAACCAAACAACGAAAACCTTTTTAAAATTTTCCTTATGTGCTGTGCAACTCCCTGTTGACATGACCAGGCAGATASTCTGTCTTGAAAAAGTTGCTAGCTAATGTTTCAGTAATATATATTATTTTTTATTATCTATAAAAATAACAGTCTGAAAGCTTCAGCCGATGGGAAGCTCAAACACCAATATGGCACACAAACACATTAAAATGCTTAATGACCAGAGGAAAACTAAATGACTCTTGAGAACAGCTTATAATTACCGCAAGCAAATATGTATCAAGTTTTATCTCATCATTTTGATCCCATTAATCTATGCAATCTTGCATTTTGTCCTTTTCTGAAAGTTTGTCCAGAGCTCCTCCTCTCTCTTTATCTCAAGACTGATTTCTAGCTCTCTCCATATTGCTCCTTTTGCTATTTAGTTCCATATTTTGACCTGCCTGCTTGTTAAGCAACTCTGGTGGAATTGTATTTAGGCTAGTCACCTTATTAACTGTAATCCTTTCCTTTTTATTTTTGAATTCTTTGTATACTACTGTCCTGAGTGGTTTATGGCCATCAATTATTTCTTTATTTTTCTGACTGTAGATGCAGTCATTGTATTCCGAAGAAGAAACCCATCACCTCCACACCACAACTATATTCACTTATGTACATGGGCCATGCTTGCTACATTTCCTTGAACCATAACATAACAATCTTAAAGTTTTAAAAGCTAAATACACAAAGGTGCCTGAGACTCAGTGACAATATCCCTTTCTTATGTACTCTGCCACCCTATGAAATCTACATTGCTAATTGATGGACATAGGCAGAACAACACTGAGGAAAATTTATAAACCTTTAATAAGATCTACAAAACACTGTGTGCAGAGTATGGAGACATTTACTCCACAGAAAATGTAGATGGGAAATGAAACCCTGCCTATCTTTCTCAATGAAATAAGCATCCACCTCGAGGCTGGGACGGTTCTTTCTGCTATGATCTCACTGCAATGAATACATTGTTGGAGATAATGTCAGCTCTTCTTATTTTCTGATCACACACTTAATAGTCTAGTAACAAAYGTAGTCAGATGAAATCCTAGAGGCAGAAATTCAAGTATTCCTATTTCTGATTTGATATGATGACTTTTACTTAGATTGTTCACTGTCTTACAGGCATGTGTTTAAGGACACTCAAAGTTGTGTATCTCAACCTGTTCCATAAAAATAGTACCCTGTTTTATATATATGAAAGGACTGGCCTCTGTCCATTCCATATAAATAATCTTAACTGCCCAGTTTTAGTAACACATTTAACGAAAATTTTTGCCACTGATATTTAAATGGTTTTCACAATGTGAAAGAGCATTAGAACAAGAATTTGAGCCACCATATTAGGAAGCTTTCTGCAGAACATGCCAGATACCCCTGTAAAATCAAATCTCCCATTCCCAAATTTCCAATGTTCCAGTGATTCTGTAAGCATTATGTTATTGTCAGGGTGTTCTACATAAGAACCAGTTTGGTGAGCATGGTTGAGAACAGTTGCTACTATCAGTATAAATAGGAAAGGGCTTAAAGGTGTAAATGTCCCCTAGCAGTTAAGCACCTGCCATTCATGAGGAGCCGTAGGGATGTTGTTAGTGCGAACTTACATGTCCAGGTAGTTTGGGTGCCAGCTCACTGAAAACACTGTGGATTGAGGTTTTAAATTTGGATACCAAAGGTTGCAATTAGGCAACAAATTCCCTCAGAGGGCTTAGTCTTAAAATGGCAAGCTCTTTATTCATTAAAGTGTTAATAAAATTCTGAAGTCTTCTAAACCACATGATTTTAAAAATCTTTCCTTAGACCTACTGTTTATTTATTACCATTTCTTACCAGCTATTAATTTATTATCATTTTTTAATGTTTGCAGTTTTTAAATTCTGTTAATTTGCCTTCTACAAATTCAGTTTTCTCAAAGATTCTACTCTCTGCAGCTGCTGGTATTTTTTACCTAAAGCATGTATTTAGCTTTTTTTAAGTAAGTGTTTAAAATAGTGTCTTAGTATGAGGAAAACGGACTTTATCCACTTCTCTAATAATAATTTCCTGACTGTCTTGAGCAAAACGGCTGCATGGCCTAGTTTCTCCATTTGTTAATTAACATTCATTGATCATTTCTTAAAAGCTTTAATTTCTTAGTGTTTTTAGAAAATAATTTTCAAAAACTAGTATAAAGGTTCAAAATAGTTTGGATTAGTCTTATCAAATGCAAAGACTAATAATGGATGTGACTAAGAAATTATTCTCCCTTTTATTCTTTCATCAAGCTAGGGAGCCTGGAGCTATATTATTGAGCACCACCTCTGCCAAATCTTATTCTCTGCCATTGTACGTGCACCATGTTATATACTATTATCATGACTGAAATTGAAAATGTAGGGGTCTTTTCTTTTATGAAAAAATATCCAATTTTAAAGATAAATTTATAAACCAAAAAACTAAAAATAGATTTTGATGATAATTTTGGTCTCCAGCTAGATCAACATGATCAATCACCAATTTTCTGCTTATGTTGCTCTACAGTCCAACTGAATCCTTTCCTTGTTGTTTGCTTCTTATTGATGTTTTCTTTTTCTTTTCTTTCGTTCCACAACCTCAGCTGGTGTTAAGCATAACAAAAAATTTAAGGACTCTTTTTGTCTCAGAAGTCTAATGGTTTTAAGTCCCTCTGATGATTTCATCCTTTTAACCTAAAAAATTTCTACAGTGGTAATGTTTCTAACATTTTCTGCCACCAAACTGTATGTGTAGTTTTTCATCTCAGTTTCCCTAGTTAACATTTAAGCTACTGCTTTAGGCTGCCTGGAAGGTTTGTATTATCAAGCCTAAGTACAGTAAACATTGTGATGTGAACATCATTTGTTTTAATTATCCACATCAAATAATTCTATCCTCATCTTTCAGAAGAAAACATGTTAAGAAGCTTCTACTCTTTCTTCTCCRTATCTCTGTTGAAGGTTGTCGGAGGTATAGTTGATTCATGTTTTAGAGATGTCCTTGGCGTTATGATTTGTAAGACAGCAGAATTAAACAGCGTTCTAATTCCATCATTCTATTGTCATTAAATAGGTATTTTCTGGAATGTCTTCATGTTAACAGCTCAGATGTCTAGTTACAAAAAAAGACACTAAAAACCTTTCTGTTAGGAATAAGTCTTGTCTAGCCATGTTTGTATCAAAGACATTAGATTCCTGTTTAAACACACCTTGTCAGCTGTTAGGTTTGACGTTCATTATTTCCCATTCTGTATAAGGAACTTTTTTTTTTTCCAGTGATTGCTAAAGCTTTAATATTTATGACATTTTTAGACAGAAGGACTTATTTTCTTATTGCTAATCACTAAGTATTTTTTTTTTAACCCTTTTTGGTCATCAGCAGAAATAGCCTCAGTTTAAGAAGAATGAAATAGCTTTGGCTTAAGAAGAACGAGTCCAAATTTCTTGGGATTCTCCTAAAGAATTCCAGGCTCCAGATCCCAAGAGATGAGAAGTCTAACTTACAGATTGATTCTTGCTCTGAAGAGGGACATGTGGTCTGCCTCACCCCTCTGCGTATCATGTCTTGTCAAACACATTTTGGTAGCATTCTGTAACTTTCTGAATCACCCTTAAGATGTACTAACTTCTTTCCACAGATGGGGTGGAGATCCAACGTGAGGGTAAAGAGAGTTATTTTTTCATTAGTACTAACTGGCAACCAAATGCCTTTAAGTAAAGGCAATGTCTTCATCTTTCCCTTTATCACCCTCAAAACCAGTCCAAAAACTGCAATGTGACAAAAGAGCTCCTAGATGACAGATGTGTCCATACAAGTATTTGGTCAGCTATACCTCCTTTTGTTTAACACATTCTCAGTTTCCTCAGATTGCCAGTGTCACTAAGAAGAAAGGCCTTCCTAGGTTAAGAACGACTCACCGTGACAATACACTGGCACATCTGACTAACAGTAGAAATGTCTTAATTTAAACTGTATAATATCTACAGAGGACTACAAATTTTGACATTCTTTCTCAAAAGAAATATAAATGTTACAGAAGGTTATATATTAATATTTCTCTGCGTATAACAGTTTGGTCCTGAACCAAATACATACAAAGCAGACCTTGCAGCTTTGAAGTAATCTCTATGAGTTTTAAGGCATGAATGGTGTAAGGCATGAAAGGCATAAAATACCCCTACTCTAAGAATCAGGCCCCCTTTTTCATAAATAAAGACTATTTTATTCAAGCCATACTGAATCACTATTTTTTGCTTCCTATTTATCCTTCATGTCATTTTCCGGTCCTGGTCATTTCTCATTATAATCATCTCTCTTTTTACAATCCCTTTGTGTTAGAAATTAAAGAATAGTGTAGTATGTATGTATCCCATTGTTATCCTAGATTCACCTTCTTCCCTACCTAGCAAATCCAGAGTAAAAACAATTGAACCATGAGAATTTTCAGGTAGTGGAATATTTCTAATTGTATGTGACCTTTCTGTGCGTATTCCTAAAAGATTAAAACCTCTTCAATTCTCCAGATGATGTTCCAATCCTTTTCTTTATGGGTTTTCATCCTAAAAGAACGAGACACCTTTTGAGAATTTGTCATCCAGGATATTATGATAGTTCATATTTGGAAAGTAACATGCAACATCAGCAATGTAAAGAATCTCTGTTTGCTTAGGACTGTGTTCAGGAGTGGCAAGGTAAACTAGTTTAAAAATCTTTTCTCATCATATCATCACATCTACAGGGGTTATTTCAAATGGGATTCATCTGCCCAAATGTATGTCTACAGTATACATCTACATCTGAGCTAATCATCCAAACCCCATTTATATAGACAGTGGAGAGATGCTAACACTTCCAGGAATTTCTTCCTCTTGTAAACATTAAAAAAAGATAAGGTGAACCATGCCCAGAAAAAAAATGTCCATTTCTCTCTCCTGACTTTAAAGGTATTCATGATACTTCGCATAGCTATAGATGTGTGATGAGCTTGTAAAATCAAATAAGAGTAATTCCACTATTAAAGTCAACTATATATGTACAACTTAGAATGCCTGAAAGAAAAAATACAACCTGAATTTGTTCTCTCCCTGATGACTAAGAGCTGGAGATGAAATAAAATCTCTTGGTGGATTTTTTATATGTACTTTATCCCACAGGAAGCCCATAATTCCTATCTACTTAACAGATTTTAATTCCGTCTTTAACTAACTGATTGCCTGTCAACTCAATTTACCTGACAACTTTAGACAGTGAACTCTGTTGTGCATGGATAACTTGTATGGTTTATAATCCTGTGAAAATTATGTCAGAGATGCCTTGATACCAAAACTGGTTTCACAAAAGTAAGCTCAGGACTATCAGGTTTTTTAGTACAGACACAGACCTAAATGAACACAGCCATCCTAATTTTGGGCCTAAGCTAGTGACATGCTTTCATACACAAAGTTTTTCCTGGAAGGCATTCATTATTAATGAATATAAGAACCATCTCAACCTGTTTCTCGAGAGCCATCTCTAGTTTATGAGCAGTAGCATTATGTAAGTTTTCCCACTGTCTGGAGTGCTCCAGTCCTCCCCTATGCTTACTAATTGGAAACTGACCGCACACATTAAGTCTGCAGATTGTACAGAAGCTCCCTCCAGGAAACAGGCGTCAGGGTTCAACCCAGCCATGAGTAGGATGGCTGACACTGCAAGCGCGGTTGATCTTCCCAGTAAATCACAAGCTTTCTCATTTCATCAGGAAAGTTTGCGAAATGTCCGAGGTCATATCTGTGTCAAGATACTGGTTAAATCAAGTTATTTGCCAATTGATTTGCATAGAACAGTGTTGACAAACTGAAATGAGGGAATTATAAAGTGATCTTAGAGCCTTGTGAGGAAAAACTGTTGTCAGAGGAAAACTTGTTTATAAAGAAACTGTGTTACTGTCTTCCCAGAAGCAGTTGTTTGGTAGTTGGAAAACCGTGTCTTTCTCTTTTGCTGTGTGGACCACCTGTCACTACATTTGCAATGTCTTTGTGACATGTTTGCTCACGTGGAGGTTTTTACCTGACTTCCCCCCCAACTCCTGACCCCAAATGATAGAGAACCTGTGTTTATTTGACATTGAATTTTATTTTTTGTTTATTCTTTTAGAATTACTGCCCTCACAACATCACCCAGGGTACTGTGAGTCTGCCTTTCCTAATCTTACCTCAGCATGGTGCCAATTACCTTATGTATTCTCAGCACAGCAATCACCTCCAGACGGCCATATAAAGAGGCTGACAATATACATCACTGTCTGTAAAACACCTCAAAAGTCTGGGCAGCAGCCAGATTTCAAAAGACCTTGGACAAATTTTTGAATTGTGTCCCATGCTGGTTTTTAAGATGATTTGGGAAGATTTAGTCCACAACATGCTTATCTTCTAGAATACAACTACTGAATGTCCATTTTACCTTTCTTCAGTACAAACATTTTGAATTATCTTTCAGTACTAGAAACAAATGGCAAACATTAAATGATTTCTAATGCTCCCTTCTTGTATCTAAAAACTCTAGATCCCCACCCCACACTTACACATGTGCCCTTCTCAATATGTGTAAGCATTTTCTTATGTGTAAGATATTCACTCCTTTCCTTTTTCACCCAACACTGAATCAAACTGCCTCCTTTAATGGTTTTGGAGGTAGGCATACTGCTTTTAATGGTGATCTATTGCTCTTTTTATTTTAATGAGAATCTACCAGGTTTCTGACTGAATGGCTCATGAGCATGCAAAAAGCAAATCCACCGCACGTGTGCCAATTTATTGCACATGCACTATAGCTGTGACAGAGCCTGCTTGCTTGGTACCCCTGAGTAATGGGAGCTCTGCAGAGCGATGAAGTAGACCGTTACATTTTACCTTGATTTGTTATCCTCTTTCCACTTGGTTATCCTTTGCTCTGATCTGTTTCTCTTCCCCTTCTCCAGATTCCCAGTGATACCTGCCATCTTGCCTCGGGTTTACAACCCACCCACCCCCTGCCCAATGTTGGGGTAATGGGGATACAAATGACAATGTAGATGAAAGCAAGGAGGAAAGGATGATCTTGTGCTTAGTTTTCAATAGAATTGAGTGTGAAAAATGCCACTAGTCCAAATTTGCTTCATTAGGCACCTAAATGCCCCTGAAGATCCTGTTTTAAGATAAAAGACAAAAATATTCTCTAAAAGCAGAGACACAACTAAAGGGGAAATGAAGCAAAGAGAAGCGGAAAAAGGCATATGAAAAAGAAACACTGCCAGGGTGCAGCTGGGGCCAGGGGCTCCCAAGGGGAGCAGCAGGGGCTCCCTGGGGTCCATCAGAGCAAGGCCTGGCACACAGGGCCTGTCCCACCACCCCAGCCATGATCAGGGCAGCCAGGGGGACACCGGGGCAGCCCCAGCCCTGGGCACCACATGCCTCCCTGGGGATGGGGATGGATGAGGCTGGGCCAGGACATGGGCCTGCGGGTGGGCYCGGCTCAGCAGGGCCCACAGCCAGGCAGGGCAGGGCCTGCTGTGGCATTGCTTGGGCCGGGGCTGATGTCCCCGAGGGGTGAAATGGGGTCCTGGGCCATGGGCAGGGTAGGGGGAGCCCTTGGGAGGGGCTGGGCAGGGACAGTCAGGTCTTTGGGTGCCCCCAGGACCCTGACAGCTATGAAGAGTACATGTCAGTAGTTAAGCACTTAGCTCTTTGAATCCTCATATTAGGCACCTATCCCCAGCTTCACATGCCCCAGGTTATTTTAGGATATGCTTTTTGAACCGTGTTCATTCCACTTAACCTTACAATGAGGAAGGYACCTAAGGTAGGGTTGTAGCATTTCTAGTTTCTTTGATCAAAGGGAGAGATACAGACCTCCAGAAGTCTTTTCAGTTTAAGATCTGAACTTTCCTCTGAGAGTATCTAGGTCTCTCCTTCAAGTAGCTCTCTCTTTTGACTTTACAAGGTTGACTATACTCCTAAGTATTTCAGTTTGGTGCCTCAAATTAGGTAGGATGAATTTGTGAGTTACTGCCTGTGATCTTTCTCCCCACAAGACCCTTTTATGCCTCTTCTCACACAGGCCTGAAAAATCAGCCCTAAGGAGATGTCATGATCTAATCCCTCTTTTCTAACTGACTGTGATCCTGAAAAATAAACAAAATTTACTACAGGTAGATAATACAATCGCTGATTTCACAAAGAAGAGCACTGTCCTGGTTCCGGCTGGGACAGAGTTAACTTTCTTCCCAGTAGCTGGGGGGGGTGCGCTGTGTTTTGGGTTTGGTATAATAGGAGCGTTGRTGGCCATGGCCCATTGATGTTTTGTGTGCTGCTGGGTGGTGCTTRCACCAGGCATTTTTTGGCCTCCCATGCCCTGCCAGGTGCATGGGAAGCTGGCGGGGGGAGCATAGCCGGGGCGGTTGACCCAGCTGGCCAGTGGGGTATTCCATACCATGTGACGTCATGCTCAGTATAAAAACTAAGTGTGGGGGGGCTCTGTGTCCCGGGACGGGCTCTCGCATTTCAGGCAACACGTCGGTTCGGCGGGTGGTGAGCAATTGCATTGTGCATCCCCTGCTTTGTATATTCTATTGTTGTTATTATCACTGTTATTATTATTGTTCTACTTTGTTTTATGTCAATTATTAAACTGTTTTTATCTCAACCCGYGAGTTTTCCTACTCGTGCCCTCCCGATTCTCTCCCCCATCCCACCAGAGGCGGGGGGTGAGCGAGCGGCTGCGTGGAGTTTAGGTGCCAGTCAGGGTTAAACCAYGACAAGCACACAGTCAGAAGACTTCCTTCTAGCTATCTTGTCTCTTTCCTCCATGAAAAAAATCACCCAGAAGTACTAGTTTTTCTTGTAGTTAATGCTGATTTCACCTAATCTGCACTAGAAGATTGAGCCATAAAAAGCACAAAGAGGGCTGGAGGTGGAGAAAGTTGTAAAAACATGTTAGAGAGAAATGCTCCTCTTGGTTGAGGCTTAGATACAGTTTCTACCAAGCAAAAACTAGGTAGCATAGTAAGAAGGAAAGCATAGCTCCCACTCTGGTAGGGAAGAGTTACTCAGGTCAGGCTGACAGGAGTCTTCATATGGTAGAAGCCTGTTAGTGCTCAGGCCACAGACTAAAGCAGATTACATCCATGGCACTGGGAAAGGAGATTCTGTAGGGTGAGATAAATAACCCACTAAATTCTGTTTCCTTGTAGTAAATCCCTCACGTGGCTGCAACAGAACACAGGCTCCATGGGAGTAGGAGCAGAGGAATCACTCCGTCTTTTYCATCCTCTTCCACTGTGAATCTGGACTAACACATTTAAACAAAATCCAACAGAAAAGACAGAGTCCTGGATAAGATAAAATATTTTAAGTTGCTTCTAAAAACAGTTTGCGGAATTCTTTAGCTTAGTCCTACTTACGCAAAAGCAAGGGTAGAGTGCATTAATCAAAGCCATGTGGGAACTGTGCAACATTATAAATGGGAGAAGATAAAAAAATTAAAAATAAAAAGAGAGAGAGCCAACAATGTAGAAAGATATGAAGAGGCTCAGAAAGTGGATCAGAGAGACCAGCGGACTGAAATCATAGCCAAGAGAACAATAGGGGAGCCAAAGGCCAAACTAGAGAAGGGAAAGCAGAAGCAGAAGGCAAACTCTGGGACTGAGAGTACCATGCCAAAACACAGCTAAGAAATGCAAAATATACTGCAGAAAGGAAGACCTGGAGAAGAGCAGTATTGCCAGAAACTTGAAATATTCTCTGTGAACAGCATTATTGCTCTACTGCTGGCTACCTACAGACTGATTTCATTAGACATAAGGAAACATAATCATTAGGTAACTCATAACTCTTAAACCTACCTGCATGTTGCCAATGTTTGCTGACTTCTAGGACTTCAACATCACAATTCRTTTTTAAATGCTGTTTTCTAGTATAGAAGTTGTTTTGTAAATCTTTGCTATATCAGTTCTTGCCATTTGTCCTGGTTTTGGCTGGGATAAAGTCAATTTTCTTCCTAGTAGCTGGTGCAGTACTGTGTTTTGGATTTAGGATGAGAATAATGTTCATAACACACTGATGTTTTAGTTGTTGCTCAGCAGTGCTTACACTAAGTCAAGGACTTTTCARCTTCTCATGCTGCCCTGTCAGYGAGAAGGCTGGAAGTGCACAAGAAGCTGGGATGGGACACAGCTGGCACAGCTGACCCCAACTGACCAAAGGGATATTCCATACCATATGATGTCATGCTCAGCACTGAAAGTCGGGGGAAGAAGAAGGAAGGGGGGGACATTCGGAGTGATGGCGTTTGTCTTCCCAAGTAACCATTACACGTGATGGAGCCCTGCTTTCCTGGAGATGGCTGAACACCTGTYGATGAGAAGTCGTGAATGAATTCCTTGTTTTGCTTTGCTTGTGTGCGTGGCTTTTGCTTTACTTATTAAACTGTCTTTATCTCAACCCAYGAGTTTTCTCACTTTTACCCTTCCAATTCTCTCCCCCATTCCACCGTGCAGGGAGTGAGCGAGCGGCTGTGTGGTGCTTAGTTGCTGTCTGGGGTTAAACCACGACACCATTTTACAGGCTTAATATAATTCCTCTATTTTTTGTGTTTGCAGTGAGTATTTCTCGATACGTATCTATTTAAAAGTAGATGAAATGTATTAATTACAACTTTGTTCTTATATTATAGCATATTCTCCTTTTAAATTAAGGTGTTTTATGAAGACAAAAGAAGCTTATGTTCCCATTAGAAATCTCGTGCTTTGTTTAGATACTTTTTAAAGACACTTCATGATACTTTCTGTATTTCATTAAAACATTTATCACAGTCAAAGATATCTTGATGCAAACATTTCCAAAATCTGTCTATCGTATCAACAGAAATCAGATTTTTTAATTTGTTACTTATTATCATGCTCTCCATCCTTTACTGAATTCAGGTATCACAGTTCAATGAGAAATAAGTTTCTGGGGTTTTTTCCTTTATACATTTTGTTTTGTTTCAGGTTGTGCACATATTTATCTCTACCTCTTACTAGGTTCTTGCTATCAACTAGTAGGTTTTTTCCCATGGTGTGTGCTTTCTCCACATTTCCACGTACTTGTATCTTTTGAAACCCTGATTTCCTCATACTATCTTTTGTTTTGCCAAGTTTAAGATATAATATAAGATAATTCAAACAACACCATGGGGGCCAGMCTATTTCTGCACCTGTGGGTGGGTGCTTAGCAGTATCAATATTCATTTTTAATCTCTTGCTACATGTGCTGGATCATTAATGTCATATTTCCAAACACGCAGTTGCCAGTGTTTTGGGGTTTTTTTCAAGTGTTTCCGGAAAGCTCTTTCACYGCTTTCTTTGGCTATGGAAGTCTCATTTCCTAGTCTATCTCAACGAAAGATGGAAATATGAAATCAACATCTGTCAGTATTAGTGTCTAGATCAAATTSTTTGATCATGAAAAAAGCAAACAATTGTCTCAAAACCATCAGCCTTTTTTTTTCTTTTAAGCAAACTTATTAGTACTTTAATAATGATCTTTTTCTACTGCATTCAATGCTTTGAGGCTTCCTGCATGTTCTTCAGCTGCAAGTGCTCAGAACAATGTTGCCTCGGTACTGCAGTCCACTGCTGCATTCTGCAGAGCTGGCAAGGGATAGTGGACATTAAACGATTGAGATCACCATACCATCTTCATTCAGATACTGATATTTGCTGTGGATCTTCTAAGACACACTGCATAGTGCCTCTGTAGCCCTAGGAATCTTTACATAGACTAAACAAATTCAGATGGGATAGTTAAACCATTGATATATGGTTATAGCAGGAGTAAGTACAACAGTAAAATTAACCTTATATACAAAATTTATGGATTCAGCATGACTTCTTCTTCTAATTAACTGAAATATTCAGCATCGGTATAAATAGCCTTCAAGGCAGGAGTAAGGATGCACTGATTAACATAGTAAACAATCTTGCTCATCAGTTAATAACCAAAACAACAAAAAACAGCTATATGTAGTGGTCTGCTGGCAGACAGTCAAGCCCCAAATAAGCAACTGTTGTGTTAAAATCTAAATAGGACTGAGGATGTACAGAGTCATCGATGGAGATTGCTGCTGACAGACTATGTTTACAACACAGGAAACTGAAAAGTCACACATAAAATTCAAGATCTTACATAATTATAGTATTTCGTAATAATCTTTTGGTTGGGGGAAGGTGCCTTGTTTTCAGTTTMATTGTTTACATTAATTATATATTGAAAGCTTATTTATTATGCATGAAGGGTAACAGAGGTAGAGACCTATCCTACTGTTCATAGTCATTGTGTCTTCAACAGCATGAACTATTGGTGACAAATGTTCTAAAAGATTAGAAAGGAATTTCAACTTCTCCCTTGTATATTTTGTTTTCCATCATCTGTAAATGTTCAGTGTTGACTGAGGTAGAAAATTTAACTCTTATTGAATATTATCATTTTATCATCTATGCTTTTGAATGTGCTGCATGAGCATTGCAATGTGAATATCTGAATTAAGGTCCCAGTTTCCCAGAAAGCTTGCACAGTGCAGGCATAATTTATTTTCAAATACATGGATGTTTCCAGATGTCATTGTAATCAAATACAGTATGATGCCATTTAACCATGTCATGCAACTGGATCCCTAGCTGCTTTAGAAAACAGAATGAAAATGTGAGCAAGTTACATAGCATAATCTTATTAGCTTGTGAGTGAATCTGAACATTCTGATTATTACCTCTTGCAATGAAGATCTGTAGTTAAAATTTCCAAAAGCAGCTAAAACTGATAGCAGCTCTCCTGAAAAGCTCTAGATTAAGAAAGCATCAAGTCCTTGTTTAATTCCCATGATGTAAATTTTAATCACTGAAATAGAATTTTGTGAGTTCCATTGATTTCTTTTATTTTGCATTATGTTCCCCCAACAAGATTTGGTATTTTCTAGGGAGCAAAAGAAGATTATACACACTTTTGTGCTTTAGAAGGGATTTAATGCAAGATAAGTATCAAAAGGAAGCTACTTCCAAAGTATCTTTCATTATTCAGAAAGGAAAAGCAAGATTTACTTTTTTAACTTACTGATGAACCCTTAAGAATTTTTGGTGAGGACTGTCTGAAAAATCCTGACAGACACATTGTATCAGAAAGAAAGGGGGCGGTGGGGGGGAAATCCCTTCAGATCTCTTTGTTTAATGGCCATATATTTCCTTTATGTTATGTCCARTTATGGATAAAAGACAATGAACATTTCTTATTCAAGAGCTGCTGCTGTTGTCATCCAAGTTTAGTTTTAAAATCTGGATCTTACTCTTTTAGTTTTTAATTATTTTTAAAATTTTATTTTATTTTAAATAATATTTATGCAACTAGCATAACTAGCAAGAGCAACTAGCTCTCTATAGACAAGAGCAATAAAAGACTTTTTTTTTCTATTCAATGATATTATTAAACTTAATTTTCTCAAAAAATTTTCCACCTTTTAGAATAATTTTAGAGCACTGAGGCTTAAATCATGGGCAATTCAAGACAAGGTCAACCACTTGTCAGTACACAGTTGTGTGGTGGTATAATTTAGTTTTTCAAAGAAAATGGAATTTTCAACTCAAATATATTTTTCACAGAATTATTTACTTTTAAAAAAAGCATTTTTAATTTGGAAAATAAGTTTCTGATTGTGGTAATAAAAATATATTTAAGTTTCATTTAGTGTATTTGGTTGCAAAAAACAGACAAAAAAAAAAAGATTTTGTTTCCTAATAAAAGTAAAACGTGTTCACAGAAGATGTATTTCATAGAATCATAGAATCATTAAGGTTGGAAAAGACCTCTAAGATCATCAAGTCCAACCGTCAACCCAACACCACCATGCCCACT
>JAYKAV010000399.1:0-53532 GCA_035582835.1 Phoebastria nigripes | reverse complement strand
GGGTTTTTTGAAGCTTCAGTGGATCATCCTCTCATTTTTATTTCTTCAGTGTATTTATAGAGAGAAATAATATCCTCACCAAGATTTCTCTTTTTTTTTTTTTTTTTTTTTTTTTTTTTTGTTCAAATAAATTCTTTTAGGATTTATGCTCATTATTGAATGTAAATTATGCTGGTGATCTGAATAGACATTCTCAGGGACTTTTCCAGTCTGAGTTTATATTTCTGGAAACTTACATGGTCAGAGCTGGGTACAATATTTCAACCTAGATCATACTGGTGCATTAACATTTTCCTATCAAATCTAGGAATACTTTGACAACTTCCTTCTAAGCTATATCTTTTAAAGAACAATATTGGTGGGATAGCTTGTGAAAAAGTCACACACATAGTCACTTTCCTTTTACTGTCTTTTCTCGTGGATAAATTCCTACTTCATAATGGAGATGCCTCTTTCTTTCTAGTCACTTAGTACATGTTCACATAATCATTTGAGGCATGTACTGAATATGAAAGGACCAAATGCAGATTGCACCATGCCACAAACACACTCTTTTTCCTTTGTCCCAAAATTATGACATTTCACTGTTGGGAAACAACCAGTTAATCATTGCCATCATAAATACACATGCGGAAAGATGGCCAGTATCCTCAAAATATGKGAACTCACTAACATTAGCACACAGGTTGTAATGCTATTATTGTCTGTGAATCTGAAATTCATTGAACTGAGAGCTTATTGACAGTTTTCACATTCCATCTGGTAGTAGTATGACTGTTAGTAGCCTCTGTGTTAGCCAGCTGGAAAGATCAGCCTTACACTTTGGCAATGTGTCTCATGTATTTAACCATCAACTGAGGGACAGTCACCATAGTCAGGCTCCTTCTTCCTGGGAGGAAGCCAAAGACACAAGCTACATAAGAATTGTAGTTTTGCACTTCAAGATCATCTTAATAGGCCATTGACTCTGAGTTACAAACAAAAACTATAGCAGAGCTGTCTCTGACTCCATGGGACTCCCCAAGACTGCATAACCAATTTTTATATTTCACCGTTAAATTTACATCTACTTCCATTACTTGACTCCAAAGATCAACCACAGAGAGGAGCTTCCTCACGACTGACAGTGTGACACATAGTTACCAATAATTTTTATTACAAACTCTAACTTCTTGTACCACAGTTCTGAACATTTATTGGTGCTAAAATTAATAGTTGATGAAATCTAGATCTAATCTTTACTCGGGCTATGAGTAGGAATTTGCCCACGCATAGGTGTCTACCATTTAAGCATGTACATTGTTGTGGTTTAACCTAGCAGGCAGCCAAACACCACACTGCCGCTCGCTCACTCCCCCCACGGTAGGAGGGGGGAGAGAATCAGGAAAAAAAGAAAAAAAGGAAAATTTGTGGATTGAGATAAAGACAGTTTAATAGAACAGAAAAGGAAGGGAAAATAATAATAATAATAATAATAATAATAATAATAATAATGGTAGAATATACAAAATGAGTGATGCACAATGCAATTGCTCACCACCTGCCATCTGATACGCAAATAGCGATCGCTACTTCCTGGACCATGCCTCCTATTTATATACTGAGCATGAAGTCACATGATATGGAATACCCCACTGGCCAGTTGGGCTGGCTGTCCTGGCTATACTCCCTCCCAGCTTCTTGTGCACCTGGCAGAGCATGGGAAGCTGAAAAGTCCTTGACTAGTAGACCACTTAGCAACAACTAAAAACATCAGTGTGTTATCAACATTCTTCTCATACTAAATCCAAAACACAGAGCACTAGGAAGAAAATTAACCCTATCCCAGGACATACATGTACAAAATTTAATCTACATGTGTGCAAGGTATCTTAACTCCTGCAGGCACAGGAGAATTGCTGCTGGATTCAGTTGTCCACACATCACTAGTGGTATTTGAGGTGCTTTGATGCATCTCTTCTGATCTTAGCTGCCAGTTCAGTCAGTTGTGGATGTCCTGTGGGTCTTTAACACTTTTCATCCTGYCATGGATAGGTGTTCTCAAATACCCCAGAGGGTCTCAGATGTCATCAAACTCCTATATTTAGATAACTGAGTCAAGCTCTAGATCTAGGTACAAACATAGCTCTCTTACAAAYGTAGGTACTATAGAGTCCTATAGTCTTATGTCCAAGTGATGTACTGAAACCAGTCCTTATGTCTTTATAAAGACCATGTGAAATTTCATCCAACTTTTTTCTATGTATCCTGTTTTCAGTTATTTCTTGCAGGGTCTTAATGTAAGATCTGWCAAAATATTTATGTAAAAAACAAGGACAGCCAAAATCAGCTGTAAAAGGAAAAGATGTACAGTTGAAAAACCTGAACATTACTGCAGTGTAAGTGAAAAYGTTTGTCTCTATAATAATATCTTAAATAAATTCCAATTTTTAAAGCATGAAACAGATACTTGACATGAGGTATAAAAATCAGACTTTTATTTAATATTTTAAAAGCTGTGCAAAGGAAAAAAAAAAGATCAGATTCTTAACAATATGACGTTACTTTTTTCCCCCCTAAGTTATTTTTGCATTCAAACTGCAATTATATGTCAACAGTGAGCARTTAGATGGAAGACCTCATGCATTTTTTTGGGCAGGGAAGCACACCTGATATGTGAAAACAAGAATTTACAGATAGTCTAATCAAAGTCTTAATAGTCTAATTGAAGAGTTAATATTAGTGTGTTTATAATTGTATCAGCACTTATAGTCCAAAGTATCCAATTATGAAGTGAATGGAAGCCCATTACAAATTAAGTTACAGTTAAAGCTGACACACAGAAACATTCTAATACCTACCATCTTTTCTGAGGTCATGCTTGATGTTTTCAGTGTGTTGTTGTAGCAAGTCATGAGCATCCCAGCTTCTTTTGAAATTAATTTTCATAATGGGAGCTTGCTCTACCTTGTTGTTGGGTGTCTTTGAGGTTACTTGGTACATTTGCTAACAGCTTACTTTTTTCACAATTTTTTTTTCATTCTTTATCTCAGAATGTCATGTTATATCTAAGTTTTACATATGCTGGATACTCTTCATTGCTCTTTCCRTTATTCATAAAGGTAGTTCTACTCTGTTCCCAAGGCTGCATTCCTTTAACAAATAGTAATTGACCATTTCTGAGTGGTGTTTAYAGTTCTGGGACATCTGGTATCACCCTGTGCCTGCACTTTCAAGGCCTGTGATATCATCTTGTTGTACATTTGGGGATGCCTGTTATAAACCATTATTTGACTTCACAGCCTTCAAGTTGCCTAGGTAATGCTTTATTAGTACAAGATAGTCAAAGATACAACCCAGTTTTAGGGCCATTAATAGTTGCCTCAACAAAAATAATGATTGATTAGGAGATATATGTGTATATCCATAGGTAACTATACTTTTGTAGCTACCTGTTATTAATATCTATTAGTTTTGGCAAACCACTCTGAATTTATCAAAATTACTTCCCAACACTATGTTCAGCTAAGTTTCCAGTACTTAGCTGTTTCCTGCACCTACCTTGCCATGTCTAAAATCTCGCATCTCCATTCCACCTCCTTACTGACTATATTGCTGGAATTAAGTATACAGTTCTTCCATTTAAGGTGGAAAATTATACAAAAAGGGAGATACCACAGAAAAGTTGTAAGTAATTCTGAATACCTTCAGAATACTTCAGTTGACAAAAAGCTAATTCTACAATCAAGATAGTCCTTCAAAAGATTCACTTCTGCTTTCTTCCAGGAGTTACATTTTTGTTCCACTTCTATCATTTTTGTTTAATCAAATACAACTTTGTTACACACAGATCAAATGTAGATTGGTGATACTAACTAGCTGCTGTAATTTTTTTGTAATGAAACTTTTGAAGTGCCCTCTGTTTCCATTTCTTTAGCTGTAGGTCTCTGATCAGCTAATTGGACTCCTTCAAAARCATTAATGACTGATGGATACTGGAGAGAGAGACATAAGGAGAGAAAAAGCTCTGCTGTTTGCATCCCTAATCTTCTGTTCTGTTATAAGATCAGTTTGCATAGTTTCTCCTATCATTTCTCTCTCTCTCCTTGACTTTCTGACTTCCAGAAGTTGAGCTCAAAGAGTGGGAGAGAAGAAAGTACGGGAAAGTACAGGAATACAGAATATAGTTTATTATGATTAAAACTTAATAGAAAATTGAAGGCAAGATTACAACTAAATTGGCAAATCTTTCTTCAAGCATTAAAAAGGATGAGGATATTATTTAAAAAGTCTAGTTCATACTTTTTTTCTGAAAGAAGTATTTTTTAGGATTTCATGGATTAAAACAAATATTCAATAAAAAACATATTATGCATATATATGATGCCAATATATATACAAAAATGTTTTTCCTCTTCAACATGACTTTTCATTTTGAATGTTAAGCTCAGTATGCATAATTTAAAACAGTCAAAATATGAGTGAAGGTTTGTGAATCTATTAAAAGGAAATGTATTCACTCAGTTGAGTGGGTTTTTTTTTTTCTCTTTTGAATGCATGAAAGAGATTTTGACTTTTCATTCCAATTTTATATTTTGAAATTTTTATGAAACAGGAAAACTGTCTTTCACCTGTCATCTAGAAGCTTACCRTCGGAAGGATAAACAGCAGTTGCAGAAGAAACATTGGAGGACATGCTTCCTATTCCCCAAATCAAAATAAAATGGTCAGAAGAGCCCCAAGAGAACAAAAAGCAGAGGAATGAGTAAATGTACCACGTAGTGGGAGTGGAGTTTCCTTTCTTTTACTAGTGATGTTATCACAGCTGAATGAGTCAAAGTGAAAGGAATCAATTTCAGTGTCAGCCTTCATTTTCTAATTATAACCATGTTTGCTGGACTGAACACATCTATTACTTCTAATGTAATCATTAAGAAGTGTCTTTATCCCCCCACACTAAACAATATTCACTAAACCATGAGAAGGTATTTCCTGTTATTTGAATGGATCATATACTTTTCAGCTAAGCTATTTGCAAATGTAACAAAACTGCAATGTCTTCCCCAAAATATGAAACTAAATCATCTAACAAGGGCATTATGACATTTATGGGACCTATGCCTTCTATTGAAGAAAGGAAAACTTCAGAACTCATGTCTCTCACTTTGAGCCATAACACAAAAGAGGCAATTATTTTGATTTATACTCAACAATACATGAGAAAGGTAATTTTGCTTTTCAATATTTCTTTTCATTTCTGTGGGAATATGTAACGACTCCAGGTGAGATCACTGGATGTTTTCCTTGTTACCAAAAAGTTGATATGAGTTTTTATTTCATTCCTGGTTTCAAGTTAAGCAGATTTTCTTCTAGAGCTTAGAGTCAGCTGTACTATATTARTATACAATTTAATGATCTTGAAATTCCATCAACTTGTACTTCCTGAAGGACCTCATCAACATCTATAACGCTGATGTTATGTTATGAAATAACATTTCACCATCTGAAGTGAAATGAAAGCATCTCAAGTTAATCTATGGAAAGTTCAGATCTCTTTTCTTCATCAATTTTACTAAATAAAATATCTCCTCAGTACTTTGAAAAATAACTACTGATTTATATGCCCAACTTGAGACACCCAGCAGTGGTCATGTCTTCAAAAAAGGCTAATCATTCTGGCTAGTGTGAAAGTAACCAGAATCAGAGAATCAGAGCAGCACTCCCATCTCTAGAACTGATTGTTAAAAAAGTTGAAATGTTTTCTGAAAGAAATAAAAATGTACATTTAAATTAAATTTCTAATTAAACTATTTTATGAAATTAAAAGAAAAAATTTTCTTACTTTTTCCTTTCTCTCTCTTTCTTTTCAAAATTGTTGATCATATCAAATCTAAAACTAATAAAAATATTAACAGTGATACTGTTAATAATGCTTTCCTTTAGTGCAGCTATTTAGTAAAACACACACAAAGCTTCAGATGTTTTTTTCTCTTCCAAATGTCTTCTGAAACCTGTCAGTTCTGGAAATCAGCAGCATGTGGTGTAGATTCAGCCTGTTAGGCTGTGTTCAAAGAAGAATTCTTCATGTGCACAATTCTCATATAAGGTCACCAGAGATCGACTGTGGCTTTCAATATTCCTACAGGCCTTACCTCCCTGGCTACATATTTTCTAGTAAATTATGAAGTGCCAGAAAATTTTCCTAGGCACTAGGACTTTATTCTGTGCATTTCCAAATAGTTAGAGCAGTCCTTGTTGCAGTTTTGGCCTTGACCAGCCAACACTATACCATTTCCTGGGCACAGCTGAAGCACTAGTATGCCCCAGAGATGATTTCCAATAGTTGGATGCAGTTACTTATCTCTGGGGTAAGAGAAAATAATCACATGAATGGAGACTGTTTTGTGCCATTTGCCTCAATATGAAGGAATGATCTCAGACACTTTCAATTTACCAGCCTCGTTTCCACCTCTGTATTGAATATCTRTCATGAAGTGTTTAGTGGAAATTTTGGTAAGATTTTAATGACACAATTTTCACCTAAATAAAAACATTTTGTGAACTTCTGTTGAAAGCAGCAGAAGCAAAAGAAATACTGTGAAAATTATATAGCAAAATTCTTCTGTTTTTCATCTAAATTGATTTMATTAAAAGCTTCTGACTGAGGTCACAGTCTATGCTTGATCTTGCAAATTGTTTAAGGCTCTGCATGCAGAGTCTCACTGAAGTTGCCAAAGTCTTTGTTACCTTCTCAAAGTTAGCAGCAAGTGCTTTGCTCAGGAAGGATCATCACTAGTAAAGATCTAAGAAATCCACAAACTYTTCACTGTTTTACTGCTTTGCAGGAAGTGGAGTTATCCAATATTCCTACTAGTTAGCATTGCTGCTTTCAGGCTCCACAGCAAGTTCTCAGTGATGTTTTTTTTCATTTGATCAGTACGAGAACAGTTGTGTTCCTGTGTTCACATGTTCCTCTCTTTTCTGTCTTTTCTCCTCACACCTTTCAAATGTACACATTGCTCACATAGCGTTACATCAAAGTACCAGGAAGACCTCAATAGTTTCCTGTCTTAGTGCCTGTTACATCCCTAAATCCTCAAATACATTGCATTAAGGGTTGTTTTTGTTTGGGTTTTTTTAGTTTGTTGTTTGGTTTGTTGTTTTGGGGTTTTTTAAGATATAAAATTCAGTTGTGGACAATGTACCTTTTCTTCTACTTCTTTCCCTAATTTATGCAAACAGTTCATTTATTTAAAAAGATACAATCTGCTGGCTGAAATACAGTTTGCAAAACTACTAGAAAAGTAAATTGAAGTGTTTCAAACACAGAGCCAGAATTGTCTGGAGGATACAGTTTGCCTGGGACAGAAGCTCCCAAAAAAACTTGTGCACCCTTCACACCCTGAGATGTCCTGTGGGCCTAAGGTTGCACAAAAACCTGAAAATGACCCTGCAAACAGGAGAAAAATTAATCCTGAACACAATGGGACTCAACTCACTCAAGTGAAGCCTTAATGGTGTCATGTTTGTGACTAATGGTTTCTGTAATCTGTAAAACGTTGACAGGGTTTCAGAGACCTCTTTTTTTTTTTTTTTTTATAAATACACAATAAAGCTCGGATTTGTATGTACGTGATTAAAGTAGATTACAACCTAGCACCACCTAAACTCCACATCTGAATAGCCTGCTTCTATTCTCACAGAGGATGATTCAGGTTACTTCCAGACTTGCCTGCTGAGGTGCACTATGGTTTCTGGTTTACATATCACAGGTAGAAACCCACAAAATGGGTTTCTTTCTTTTCTGCACAGATATAGAGCCATAGAAAATTAGTAAGTCTGGAGATCATAGCCCTGTTGGTGGGGTGAAGTGCCTGGCACTAGGTAGAATATTAAAAACCTGGTTGCTCTTTAACTTAGTTGTTCTAAATCTTTGTCTGCAGGAACTGATACATCTAAATTGAACAACCAGTTTAAGTGTTTGAACTAAAAGATGCCAACACACAATTTCTAGTAAAATCAGATCACAATCAGATTGTTTAAAATCACTTCACTCTTGAATTTTTGCTGTACAGTATTGTTACTATATCTGTCATTAGATCCTTATTATTTGTCTGTTAAAGTTGTCATCAAGTATTTTATCTAGACATTTTTTCTTTATGTTTAAAATTACATGTGGGATTTTTCTGCCTGTGTATTGTAGTCCTTCAGAATTCCAATAGAATATGAAATATGCTACAAGGAAGAAACAATTGCCATGAATTACTGAATGATTAACACCCCATGAAATTTTGTAGTAAAATGACTGTTTTCTGTAATATTCAAATGTAGAATATTTATTGCTGTCTATCATTTAATCCAAACTGGTGGACTCAGAGATAATACTATTAATGCAGTAATAATACTTAAGATATATTAGTGAAAACACAAATATAAATTGTCCCAGCTCCTCAGCTGGTATAAACCAGAACATGCAATTAACTGAATTCAATACATCTCCATTTCAGWCAATGAAGTTACGTTGATATTCACCAGCAGATGATTTGTCACATTATTTCTAATTTGTATGTATCTTATTACAAGCAAGAATTATAATGATGCATCCAATTATCTTGGACAAAAGACCATGACTTAAACTAGTTTGAGGATATACAATGCATATCATCTTCTCTTGTCAATCTTTGACATAATTGTTTGACTCAGACATTTAACTGTTTTGTTTTGGTTTTTTAAGCTAATGTAGGATAGTTCAAGTGAGGCACCTATGTTAGATACTGTCCTGGTTTCAGCTGGGATAGAGTTAATTTTCTTCCTAGTAGTTGGTATAGTGCTGTGTTTTGGATTTAGTATGAGAAGAATGTTGATAACACACTGATGTTTTTAGTTGTTGCTAAGTGGTCTACTAGTCAAGGACTTTTCAGCTTCCCATGCTCTGCCAGGTGCACAAGAAGCTGGGAGGGAGCATAGCCAGGACAGCTAGTCCAACTGGCCAATGGGGTAGTCCATACCATGTGACGTCATGCTCAGTATATAAAGCTGGGGGAAGAAGAAGGAAGGGGGAGATGTTTGGAGTGATGGTGTTTGTCTTCTGAAGTAACCGTTATGCGTGATGGAGCCGAGCTTTCCTGGAGATGGCTGAACACCTGCCTGCCAATGGGAAGTAGTGAATGAATTCCTTGTTTTGCTTTGCTTGTGTGCACAGCTTCTGCTTTACCTATTAAACTGTCTTTATCTCAACCCATGAGTTTTCTCACATTTACTCTTCCGATTCTCTGCCCCATCCCACTGTGGGGGGAGTGAGAGAGTGGCTGACTAGTGCTTAGTTGCTGGCTGGGGTTAAACCACAACAGATACTTAGACATTTCTGGCTTGATTGTAATTATTTTATCTCCCTCTTGATAGCAGTATTTATTTTGAGTATTTTGTGATTTTCCTTTTTAATAGCTGAGATATGAAGTTGCAGTCAGCATCTCACAAAAATGTTCTTGTTTCATGAGTGGAAGAGCATTCTTACTTTCAACTTTTCCTTTTCTTTTTCTCGTTTCTCTCAGGAATCACATTCTTCTGTGCTAGGAATTACTTTTACTCAATACTGCTAGACATCTTGTTCAATCTCTTCTGTTCTGTAGGTATGGGATGCCTTTCAAATTTCTGAGTTTTCTCAAGGGAAAGGAAAACCATAGGAAATACTTTGCATAGGGATAGGGGGTGGAAAAACTGAAAAAAAAAAAAAACAATACAAATTAATTTATTCCAGAAATATTAAAATGCCTTGCCAGTGTTTAGAATTTTTTTCTGTAATATTTTTTCTGGTTTTCCACATTTTCAAACAGTTGTTTCAAAGAGTAGCTATGCTTATTGTTTTTCACATATTCATTTCTAGTTTTTCACTTACTCCATCCTAACATGATGTTTGCTTTTTTAAATTTAATTTTTATATTTCTATTAAAGGTCAAGTTTTTTTAAAAAATAAACTTAAATTAATGTTACTGTTATGCTCAGCTGTTTCCTCCTACTATTTCTATTGTAGAAAAATGAGTTAGAGTAACATATACCATAATCGCATAATATGCTCACAACCATTCCCAGTAACTACTCAAGGAAAATAAAAAAACTATAGTCAGTTACATAAAGACAAACTTTTAGAATTGTGTATTAAATTTAGAACAAAATGTTCTTAGAATATTTCTCTGTTTCTTCCTTTACCTCTCCAATAAAAGAATGACATTAAAAAATTCACAGATACGGGGCTACCTTTTACTTTAGTCTTCTCTGTGAGGGTTTCTCAGATTTAGGTATTTATTTCTGTTATGTGGTAGGTTATTTGCTCTCTCTCAAGTGAAAAACTCAGAAGTTATCAAACATTTGTAGAAGCTAATACTCTAAAACACTTAAACTCTGCTGCAAACCTCACTGTAACCTCTTATGCATTATTTTTATGACAATATAAAACCAACTATCCTTAATTTGACCAAAAATCCCTTCAGCTAAGCAGTCTGTCTCTATTAATAGCCAGTAGCTCAATAAATATCTTGGGAAAGAGCAGAACAGTTTAGACACATAGGGAAACTCACTAGATTCTAATACTGTGCTGCTCACAAACTTCCCTTAACAATGGTGATGGCTTTTTCTTCTATCCATTTATCTAATTGATTTTTGTACTCATGCAAACTTACGAGTATTCATGCCTTGTGGAAGTGCTTTTATTGTTCTTTTTTATTTGTTTTAAACCTGACACCTCTTTATTTCATTTGGTTCCTCCACCATTCATGCTAGATAATCACTGTCATCAGACAATGAATGATTGTTCCCTATTTCTATTGTCTGAGGCTCTTCTGATTTTAAAGACCAGAGCTATGAGAACCCTCAGACTTCTCTTTTACTGGCTGAATAGGTCTAGTCTACTTAGTTATTTGTCATATGCATCATACATATAGATACAGTAGGAAGATTATTTATGTGTAAACAACTTTTCCTTAAGATTGAGAAGATTTAACTCCTAAATCAGGAGGTAAATATCAGGCAAAAAGCTTGTAGTGCCAGTGTTTTTTAATATACCTGCCTCAGAGTTCCTAGATGCTTTTGAATGAGCAAGTGCTGACTTATGCTACATTTCAGAGCTTCACTTATGCCTTTAGTACTGTAATTTACTTTCTGCAAGTTGTCCACACACCTGGTTTGCTACTTCTAAGTTAATAAGGAATTGAATAAAAAATTCCAATCTCTCAGCTTCCTCCAATACAGAAAAACAATTTAAAATAACCAACTGGATAATTTAAACTCTTATTAATAGAGAGGAATTTAGTCCCAGAATTATAAGAACTGCATCATCTCCTAGAGGGATTAACCAGGACATGTAATTATATCAGTATGTTTTCAATCTCTCTCTCTCTCTCTTTTTCTCTCACTGTCTTTTTCTCTCTCTTTTAAGGTTCATCACCAAATGAAAGAAAATAAAGTGAAATTTGTGGATGTCTCATCATACAGATGAACAATAGGTTCAAATGTCCTGATTACTAGAGAAGACACACTTCTCTGCTGTCATAGTGACCCAGTCCTTTTGAGTCCTAGCAAAAATATAAAGTCTGTCATGGGTTACTTGGAAAAGTAGAAATATTGTTAATGAAGGAATTACATTTGACAAAGAAGGCTTATAACCAAGATTCTGGCCCTTGATTTTAGAGTCTTCTCTCATTATAAAATCAACCTTGCCGCTAATCATGTCAAAACTTGCAAAGGTTCCCTGCTATTGTAGTATATTTACATAAAATAATAACAATATTGAATATCAAATAATGATTTCAGAACAAAATAATGTGCAATTCTAATTGCCTAACTCATTTTTAAAATCAATCCCAAGTAAAGGTCAACCCCAAGGTCCTCAGTAAGTTTTCTTTTTCACACTCAGGGCATAATAAAAAGAAAGCCTGAATAGTCCTGCCAACAGAACCACAGACAGTGCTTAACTGGTTGCAATGTCTTCAAATGATTACCACTTGGTCATCTATAACAATAAAATAAGCAGTAACTTATAGAATAAAATGTATAGACTATAAGACTTTATATCTTAACTACTACTGGCTATGTGTAAAGACTATATGCTCCTCCATGTAAGGGCCTGGCACTCTGATATTTCTAACTGTAAAGGTCTTTAAAAATTGTTACTTTCCTTTCAAATATGTGATACAGCAGCAGTCTAGAGAGCGTCACTTCAGCTTGCTCTGCAGAGCAACTCTTCACATCATGAGAGCAACTATCTTGAAAAGAGAATGAAGGCATCCACTGCCTGGAGAGTTGTGGGGAGCTCCAGGGCTTTGTAGCTACTTCAAGACCCGTTATATTACACACACAAGGATAAAAATGCAAAACTGGTCCAAAACTGAAAACTGGTCCTCCCATATCCTTCATAGAAAGAAATAT
Source organism: Phoebastria nigripes (assembly GCA_035582835.1). Lineage (NCBI taxonomy): Eukaryota > Metazoa > Chordata > Aves > Procellariiformes > Diomedeidae > Phoebastria > Phoebastria nigripes. The sequence goes on along the minus strand of JAYKAV010000399.1, from coordinate 41,133 downwards.
TATATGTAACAGATATATCAGCTACATCAAAATATCAAGTACATATTAAGTACATCAAGACTCCTTTGTCTATGGTTGTTCCATCAGAGTAATGCTTTATTCATTGAGTGGTGTTAGTGATATCTCTGGGATGATTCGCAATGTTAATTACTGTTCATTCTGAATAAGGGTGACAGAATCTGGCTCAAACAGAAGATGAAGAGTGAGAGTAAAAGAAATGTGAATCACTTCAAATTACAGCACTAGAATGAAACCCTGAACTAGCTCCTATAAAACTATTTATGAGCTTCAGATGTTCTCATCCTGAGGACATAAACAGTCCTTGTTTGCTGATGCTTGAATGTCTGTGATAGAGAACTGTGACCACAAAATCTTTCCATGTAAACTGAAAACTCTAATTGCTCTCTGATCTATGGATAGCCTATTCATTTCTTTTATTAATGTATTTTGGACGGAGTCCCCAACAGACAACAGGCTTATTTAATAATACTCTGGAAAGAACTCCACAACATTTGTATCTGGTATGACACAGAATTTGACCATTAATTGACCATAAATGACTAGTTTCAGGAAAAAAACAAACAAACAAACAAAAAAACCCAACAACAACACCCCCCCCCCAAAAAAAAAAAAAAAAAAAAAAAACCAATGGAGTTTTACATTTCAAATACAAATTGTACTACACACTCAATTCTGCTGCAAGCTGGCTTCGTTGCCCGGTATCTCAGAAGATAATTTTGCATTTCTGCTTTCAGAAACATCCTGCCAGAGTGGTGGTGTACTGTCTGCTTTCTAAGGCTTTGAGAAGAGCCTGTCCACTGGTACAGACATCCTTCTGCAGTTTCTTTCAACTCTTGTCTGGCTGTTCTGTTTACTTGTGGAGAAGCCAGTTACAGACCCATTTGATTAGGAATGCACAGCTGTAAATGAGATTCTAGAAAACTAAGGTTCAATTTATCAGAAGATTGACTCTGGGAACACAGCCTAAGATCTGTAGTTCATTGTGTGAGTATGGTAGCTGAGGTGTTACGGATCATGTTCCTGTTGTCTGTCTTGTTTGTACTTTAAGGATGGGATTGATCTCAGCTTTATCCTATAAAACTAGGCATTTAGTTAAAGCTAGATGTTTAGCTAGCTGAAAACTAGTTTACATACGATACCTAACTTTCAAAAAAATAAAGGTTATAGTTCTTATGTGCCCTTGTTGAAACCTGTGGGTTTTTCCCCTCAAGACACTGTGAAACAAGTTTATTTCTGTGTCCCATCACATTCCCAATCACATCCAGAATGGCCTACTTATCAGTGGTACTATATACCTTTATATATGTCAAGTACTTTAAAATTTAACATATACTGTGGTACTAAAAATAAAATGAAAATAAATGTAATTATTTGCAAACATACCAGTTAACTGTTAGAATCAAATAATAATGGTATTAACAGTAAAATTTATACAAGAGTCTTTAACATTTCATTTAATTGATGTAGAAACATAGTCTCATTCATAGTTATTTTTTTAATTTAACTTTTAAAAGTTTTTCCCATAATAAAATTCCATATGTTAAATAAAAGCTTTTTTTTCCTATTTACAAGTTCCACAGTACACCCTTTAGCAATGATTCCATAGCTATTGATTTTAGCTTCCATCTTCAGTTCTCCATTGTCAATTAGAATCAATAAGTCCATCTCCTGTTATTACCCTGGATCAAGTCATTGTGCAGCCTTCTTTATTATTCTTCCAAGCTGCATTTCCTGTGGACATTCCTCTTCCTGAAACATTTGTAATTTTTTTGAAATTTGAAACTAAGACACACTTTCACACAGAACTCACTTTAGTTACATTTGTATTAATCCCATAACTGGGATTAATATTCTTATACATTGTTTGTCATTACTCATTTTTGAGCCCAGTCCCATTCTCATGGATGTCAATGTCACAAAGAACATTGTCCTTAATAGAATAAAATCTTTTCCCTTAAAAATATAGAATTAAAAATAATATTAGGAAATACTTATTCGGACCATTTATGTAGTTGTTCCTGTTTCCCCAATGTCAACTTCTTTTGAAGTATGAGGTAAGATAATTTTATTGTTGACAGAACTTAATTAAGCAATGAGGCCTGGCAGTCCAATCCTGTATTGATCATTTCTAGTTGTGATGTAAATCATAATAATGTTTTATAGTTATTGGCTCAAAATAAATTTCCAGATCAGAAAACCTACCACTGTAGTGGAATAAAAAAGTTTCACTGCTGGTTCACATACTGTAGATAGCCAAAGGAAAACTTGGTATTTCCTTTCTCATAAGGCAGACAGATAAAACCACACTTCAGTGCAAGCAAATGTGAATTTCAGTTTGAAAGTATCTGTGAAATTTTACCATTTTCTTTGACATAAGAAAAATTCAGATTCATCCCTGTAGTATTATGTGATGCATCACAATGAAAAATGACTCAAAATTAAATATATTTTTAATTATTATACCAGTTTGTTGCACTAAAAAGACAAAATTGTTGTAAAAAAATCAGTATTGCCTGTTACCTAGTACAGGTAGGTACAAAATAAACAAGTTCATTTTCAGTCTATGCAAGACGCAAGACACAGAGTATAAGCTCAGTCAAACTTTACAAAGCTGTATGTGGACAATTATTAGGCATCCCAGTTATATTTGACAGGATTCTGAAGTCACTGCAGTGGTTTTGGCTTGGATAAAGTTAATTTTCTTCATAGTAGCTGGTATGGTGATATGTTTTGGATTTGTCACCAAAACAGTGTTGTTAACACACCCATGTTTTAGTTATTGCTGAACAGCGCTTCCACAGCATCAAGGCCTTTTCTTCTGCTTCTCRCACCACCCCACCAGCGAGTGGGCTGGGGGTGACAAGAAGCCAGGAGGGGACACAGCCAGGACAGATGACCCCGACTGACCAAAGGGATATTCCATACCATATGATGTCGTGCTCAGCAGTAAAAACTGCGGGGAAGAAGGAGGAAGTTGAGGAGGACATTCAGAGTTGTGGCATTTGTCTTCCCAAGTAGCCTTTACATGTGATGGAGCCCTGCTTTCCTGAGTATGGCTAAACATCTGCCTGCTGATGGGAAGCAGTGAATGAAGTCCTTATTTGTCACGAATGAGTGGTTTAGAGGCCGCTCAAAGAATCACTGTTGAAGGTATTAGCAGAAAGTGATTTTAATAGAAAATTATGAAAGTGTGACTTAACAGAGTTTGATGGCAAGGTTCACTCTATCACTTTCTACACAGATGAAGCATACAAAGGAAAAGAGCATGGGAAGCTGAGAAGTCGTTGACTAGTGTAAACACCACTTAGCAACAACTAAAACATCAGTGTATTATCAACCTTATTCTCATACTAAATCCAAAACACAGAACTATACCAGCTACTAGCAAGAAAATGAACTCTATCCCAGCTGAAACCAGGGTATCATGTTAGAATTGAGTTGGAATGATTTATACAGAGGCCGAGGACAAAAAGATTAAGGGAGACCCTCCTATTCAGTCACGAGGTTCAGAGAAGACCCGTCTGGATCCAATCTTAGTCCCAGACTTGGTCAACGGTATATGTCTGAGGGATTATATGTGTTTAGCAGTAGTCTAAGGTTCATTCCTGATTTTAAGATAGATCACAAGATTTAAGCAGACTATATTTGCTAGCTGGTATTTCCATCAATTCACACACACATAGGCACACAGATACAAAGATAGATAAATGTACAAAGATGTAGCTGTTAAAAATCCCCCTCGAGTTCAATGAAATACTCACGTAAAATGTCTTGGCATTTCTCAACGGGCGAAGKGTTGAGCCTCGAGGAGTGTTGCAGCCGAGGTCCTGTGCCAGCTGGCGACAGTCCTCTGAATACCACAAACTTGAGAGTTTGCAAACTCTGAAGAGCGTTCCACTCAGAGGGAGATTCCGGGTGCAGCCCACTGCAGTCCAGGAGAGCTCAAAGGGTCTCACTTGGGACCGCTGTTTATAGGGTCGCAAGATGATTGACTCTAGTCATCYGTCAAAACTCTCAAGGTTTCAGTAACAATGGTATCGTTCCATTTGAGCTACGACTCAGATAAGGATATCGGGATGACAGTTATCCCTGCTCTTGTCCTCCACTTGGGGCAGGCAGCGGAAGTTTCTGGTATGATCAGTACATTCACCAACCTCAGCTACACAAGAGTTCCTGATACCGTAAAGGGAAGCTTCACCACCTGACTCGTTACACCGAGGCCAAGGTGGAAATGGGAGTTTCTGAGATCGTGGAACGGCCCAGGGAGGCGGGGGGGGAAATGCACCACTACATTATTGTGCTTTGCTTGTGCACGCAGCTTTTGCTTTACCTAGTAAACTGTCTTTATCTCAACCCATTAGTTTTTGCACTTTTGCCCTTCCGATTCTTTTCCCCATCCCACTGGTGGGAAGTGAGTGAGCGGCTATGTGGGGCTTAGCTGCCTACGGAGGTTAAACCACAATAATCACCTTAATTTAGTTGGTAGCTGTGGGCTAATCAGTCAGCAATCTTATGGTCAGTAAGTAGTAACAAGCAGGGTAAGTGATTTGGAATACAGAAGAACTATGTAGGCACATATCCCTCCACCCCCCCAGAAAAAAAAAAAAAAAAAATTGGGAAATGTTTGGGATTGATTCTTCCTTTTTTTCCTTCTCTTCCTTCTTTTAACATTGCTGACTCTGAGTTAATATCTTTATGCTTCCCTTAAAATTAACGGAAGTATGAAAGACAGGGATTTGAAATGCAAACATTATAAAATCAAGCATTTATGAATAAAAATATGACATTTTAATGATGCCTTAAAAAGTTCAGAGCTGCAGAACATGAGTTTCTTTGGTACTTTCAAATTTGTATACTTTCTTCTATTTTTACCCATTGGAATGTTACTAAGGAAAGTAGTATAGATTTTTTTTTTGTACAAATTCCTGTCAAATAGTATTTAGAGTTAGGATTTTGTTTTTCTTTAGGTATTGTTGTTGTAGCATTACGATGTATGACTGGTCTCCAGTCTCATTTAAAGAGATCTGCTTAGGATGAAATACTACCTAATTACTGATTATGATAAAAACCTCTTGATTTTCCATGTACTGGTATACATACTGAAAGGTTATTAGACTCTATCTTGAGCAAACTGGGAGAATGTCTAAATCTGTAGATTCCTCTAGAATTTAATAATCACATTATCAACATTCTCTCTTAATGGCTTAATGAGCTTGCCACTACCAAAAATAAAAATAATCTGTTTTATGGTGGGAACTGCTACAACTTACTTAAGCCATCTAAAATTTAGACACTTCAGCTACGATTCGTATCAACTAAAGTTAGTCTTCTGCAACACAAAACTGACAACTAAAAAAATTGCAATTGATTATATTTAATGCAGTGATACAAACAATGAATCCTTTCACCAGCTATTGCTATCTAAATCAGGATGTGACCACCTGCATCTTCAAAGATCCTATGCCTTTTCATCAGCAGTAAAGGAGCCCCTATAAGTTGAACTGCTCAGGTGTACATGGCTGTTTGGTCAAATTTATTCCATGCATACTCTGAGATAAACTTTCAGGCTCCTTGAATGGCCAACAGTGAGAGATAGATATGTTGCGGATACAATTTCTTCCATCTGCTTTTGATTCCTAATATGAGAAGAAGGTCCTATTTTTCCATATTGACTGTAAAATGAACTGTTACCTTAGACTTGGATAAAAATGCAAAATGTAAATTTTACTCCAAGCTCAATACAGTTGCTTAAAAATAAGACTCTACTGCCATTTGAGAGGCTGAGGCCATCTGAGAAGTCCACAAAGGGGTTGACTGATGCCACACAGGATGGAGAGAGACATGTTTTTCTGGACTGGCAGAGGAAACTACATAGGATAACCTCAAGCTCCTATGTTTAGGCAATTGAATCAAGCCCTAAACATTGAATTTAGAAACCCAAGACCAGCACAGAAGGAAAAGGACTTAATAAAAATAAAGTATATTAAATATAAGGAATTTAACAAAGTGGCTTACTGCAAATACTCAACAGACTGAAAGCAACAAGAGATTAATATTCAGATCCTTACAAAAAATCCTCATTCAGTCATGTATATTTAAGGCCATCGTGTCATATGAACGGAATGTATTAAAATAATGCATAAGTATTTCATTATTCTATGCTTCCCGTCAGAACTTGTTTTAGTACTACATCTGGGGGCATGTCCTTGGAAACATCAGCTGAATTGAAAAAATAACTAAATTTGAGGACTTACGTATAGACTGGTGGAGACACAAGCCCTGAGTCCTCCAAGTTCTGAATACACGTACAGATTCCTCATGTTCTGGAATGGACACATATATCTAAATATTTTGCTGCATCAAAGATGGTAGCTATGAGATAATCGAATGTGCTGAAAATGTGAGCAAATATTTTAATAAACTAGGGTTATGATACATTATTTATTTATTTTTCTTTTTATTATTTGAACTGACTCAGAAGTACAAATGTTTCTTTTAATTTTGATTACAACACCTTTTGAAACTAATTATTAATTTCCATTTAATCCTCTTGTGTATTTTTAAAATGGCATCAATAAATGGCTATGAAGTTTCTAGGTTTTTTTTACACATAGTGGTATAGATTTTGTACTGAGTCGCATCTAATATAATTCCTGTAAAGTCAGTAAATTTGTGTGGACTAGAAATCACTGCTGAATTTAGCCAAATAAAAGTCATGGTAGGAAAGTAATTATAGTCTGCAATTAACATAACAGATTTTACAATTTGCGGCAGAAATGAAGAGGTTTTGCCTTCTACACAGTTTTATAATAACAAGTATAAAATGAAATGGCAATGATGATATGAATATAATGAGATAGGTCATAGTTATAGGTCTAGCTGCATCTCCTTTCTCTTTATGGTTGCTGAATTCATCCCTCAGGTGTTTGGCTTCTTGTGCTTAATGGTCTTAATGTAACATTATATGATTCTTCCACATAGCTATACTGTATAACTATAACTATACCAATGTTTATTAACTTGCAATCCCAAGAGCGTTTGGGCCATTCATTGGACAATAACTGCCTTAAGCCTAATTCATTCATTAGAGAACCAAAAAAAAAAAAGCTATTGTAATATAACTGTGCTAGAAAAAGGCAAGGCTGTACAGAGCTGCCTCGTCTGCTCAGCAGTGTCAGAGGCAGTTGTGCATACTCCCGTTAACAAGTATTTAGGCATGTGGCAAAGTGCGCTAGTGGAGACTTAGGCAGTTTAGAGGCTCAGATATTCACAGGCGGAAGGTAGGTCTTTGGAGAATKTCATTAACATCTTAAAGGCAATTTGAGCAGAGACTTTGATGCAGCCCTTGTAAATCTAGCCTGAACAACATGCATGCATAGCCATATTACTTAATGACCTAGTATTTTATAATGATGAGTTAGGAAGGTCTAGGTCTTTTAAGTACTTCACGCTATTAAATCACTTCTTGAATTCAGCTCTTCTCTAGTACCTACAGAATGTGAGCATACATAATGTCTATAATATTCCTTCTCATCACATTGTTCACAAATGTACCGTTTTCCCGGCTAAACCACCTTGTATACATGTGTTCAGAAATTGCTTTAAGGTGAAAATCTTAAATCTTAAACTGAAAGGTTTGATCCTGAGTTTACTTAAGTCTAAAGAATGGTTTTGGTCACTTCTAAAGGATTTAGATGAGACCTAGACCTGTAAACATTTTGTGTGTTTAACATGAATGTTTCCAACAATCATGAGGTGACTAAAAATAAGAGAGAGCACAGACAAGCACATGAAGATATGTTATCAGGGCCTTTTCATTGCAGGTGAACAAGGACTGCACTGTTGATTGCTATGAAGCAAACTAGCTCATGAAGAAACATTCTTACTTCCAAATAAATATGTTTGACAGCTTTCAGCAACTCAAACCTTCAGGTCCCCCCTCTGTTACTGACGTAATTGGATCTTCTGTTTTCAAACAGTTTCTTCCTTTATCCTGGATTGAAGCAAGGGATCTCTTGCTTAATTAAATGCTTTAATGCTTGTGGAGAGCTGAAGGAGCAAATAAGCTAAAACCCACCAGATCAAAGTATTTTTATGAAGTACAATACTTTGCCCAGCAGCAAAAGACGTATCAAACATTGACCTCTTCGCAAAGGCATTTAGCCTTGTGGTTGGCCTTCTAACAGTTATTTCTAATCTCTTCCCCTGTTTACCACAGTTCATTTCTCTGCTCTTCTATTGGAGAAGGGTTCACAGCAGCTTCAGATTACAAACTATACAGTTCACTTAGTGCAGTAGTCACAACTGCTGCAGAAACTCTCATAAGGGAGGCTAATACTTAAAAAATCCATAGAAGTGACTTATTTTCTCTTTTCTTGCTTCTGGCTTTCATTGCAGAGCTATTTATTTGCTATTAAAATATATAAGACTTAAGCAGAATTTCTCCCACTGTAGTAATCACATTTCTAGTGTCAGTAAATATGTTGTTCAGAATTTATCTAACTTCCAAATGGAACCAGTTGTCAAGTAAGTATTTTACTGCATCTAGCTGCACTCAGTTTGTGTTCAGCCAGTTGTACAACACCCCTCTCTCCTTTTTTTGACTAGTATTTTATATTAGTTCATTCACTTTGCGTAGATAGTAAATAAAGATCTCTGCTTCCACCTGCTGCAGTGTAGAATACAAAGGCAATAGGGTAACTTCAGTATCCTGAAAAAAAGTACATTATGGAAAAGTGTGACTACCGATGTGTTTTCCCTTAACCATTCAGCATGCTGGTCATGTATATTATCCCAAAGAACTGCTAAAATGTCAATAGCGCTAGAGTATGGCAGGAATATGCATCCCAGAAAACATTCATGAACCATAGAACCATTATATTTTACAAAATGCTTACATTGGGAGTTTGCTCCCTTAGTTCCCCATCTCCAATTTTAAATTAAATGTATTTAATTCTTAATGCTTTTTCTATGTTCTTTGTGGTTCCACTTTTCAGAATTCATGTAACATACTTTTTTGTTTTACAACAAATAAAACCTAAAGTATATGTACCAAAGTATTTCCCTCAATGTTTGTGATTTCTGAACACTCTTTCCTTTGCCTTTGTCTGTCTCTCTTTTCTGCCTGTCTTCTCTGTCTTTTCTCATGCTCTTTGATTCATTTAGGCCTATACTTCTATCACTACAAATCACTACCATGTACTAATTTGTCTCCTTTTGATGTCAACATGCAAGACTGAGGCCCTGTCGAACAAAGTTTTCGCTGCCTATTTCACCTCTCTTTGGATGTTCCTAGGGTTAATGGAGACCATGTTTCACAGCATGCACCAGACTCGCCTTTCCTTAGTTACTCTGACTTCCTGAAGATCTTCATGGTTTTCCTGTCTGTGGCAGCAAGAGCATGATAATTTGACCCTTTAACTTTGTAAGCCATTTCTAGTAAAAAAGCAGCATTTAGCATTTCTTAAACTAAAATTAAGCAGAGATATGTATCTCAGGAACACTGCTAAATGTAGATTTTCAATTAACTTTTCTTCCACCCCATTTTTTAAAAGTTGACTTCAGAATTGTAGGCCTGGAGGCCAAAATTTAAATGAACTGAATGCATGTCCTTTCTAAACACATACACAGCGATATTTTCAAATGATCTCCATTAATTTAGTGCACTGACAGTAAACGGATCTGAGTTGCACAAGTAAGTACCATTATTGGAAGCTATCATTTGAAGTGGATAAAGAATAAATGAGCATGGTGAATGAATTTGCTTTACATTTCTTCAGGTTATAACTAAAGCCCTATGAAAGTAGTTGCAGGTTAGGAATTCTTTAACCTATAGGGCTTTTACCTATACTGTAACTGATTTGTAAATGACCAATATCAACTGAGAGACTCCCTGGGCAGTGAGATCCAGATTTTGGAAGTTTTCTTGGCAGCTTTCCATTTAGCTCCAGTGAGAAGACAGATGCCTGCCTGCCTTTCATACTGTGGATGATGTTCATATGGAGTTTTGGACAGTGCTCTGGTTTTTTCTTTCTTTTACAGACATTTTTCATTTCCATTATTAGCCATTGCTGTTTTATAAAACTTCCAAGTGGAGCACCAAATAATAATATGGAAACTGATCCTTTCAAGTGATCATCTCAACAGTAAACAAGGACATGGAGGACTGAATTTTTAAAAATGGTCTTTTTGTCAAAATGATGCAATTTTAAAACTGATTTTCATGATACATCCTTTAACGTGGACCATTAATTTGAGGACCCATATGAAAAACTAGCTTACTACTTTAGGAGCTCTAGTTTAAAAGATGGATGAAAGTGTGTGTGCAATTAGATGATTTTAAACTGGTGTTCTATGTTTTTTTTCAGGAAGCCAACATACTGTACTAGCTGCTAGCTATAAGAACTTTCCTTATTATTCAGTAGTTGTCTTCAATATAATGATAAAAATACATACATGTTTGATTCCTTTAGGTCATGAATTTGATGTTACTTTTATTTTGCGAATCTATCTATCTATCATTCTATTAATTGCAGGTCATAAACCGCATAGCAAGGTATTAAAATACACATGCAGGCCTTACAAAAAATAAACTATAAGTTATGTTAGAAGTAACATACTTTAAATTTTTCTAGCAAATTAATCATAATGCACAATCAATACCTTCAAAGGAGAAAGCTAGTTTCACTCTACTAAATTAAAATATCAAAGTTAAAAAAGGAAAAAAAAATCCAAATTCTAGTTTTTTAAAGCAGAAACAAAATTAAAAGGCAAGGTAAAACAAAACCTAAGACCATGTGTTATCTGAAGTGGTTTACATCTCCTTAACTCCAGCTTTTAATCCCTGACATAAACATATTGGTGAGTAAAAGGAGCTTCAAAGTTAGCAGAAAGGCAACACTGGGTGCTGTTGTCAGGAACGACAAAACATATGGAAAATGACCACTAGGATCCTGACTCCTTTTCATCTATCACTTTCAGAATGTTAAAGGGCAATTCTCTTGCACTTCAGAACTCTTGTGTATCACCAAAATGAAATAAATAAACATTTATGTAAATAAGAATGGGTACTGGGAAACAGAAAGGGTTATGATGCAAATTGTGCCTTAGATTTGAAAGTGTGGGAAATTTAAATTAAAATCACATACAAGTAGCCAAATCTTTCAATAATTTCTATATTTCTGGATGCTGACATAATTTTAGGAAAGCTACAAAATAGCTCCTGAAATTAAGCATTTTTAATAACACTTTTAGTCCCTCTTCTGTTTTAAGACAGATGGTGTACAGGCAGCTCTAGTCTAGCTGCACATGTATTTTTAATAAACTTTGTTGATACAGAAAAATATCAGAAGACAAATGCTTCGAACGTCCTCCCCTTCCTTCTTCTTCCCCCAGCTTTCTATGCTGAGCATGACGTCATATGATATGGGATATCCCTTTGGTCAGCTGGGGTCAGCTGTCCTGGCTGTGTCACCTCCCAACTCCTTGTGCACCCCCAGCCCACTCGCTGGTGGGGTGGGGTGAGAAGCAGAAAAGGCCTTGACTCTGCGTAAGCACTGCTCAGCAGTAACGAAAACATCCCTCTGCTATCAACACTGTTTTCAGCACAAATCCAAAACATAGCCCCATACTAGCTACTGTGAAGAAAATTAACTCTATCCCAGCCAAAATCAGCACATTCCCCCATGCCCGTCAGTGTTTAAGAGGCATTTGAACATTGGCGTTAATAACATGCTTTAACTTTTGGTCGTCAGCCCTGAAATGGTCAGGCAGTTGGACTAGATGATCATTGTAGGTCCCTTCCAACTGAAAATATTCTGTTCTATTCTATTCTGTTCTATTTCTCTCATTACAGGTCTCACAGTATGGTATTTGATTCTTTTTTAATATTGATCATATCTCCCATATTTACTCTATCAACAGATTTTATTAGCCTACTCCTAATTTTTTAGCCAGAATTATTAATTAGAATATTATGTAAGCTCTTCCTTACAAACCTGTGAATTCTGTTTAGTGATGTCTAATGTAGCGATGTAGCAAGAAAGGACTGACATTAAAAATTATTCATGAACATTAGTCATCAAAACTAAATGAATATTCCACTTGCTTTTCTCCAGGGTGGAGATACTGAGGATGAGAGCAAAGACTATGTAGTTAGCGGGGAAGAAGGCAATTGAAAAACCACAAAGAAAGCTTGTGGAAAACAAAAAAAAACCAAAAAAAAACCCAAAAAAACCCTAAGGTGGCAAAAACCCATAAAAGATCTCAGTCAAAGGAACTAATACTCTCTATCATAGTATGCTGGAACATGCTGTATGTGAAATTGCCAATTTATCATTAGGAAGCCAGTGAAGGTGGTATCATATAACTGAGATGGGAAAATACAGTGTCTGCTTTTAAGAGGAAAGAAAATACCAATCTGAATAAGTGTGGACTCATTGTCACATGAATCAACGGTATTGAAAGCTCTGGACAAACTTTTAAAGGAAAATATAATCAAAGAAATGGAAGAACGTGGAAAATGGGATGAAATACAACACACATTTAACAAAGGTAGTTCATGCCTGATTAATTTGATACATTTTTGATATGTGAATTTTTAGACAAGGGAAATGAAGTACATCTAATCTATCTGGAGTCAGGCTCTATGAATAATTGATTTTTCAGTTCAACCACTTATCTGAAGAAAAAAAAAAAAATTAAGAACTGGAAGAAAATAATAACAACGATAATGAATACAATAAATTGGTTAAGGGATAGGGAAAAGGTAGCAATTTTTGTAGCTAAATACATCCTTTCTGTATGTATATGCATTCATATTATAAAAAGAGATTTAAAGTCATAATAGCAAATAATAAGTGAAGAAGGCAGATATGTTCTGTCAAATCTAAATAGAAACTAACAGCAGTGAGATCACATAAGGCCTTGTCTAAGTATTTTTTTTAAATGGTTTTGTTTTGTTTGATTAGGTATTTTAACTATTTTAGGAAAGAAGGGTTTCAAAGAGAGCTTTAAATTCAGCCCTGGATATGTTAAGTTCTAGATATGTTAAGTTCTAATATCTAGAAAAGTAGCAATCATTAGAAAAGCAAGAGAAATTGTACTATTAATGCTCCAATACTTAAAGTCAAGGAAGAATAGTATCTGAACTAAAACAGAATCAAACACATAGCTAAAATGCTTTATAGGGAAATATTAAAATTAATTTCCTTTAAGTTGCTAAAGCAAAATAAATTTTAAATCTAAAATAAGTATAAATTTAAATTAAAATAGTAACATTACTAAAAATACAAAAGTTTGAAGAAGCCTTTGGGAGAAAACCTACAAAAAATGGACAACGTAACAAACCCATTAATGGGAACAATAAATGATTAACTTAGCAGAAGTATCAGATGTTTGGAAACAATTTTTAAAGCATCACATACCTCAACTAACCCTTTCAGGAGAATGCTTTAGTTGATCATAAGGCTCTCCTTTTATTTAGTTAGAAATAGAAGACAGATGTGTCCTCGCAAATCCCATTATAAAGGTGACAGTGGATACTATCTTGAAGACAGAAAGCACAGTCAGGTGGGTTCATTGCTAATTTTACAAGGTGTCTTAGTCTCTATATCAATACGCTTATTTAAAGTGCTCTTAAAAAAAAGAATGTTTCCTTACAGTGGAAAAGAAATAAGGATAATTCTTGTTCACTGCATATATCATTAAAAATAATTGTTAAAGGTTTCTGCCACAGTTTTGGTGAATATACAAAGAGGTTTATTAGTTAAAAAGGTAAACCCAGATCAATCAGGATTTATTGTGGTTAGACAAATTGCTGTTAAATTAAATTAAGATGTCCATGATTTGAGTTACAGTTCTCATGAAGATAACATCTGATACWTTTTATTATCTCTCAGAATGCAGAAAAATCTTTAGCCAAATAGAATGTAAATATATGTTTCTTCTATTAAAAAAACTATTTTGGAGAAAAACTAAGAACTGGCATTCCTTCCACATATGAGAATCCTGGAAGTTTATATTTAATGAGTGGAGTTTCTTCATTTAGCAAGAAAAAACAGAGAGGTACCCACTATCACTAGTTAAGAAAACTAGGACTCTCTGCACCATAGTCTTTGGTAATGATGAAATCAACAGGGAATATCAAAATATGTAATCGCAGTATTTCCAATATTTTAGATTTGTTTCAGTTGAAGCCATTTTAGTAGAAGCAAATGTAAAGGCTGAGAAAAAAATAATTATAGCTAGTTCTAATTTACATTTCTGAAAAATACTTGAAAATAGGAAACATGYGGGAGTGTATTACACATGAGTGGCATACAGAAGAATAATTTTAAAATGGTAAAACAATTTTCATGARCAACTTTTGTCTGTGCAATGATCTAGTCTTTTTGGTAGTCAGCTAAAGAACTCTTAATTGTTAACTCCAGTGTTAATTTTCCTGAGACAGTAAGGCTCAAATCCTGTCAAGCTGGAAAGCTCAGTTCCCTACATGTAAGGTTATTCTTGTCGCTCTCATTCTGAAAGAAATAATATAAAAAAAAGTTTATTTTGCTTCTCCAGGATGCTCAGTTACTGTCATAGTCAGATGAATGCCTTCTAACTCACGCCGCTTTAAGTGAAACACATGCCAGAAATAAGACGTCTTGCAGTTCACTAGGACCTGTGAGGTTTGTGGTCAACTGCTATTGCAACTTTGCTAGAGTTACTTTCTAGCAACATTTACTACAGAGGGAATAATCTGCCCGATTAAGCCATTATGAATAGATTATTCTTTTTTTTTTTGGAGGTATGTTTATTTTAAATTTGAAACTGTAAGATACATTCTTATCAGAATGAGCATCTTCTCCTCACACACATGAAGTAATTTTTCATATGGCTGTTTGCTGGAACAAAAGTTGAACTGTTTTTTGAACTTACATTGGCATTTTCATCAAACTTAGTAGGCAAATCATTGAGCTTCCCATTAAGAAGAGGTTTGTAACAGTGCCAAATAATGATAAAATTAAGGGAATCCATTATGATATAAGGGGCCAAAGCTAAGCTTCTAAACATTTTTTATTTACACTGCGGCTTGAACATATGCCAATAATCCAGCAGGAGAAAAGAGAAAGCTCTTGTACAATCTGTACCAGTATCAGTACAGACTGGGTGATGAATGGATTGAGAGCAGGACTTGGGGATATTGGTAGATGAAAAATTAGGTATGAGCCAGCAATGTGCGCCTGCAGCCCAGAAAGCCAATYGTATCCTGGGCTGCATAAAAAGAAGCGTGGCCACCAGGAYRAGGGAGGTGATTCTCCCCCTCTGCTCTGCTCTCATGAGACCCACCTGGAGTACTGCATCCAGTTCTGGAGTCACCAGCACAAGAAAGATATGGACCTATTAGAGTGGTTACAGAGGAGGGCCACAAAAATGATCAGAGGGCTGGAACATCTGTCCTATGAAGAAAGGATGAGACAGTCGGGGTTGTTCAGCCTGGAGAAGAGAATGCTCTGGGGATACCTTATTGCTGTCTTTCAATATATAAAAAGAGCTTATAAGAAAGATGGAGACATACTTTTTACCAGGGCCTGCAGTGACTGGACAGAGTGAAACAGTTCTAAAACTAAAAAAAGGTAGATTTAGATATAAGGAAGAGGGTAGATATAATTAGATATAGGGAAGAATTTTTTTCAATGAGAGTGGTGAGGCACTGGAACAGGTTGCCCAGAGAAGTTGTGGATGCCCCATCCCTGGAAGTGTTCAAGGTCAGTTTAGACGGGACTTTGAGCAATCTGATCTAGTGAAAGATGTCCCTGCCCATGTCAGGGGGGTTGGACTAGATGATCTTTAAAGGTCCCTCCCAATCCAAACCATTCTATGATTCTCTAATTTTATTCTAGTCACTGGGCCTTCAAGAGTTGCATATGTGAGATTCTGAAGAATGACAGGAATAATGAATATAACTAAAACAACACAAAAGAAAGATGAAAAAATAAATGCACAATGCAGAAGGCTTCAAAAAACCTATATTATGATGAAAAAAACTTAAAAAAGATTAGTGATATGTACCTGAAATGTTTTGGTTCCTAATAAGATGCCATGAAATGCAAATTAAACTGTTTAAAATTGCAGCTTCAGGTCTTTACTGAACAGAAACTGTCAAGTTTAAGATCCTGTATGAACCTTAGGCAGAGTTTTTTTCAAATTTAGTGTCTCTTCAGAGACCTCAGTGGAAACTCATTCAGTGCATAAGTGGGTTCTAAAGAGCAAAGATGCAAGGTTGCATAAGCAATGAGACTGGAGATTTATGCAACAAATCTCATACATTACATCCAAGATGTAATGTATTACAATATACTGTATTGGTACCTCTTTTCAGAGGGATAAACTAAAAGTTTGTTAGAACAAGGAGAATACTAAACTATTCTAAAGATGGGAAGGGAAGAACCAAGATAGAATGAACTACAATTGTTTTCTTCACAGACAAATAAAAACATGAAATAAGAATATGTACAACAGTAAATGTTCTAGAGAATTTAAATTCAAAACTGCTGTTATCCCTGTAACATACTATGATAACAAGAAATACAGGCTGCCTGATAAAATAGAAGGGGAAATCTTATCACAATCTATAATTAAACTGTAGAGATTGCTGCCACAGAACCCTGTCTAAGTGAAAAAAATTAGCTGGCAACCAAAGGGAATAATACGGGKATATTTTGGAATTATAATGAATTACTATTTGGAGTAGGTATGAGACTTTGAGCTGCAGAGTACTGGGCAGTTATTAGAGACCAAGATGAGACAAATGGAGGCAAGGGAAGAGACAAGTTTCATTCATGTGTGTATTGCAGACAGGACTATTACCTGCCTATAGGAAGTTTACAGCAGTTAGCAGAAAGGACAGGTAAAGTCTGCCCATGTTTCAGTTTTCAGCTCAGTTCATTAGTGTATACTCTCATCGGTGCAGTATGTTATCTCCATGGTGGAGTGCAGCTGGAGTATGCTGAACAGTTGGTTGGGGACACTGAGATGCAGACATGGAGTATTATTTGCCATCTGAGCATTTGAAACATTTATTTCGATAATGACAAGCACAGCAGCTAATTGTCGAAACATTTTAGATAACCCGGTAGTGATCCTAACTGGAAGACCATTGTACACTGAAGAATTAATGATCCACATAACAGTTTACCTGAGAAGGTGCAGGCTTTTGCTGTGCCATGTTGTATTATGATGCATGTATAGCTTGGCCTTCAGGGTTGCGTTGTGCTGTGCATATCCCTTGGCTGCAGGGTACACTTAGCTGGTAATAGTAATGAAGGAGCCTGTAGGCAGCTGCCATTTGCATCAGCAATTACACCACCTGTGTGTCCTTGTATTTATCTTAAAGTGAAGCAGTATGTTCTTATATGAACATCCTTTTGTTTGACACTAGAAATGATTAACAGAATTGTTCTTTTCTAAGAATATCCTATAAGAGCTCTAAAGACCAAAATGCCATCAAACAGGTGGGATCTGCACTATGTGCTGTTCCCTGACTTGAGGTCTCTCTGATGATACACAACTGTTCCCTACATCTGAAGGCATGTAAGATTATCCATACTATCCTCTTTTTCCCTACAGTGTTGGCTCCAATAAATGGTGTTTTAAGCAATATCTTACCGAACCCGAGTGATCTTTTCACTGGGATTATAACGAACACCAGCCCCAGTGCCTTGCAGCAGTGCACTACAAATCCCAGGGTAGATATATTAGACATTTAAGCCATCTGAGACTGTTTGTTCCCCTGCAATACAAGTTCTAGGGACACAATGGATGTTCCTTCAGTATCTGAAGCCAGCACATAGCACTACATTCAATTTTGCTTTGTGGTAGCATCTCCCAGAAAAGAGGTTGTCAGTCCCTGCTTTAGCTGTTCCTATTCAGAGCAGCTACAGTGCAAACATCCTTTCTGTCCTATGCTGCCTGTAATATGGAGGTGACAGCTCTTGATCAGTGGGGCACGATATATATACCTGGGAACAATAATACGAAAGCTGCTCATCAGAAGGATGGGCAGTTCCTACATATTCACGGTAGCGAAAAAACACTCTTTAAGTTGTCACACTTGTAAACAGTCTGGTGTTGGCCATAGGACATGTAATTTGACAAAACATGGATCTAATCCAAGATGGCAATGCTGATGTTACTAAATAGCTATGTTTCTTCATTATGAGCAATGGATAAGGTTTCTCAGAATGCTCTCTCTGTTGTAGTGTTCCCTTGAGGCAAAATGGCTGTAACTATCTGACTTGATTTAAACTACAACTGATTTGCATCATCAAGCAGCGTAAAGCAGTAAGACTGAAACATTGAAACTGAGGAAAGAAACATTGCAACACTTCTATTTCTTCAAAGAGTTTATCTTGGTCAAATAATTTCTAAGAGCAGAGACACATGCTACCATTGTCTCTGTTGCTGCTATTCTACAGTAGAAGAGGAATAGTCCTACAAACAGCAATTAGCAGGATGCTAGTGGCTTGAAAGAACTTAGAGGCAAAGGGAGGGATGGCTCTGTGTGTGTGTGTGTGTGTGTGTGTGTGTGTGATTTTCCTTGGGAATCAAAACACTTTGCAACTCAGAGTAAGAAACAGCTTTTGTATAACCACTATTCCCTTACATGTGGAAACGAAACAAATTAATAGAATTATCTTATATACACAGTCACTAACCTTACTGATCATTGTATCCGAGCTAGTGCAAAGGGATGAGTGAGCTTTGCTAGATGAATGGGTGCAGGAGCTATAGAATCAGTGAGGAGCAGGAAATGAGTGATTTTCTGAGCTCCTGGAATGACATAAGTGTATGTATTTCTGTATGCCATTACAAATACCAGAATATTTTTACTTGTAATTACGCTGGTGTGTGACTGGTCACCTAAACTGGAAAACAGTGTTTCTGCTCCTGGACTAGACAATTAATGCATCGAACAAGAAAGAAGTTAATCCCTGCAACAAAGCCTCAAGCAAAAGCCTTGTGCATTATGTAAGTTCTTATTTATGATAACATTTAAATAAAATTTAAATTATTCTGGTTCTCTAAACTTTATCTGACTGAATACAATGATGCATGTAGAAAGAGCATGAGAAATATCTGTTCGGAGGTCCAGCAGAAGACAAGACCTCAAAGGAAATCAGGAGACTGAAAAGGTAAACATCCCCTGCTGTCCCTGCTGAGGAAGACAGGAAAAGTTGTTTGGCACATTTCAAGAAAATCAGACTGTTTCCCCAAGACTACATTTATTAGTCAGTGGATTAATAAATTCTCACTTTGCTGGCATCCGCATTTCTGTAAGAAATCACAGAAGTAATTAATTCTTCATGTGCAAATACAATTATTTTCTCTATCCTTTAGTAACAATAATTTACTATCATGGAATGATTCTCTGAAGACACACATTCATTAGATACCTGGCTGTTCTCAAATGATAATGGACAATTATTTACAATTTTATTTTTAAGCATAACAGCAGAAATATAATTCCTATCCATAAACAGTAAATAGAAATGCTATTTGTTCCTTCTTTCTGTTTAAATGACATGTTAACCTTTCTGATTAATCTAGCACTAAAAGTCATATGGCATTATTTTATTAACAGCATTTCACGTTGTTCTTAATAGCTCCAATCAAACATCACTTACTGTTTGCCCTTGGAGTGTTCACTTCTCCTGTTATTTACATAAACAAATCATGTAATACACTTCTCTGATGCAAATCCCATTGATTAATATCACATATTTATCTCGCAACAAAGGACTTCATAGGTTAAAGATCCAGTAACTAGAAGAGGAACAAGAGCAGAGAATGGGAATATACTAAGTCTTCAGTCATGTGAAGTTCCCCATGGTGACAATCATCGTAATTCCACTGAAAGCAATGGAGCTAAGATTACTTTAATCTAAATCTTAATTCCATCAGTTTGCCTGGATAATGAAGAGCCAGACATTTTCCTGGTAACAGCTGTGTTTGTAGGTTCCTGCATTCTGTATGACCTTGTTAAGGTTCCTTAATTTTTATTTGAACTCCTTTGTCCTCAAGCTATAATGTACAAATCTGCCCATTGAAATCATAAACTTAATCTAGACAACATTTTTTTACAATGTTTATTCAAGGCTCTGGTTTCATTATGCAACAACATAATGTCTGTCATATTTATTAGTCCTAATAAATGATTTATAATGTGTATATATATATAGCTATATTTATATATATAAATATAAATTGCTCCCTTTTTGCTAAATCTGGGCTTCCACTAATAACTAGGTCAACTAGAAGGTGGCAAAATGAAGCTTTTGAGAGTGGATATAAAGTTGCAGGAAGCAAATGAAAACATTTTAAAATAAAGAGGTTTAATCTTTCCCTATACTGACCAGTCAATTTAAATAGGCCTGTGATAAAAACCCAATCAGCCAGAGACACAACACCCCATTTTCTGAGGCTGAAATTCACTTCTATCCTTAATCCTTTAATTTTGCTTCAGAAATAGAATAAGAATTCAGTTTGATCTAAAAAAAAAAAATCCTTGTGAGGAGTTTCACAAAGAAATGTTGGATGCACATGTGACTCTTCAAACACCTATCTTGAACTATCAAATACCATTACCAACACAGTCATCACTAACTTGTGTCCTAGCACTGCAAGTGCTTAAAATCACATGGAACTTCCATGAGTAGGTCTAATAGGTGCCTACTTTTCTTCTGCTGAGCATCTGATATCTACCTGTGTCTTACCATTGAGGCTTACACATCTAAAGCCCAGGAAGAAGCCCCAGCTGACCACACAGACTGATGCTTATGCCTACAGTTGGCCCTAAACTGGTGGGCATACTCTGACAAAAAGGTAACCAGGACAGAATGTAGTAGCAAATTGCTTAGAAGACTTGTTTAGGAAGTGGAAGACACATATTCGTATTGCTGCCTACCCAATTTGGAGTTGGGATTAGAAGGCAGCTTCACCATCTTCTTGCTCATACAGAGAGGCTTAACTTCAGCAAGAGGTAATAAATAAAATACTACAGAATATTTTTCATCTGAAATAGTCTTTAGGAGACTGGAGACTTGTAAGTCTAAGACTAAGACTAAATAAAGACTTGGGACCTGAATATCATACACTGTTAGGGTACAAGAGTATCTTCAATTTTTTGATACTATTTTTCATGTGTGAAGTCCCTCAGGAGGGATATTTTACAACTGACAGTCCAAGTTGGCAGAAGGAACTATTTTGCAGTACAGAATGCAGTTAACCAGCTGGAGTCTTCAAAATACATTGTTAAGAAATTTGCTCTTTCTTTAATGAATGTTAGGGAAGCTGAAACTGATACTTGATCGTAGCCCCTAACACATTCTTCCACCCCACAAATGAACAGATCACACAGGTTAATCCTGGATTCTGCAGGTCTTAGTCAATAAGCTGTCTTAGAGAATTATTTAAGCTTTGATTTCCCGCTCAGCAGCACTTTTGAACTTAGACAATAAGGCCATATTATTGTGTCTTAGTTTCTTTTTTGTAAAATAGAGATTTCCAGAAAGGTTGAGATCTACTGATAAAGAACACTACAGAAAATATAGCTTCTCCTCAAAAATAGTATTTTTCAAAAATCTCACCCAAGCCGCTCCCTGGTTTCTCTCTGAGATGTTTGGTTTTTTTTTTTTTTTTGGGGGGGAGGTACAGTGGCAGAGGTTGGTTTGATTCTTTGCTTAAAAAAATTATAATGTCTATCCTTTCAGCTGATGCCATATGATTATTGTTATTATGACTTTTTTTGCCATGTGCCAGCTTCTGGGACCATTGTATGAGAAGGTTTGCCTAAAAGAAACAAACAAGTTAGCAAAATTTTACTCTGACTAATTTAAGAGAAAAAACACACAAGCCAGAAAACAATTAAAAATGTCAGCTTACTACTTGAAGGATGTGCCGTAGATATCTCCAAGAGTCCAATGGATTCTGGGCTATTTGGCAGAAATAAAAAACCCCAACAAAACAACAAAAAAACAAACCCAGGACRTGCTCCTGAACAGTTTGTATGAGGTTTCTGGGAAGAGAAAAGAAGATAATGAGATGCAGCAGAAGACGACCCTAATGTTACAAAGCACACATATCGACAACTAGAACTGTCTCTGATGTTTTTTCCCCTTACAATGAATTACAGCCCCTACTTCCCCATTGAGACAGCTGGAGCTGCCTATAATAAGGCATGAACAGCAGTGTGAAAATTGCAGACGTATTGCTACTTTCTATAGTCAAATACGTTCAATTCCATAGCCAAGTTAGTATTTCGCCAAAGCCTGAGCAATTATCAGAATACACAAGAGCAGCTTACCATCATTAATGGTAAATGTATTACACAGAGTAAGAAAATATGTACCTGTCACAGCACATTGAGAATCCATCCAAAGTAGAGAAATTTTGTGGCAAGAACACTATGATAAACTGGTGTCTAGTGTCTTCTTTTGAAATAGCCTGAAAAATAAATCAAGCATTTCATGTTATTTGCTATATACTTAGTATAAATCGTAATTGCTTTATCTTTAGTAATAGTATGGAAAGCAATTTACTTTAAGGAACTCATCTACTGTTCTGTAAGTTTTGGTTATTTTTAGTTCTCATACATTGCTAACTTACTGCGTCACCTGCTGCACACAGGCCTTTGTTTAGTTACATAGCTTTCAACTACTCTATATTTAAAGAGTAAAATTTACTTCTACAGGCAGCCAGTGGAAGAACTTTGTGATATATAAGCTCTTCTTTAACAGTTTCAGTCATCAATGATAGGACAGACTACTGCTGCATGCCATAACAGTCAGAGATTTCAATCACAACCAGGACTGTGAAATCACTGTAATAAGGGTCACCGTATCCTAAGAGGACTAGTGTCTAATTAAACAATAAAATTAATAAGAAGGATTTTTTTAATTTACTTTGTGACTCAATTTGCCCACTGTATGAACAGAAGTAGGAGCACAAATGATTTTTGGAGAAAGCTGCTTTAGAGTAAAAGAAGATTCAGTTTTATTAGCTATTTCAACTTTTCTTTTATAAACATATCTTATGAAAGATGGATTTATTTTTTTAATAAAAAATCAGGGTTCCATTTTTGGTTCCTTATTTGGTTGGATTTTTTTCCTGAGACAATACTGTGTATTTCACTGACCAAGTTTCACGTTTTTTGAAAATTCAGTGAATGACATTTTGTTGCAATGAATTTCTGGTAAATTTTTTTAGAAAATCATTATTTTCCCTTATCAGTCTGAGATTTGCTGTGTTTCACTATGGCTAAGTAGACTTGGTTATTGCAAAAATGGCATTCTTATTCCCCTACCTCCCAAGATTTCATGGTCCTTCTCAGTTGTCTCTGCTTCAAAGTAAAGGCTACTGGTTTTTGAAAAGGGATTCACAAACCATATAATCTCTATAAAGAAATCATAACTTGTGATAAAACAGAGAAAGATGTAAAACTGTTGAATAGTACTTAAAAAAAACRAAACCCAAAACAGAGTTAGCACACAAAACCATGACTATTATTATCCCACCTTCAGATGATAATTAACATATTAATAYTAAAAATGAAATCACCTAAGCATGCTAAATTAGCTTTTTTAATTAAAAAAAAAAGTTATTTTCCTGTTAAATGGATCTTTGGCTTGAATTTCAAAGGGAAATGTTTATCAGTCCAGTGTGCTGCAAGCTAGTTCCTAGCTGAGTTCTAATCTAGCTGCACGATTCATGAATAGGACCTGAAAAATCATGGGATGTCCTTGGAGGAGTTAAGTATAAAAATATGGTTTGCTGAAGCTAGTTGAACTGTTTTAGTTAGGGGTACACCATATATTTTGCAGAAAATGTTAAAAATCTGTTTTNCTGTTTTAGTTAGGGGTACACCATATATTTTGCAGAAAATGTTAAAAATCTGTTTTCCCCTTCATTTATGTTCCCCCATATTTTCAGTTCAATGTTTTGAGCTTATTCCCACAAATTTGAAAACATTCCCACATTTTGAAAAATTCAGCAGCACCTTGCTTAACATATTAGTAGTCACAAAATCCTGGATTGTGGAGAAATTCAGTTTCAGACATCTTCGTTATGAGCAAAAAGTCTTTTGTGTCCATACCTATGCAACATAATTTCTATCAAGGGCAGCTGGGGTAAAAATAGGTACGACTGACTCTAGAAAGAGAAAACTCTATGTAAATATTAGGTCCAGACACTCATAAATGGTAAGTATTCCATCRTGTAATTCTAACATGGAAACCAAACAAGTACATTCATAATTCTTCCTCAAGCGTGGTTACAAATGTAAACCATCTGGAACGTGTTTTGCTTAAAAACAAATTACATTCTCACATAGTGAACAGTCAAAAAGAAAGACTGATTTGTAGAGTATTTCAAATATTAGCTCAGGAGTTGAGGCCTTGGGTCAAATCCTTTCTCTGCCATGGATTGCCTTTGAGATCTTTGGCATATCACGTAAATCTAGGTATCAGAAAAGGACTTACATGCCTAAGTTCTAAGTTGTGATCTCAAGGCCACTTCATTGTGGAAGCACTTGCACTCTGCAGATGTCATTATTTCTACATTTAGAGTTCCTAAAAGTGCCATAACTGCATATTGGCAGAGGTCAATACATCCTGCATAGCTCAGCTTATTGCTTAGGCTTGTTATATTCATGGTTACAAGTTGTCCTATTTAGCTTGGCAAGGATTCAGAAACTACATGTCCCTCTCCCTAAATCCTCTGTCTGGCCAATGCACTCAGAGCATTCCTAACACCTACCACAGGACCAGGATCCTCGTATAAACTAATGTGAGTCACTAGTTTCTTTAAAAATATAGAAAATAAGACAGTTGTGATATATTCCTGTCCTCCAGTAGCTCCACTGTAAGCATGCTGGTGTACAGAGGCAGAGTCTTCTCATCTAGCTTTACTGGTGTATTGGGAGTCACCTGCAAGGGAGCTGAATCACCTTTTGGAGATGTCTAGCTCTTTCCTTCGACTAAAGAGTCTACAGCAGCCAGCAGAAATTTACAAAACTATTACAAGCTACTTAAAGCTGGGTATGAAGAATTCCACTCTGATGACTCCCCGAGCAACACGTCAGCATTTCGGATTTCGTTCTGCAGTGCCTGGCTTCTCCAGGTGCAGCTCGGAAAGCCAGCATACCTCCTCAGGTGGCTGCAATTCGTTCTAGCTGCAAGGCCTATCACTGGCAGCCGACTGGAAATCCGCTATGTGGACGTGAGACCAAAGGCCCCAAGTGTGCATGGGTGGTGTGGGATCTGTCACATGTCCTAAGTGAAGTATTATAGAGACAAGGAGATGAAACATAGGTATTTCTGTACAAAAGCTTACTTAAGGATGCATCGTCCAGGCTGTTGGTCTTGTTAGGTTAATGTAACATGCGTGCATCCCAAGTTTTAAGAACTGATTATGATCGCTTTCATACATATTTTATTTGAGTCATGTTTTTGATTAATTTACCAAATGAGCTGTTCAGGTAAATTAAAGAAATTCCAGGAAGCTTTCTTTTACTTCTTTTTTTTTCAACCCAAGGGCAAGTCTCAATTGTCAAAGTAGGTAACACTCTTTTGTCCATAAAATACCCAAATGTGCTTATTCAGACCCTAACAAAGTGGCTTTTATAACCCACTTTGCTCTAATGTTCCATACTCTTCTCTTTTATCCTAAGTTTTGGCAGTCACACATAATAGTTATTGGGATTTGTGCTTTGTGTAAAATATTTAATAGAATTCTTTAGTTACATGCTGTAAATATTCCGCAAGTGGCAGAAGGTAAAATGAGAAAACATTTCTTTAAAAGTCAAAATAGTCAACAAAAGAACAGATCACCTTTCTCCTGTGGAAGACACTAATTTGGCACACCTATATGCTTTATATCAAGTGGAAACAACAAGGAAAAAAGCACTGTAAAACGCTTTGTAAAAAAAAGAAAAAAGACAAAGACAGACTGATGTTAAGGATCAAACAGAAATGCAGAAAAGTGTCATCGGAGTCATAATCTATGTTATAAATCAGACCTTTTCTATCTCCTCTTTTTCAGAAAATGTCTAACTTGCTTAAACTGTATAAGAAGCTGTAAATTTTTTTATTTTCTTATTGAAGCTATTGTCTGCTGTAAGCACCCTTAGGCCTCAGATTTTAATAAGGGCACCGTCAATTGGAAAATGTTGGTTACTGCTCTCTAGGTCATGTTTCTGCTTAAGGATGCAAAATGCTTGATATGACAACACTTGGTGGGCAGTTTCTGTGGTTTTTAACACTTGGACCTGCAACACTGTGTACAATTCCTCATTTTACATTTTCTAAAAGATGAAAGAAATGTTCAAATAATAAGATCATTGTATATTGTTTCTAGCTCTGCAAATAACAATCCTATTTTTTTCTGATTTTAATGTAAGGGCTGTAAAATCCTTTTCAGAAGTAAGACCTTTGGAATACACTTGTTCAGAAATGTTAAATTAGCATTACTAACTCTGAAGTTACATTACCAACATTCCCTGGACATCTTTTTTTCCTCRGTATAACACACTAACCTTGCAGTTTCTGATGATAGAGATGGGAGTTGCCTGGGCAGCCTTGTCTAGCTCAAGTTCACTTTTTGGTTTGATTGAAGCAATGAATTCCCTGGAATTCTTCTTTCCTTACAAACAGACTGTGAGGAGAATCAAATAAAATATTTTCCTCCTATTTTTGTGACAGAATTTGGTGATGAAATATCTTGCTTTTCACTTCATTTATTGGTTTACAGTTTTCCAATAGCAGAAATCAGCATTTTAAAGAGAACAAATGCCATAAAACAAGTTTAAACTACTGAATTTTAAAATGCTCTTCAGCAGAGCAAAAGGTGTAAATGCAGCATGTATAATGTCATTTGAGGTTAATGACAAAATAAATTGTTTCCCCATTTTTGGAGAAASCTTTTGTGAAGAGATGCATTGCCATAAGTTTGAAATCCATGCTCTGTGACAGCTGCTGACTAGTAATGAGATCTAATGAGCTGTTTCTTTACTAGAAAAAATAACATATGAAACAACAACCTCTTTGCAAATTGTAAGAGCATGGGAGCAGAGACGACTTCTCTATCCTGAGCTGATAAGCGCCTGCTGATATCAATAGCATTTCAATTCAAAAGCAAACCTCCACTGCTCAATTCAAATGTGAAAACGGAATGTGAGATTCGTGTTTGCATAGACAATCAAGATTTGCATCTATTTCCTTGTGGTTTTTGTGATAGAGTAATGCTTTTGTCATTTTAAAACTAGTAATATCTAAGCAAATGTAATGCCCTAGGAAACACACACGAGATTATGTTAATCTAAACTAAATCTATAGATTTAAAAATATTGTAAATATTTCTATATTCTGAAAGAGATTATATATATGTATTAACATGAACAAGGATTTCATATGCAAAGACAAATGTGCCTACTCAAATCTGGCTCTGAGGTTGTCTATCAGTTCCAATACTATTTGAGAAGGCAATGCTGTCAGAAGCTAAGGACAAAGGACCAGAGAGTAATCTTACTGACTTCAGTGTTAATGAAGAGTTACTCCATACTGATTCAGTGGGTTAATGTTCGTCCAAAAGATATCAAAACCAGAAAGCCTTAACTTTTCTTTTCCCAGCCTGCTTCTTTTTTGTACTAAAACATACTTTACTTTTTATAGTGCTTTTCCAATTCTTAATTGCAAGTGAACAGATTTTCTGATATTTAACCCTTCATTCAACAAAGTGTATTACATAAATCTGTATGTTTATACATATATATGTTGCATATTTTCTTGTAAATTTTCTGTTGTTGGATCTGATAATGAACATGCCTTATGCTAGAGCTACAAGGGCTTGGAAAATTATTCCACTGCCATAAATAACTTAGTTTTCAAAACACGTAGTGCATTGTTTACCTACATTTCAGTCTCTCTGATGTATTGAGTAAATACGTATCCTGGAAAAAAAATGTGTATTATGTAAAGCAGCTGGCAAACAGGAGGAGTTCCAAATCAAATATTTCGATTTACTATTTATGGGGTTTTTTTTTAAATCTCTCTGTATATACAAATACATATATATATATATATATAAAAAAATGTATTTTTAACAAGTAGGTAGGAATGCATCCATTACAATTGATATTTATTCACATAACAAGTATAGATACTGTCAACTATATTAGTCATGTTAGAAGAAATCTGTATTAGAAGGGCTAAAGGTATGCATATTTATATTTGCCTTACTACTTTCAATCACTGGTAAAATATAGTTATACGTATATCATGGTAGGTATAAGAAATTTAATGGATACAGGATTTTATTGAACTGATGTTTTGAAGATACAGTGGCAAGGAGCTTTCCCCACTAGGTTATATGGTCTTTGATTAATATCCAGTAAACCTATTGGTGATAAATGAACCAAAGAAGGGAGTTCCATCAGTGAAACAGAAACATATAGAGAACTATGAGAAGATTAATCAAACATTTTGTACAGAGGAAACAGAATGTAAAGTGCATTTCCCAGTGAACACAAAAGAAAACAAAATGTAATGAAAACCAAACGTAACGTTCTGTGCTACCAGAGAAAACTCTGAAGATACCCTAACACAGACTGGCCTTTAATCTGCATTGCTTCATTCCTGTATAGTTAGTTTCACCGATTCAAACCAGTTATGAAAAGCTGCAGTTTTCATTTCAAGGCATATTTATATCTACCCACGTTTCACATGAATGAGTTGTTATGTAAAAAATAGAGGAGGAAATCACCAGCACCTACCTAAGGTCACAATTTTTATTAAGCACCAATCCTGTCTCTTACATCTAGAAGACATGATTATAAAACACTGTCCTCTGTGGATGTTCCCAAAGCACGGCTCTAGATCATATAACAAGTCTTATCCAAATTTTCCATACCTGTACCTAGAGACTATTTCCTCTAGTATTCACTATTTCCTTTACCTATGCACATCTAGCTGAGTGAAAGCAATGATTTGTGTCCCTGTGGTCTATTGACAGCTTTTAATACACCAAGAGAAGAGTCAAGTTAACTGGCTGAACAGCTGTCTGTTCTTTTTAAACTAGGCAATAAAATAAGGAGATGTTATCACAAAACTAAAAGACTCCTGTAAGTGCTTTAGTTAATTCTATTTTTTAATCAGATCCCTGTTTCATTCCATGTAACAGGAGCAAAGTTACTTTTTTAACTCACCATCATTTGCTCCTTCACATGACTCACCATCAAGAACACTGTGCGGTGAAACGAGCAGAAGAAAAATTCAGGCATGGAAACAAGAGTTACATTATTTTAAAAAGACACAGTAGTTACTGCCATAGTTGTTTGAGACATGTCCAACCTCATAATGTTTTAGGTTTGACTATCTTCAGTTCATGCTTTTCCATTTTTAGGAAAAAAAGGCTCAGGCCTGCCAGTAGATAATTTTTACTGTTAACTAACAAAAATCTGATAAAACACCAGGTAGATTTTGTTTTTCAGTGTATTGCTACCAAAAAAACCCCAAAACAGCTATTCAACAGTTATTCAATTAATATGGATAAATAAAAAAAAAAAAACCAACAAAAAAACCCCCCAAAAAACCCAAAAACAAACTTAAGAGAAAATATATAAAAATGTGGTTAGTTATACAGATATTAGATAGCATAAGTTACCTAGTATATAATAGGTCATTGTTATGATCTTACTGACACTGCCAAGTGATGAACAAGTCACTTCTGCCACCTCTCACGATCGGTTTACTGTGGCCAGTGAGCAGCTCTGTACACCCACACACAGATGAATTTAGCCGTTCTCTCTGAACTCAGAAGTGCTACAGGCAAGAAGAGGTTTTTCTTCTTTCTTCATGGCACCAGTCATTGAGTTTGGCTACTCTCCGACCTGATTGAAGGACTGGAAACCTGCATCTTTGCACTAGAGAATCCAGGCACTGGAAGGTTATTTACTTCTAATGCATATTTAAATGTATATATATTTGCTTAAAGGTTGAGGCCAGGTGTTCAGTCCCATTTTTTCATGCATGTCATCTTTTGCCTGTATGTCAGAGTCAGTGATCATTTGTTGATTAAAGCAAATGTAGTGGGATTTGGCTGTTGCATATGAAAAATGAATTTAGAACCTTCGATCACTCCTATGCAGAGTAGCGATACCACAGACATTTTCAAGATTTTAGAGGAAGGTCCCATTATGTATGTAGCTGTCATACATACACATAACATGACTGAAATAATTCAGCAAACATCTTAAAAGTGTAGTGAGTGGATCATATTAGTAGCATTAAGAACAGCTCCTTAGCTGATTTAAATTGACTTCAGTGACCTCCGTGCTGTCACGTGGATCTATATCATATGAGGAATGGCCTGTAACAGAAGAAATATAAGAAAAGCAATGGCAGCAGGGGCCTAATGAAAATAGGGGACACTGTAAATGCCAAAAGATCCATCTAGAGAGCAGAGAGTGAGGGCTGAGGAGGTCTGACAACTTAAGAAATACTGAATTTTATAAAACAAATAAATCATAAAATTACTTAAGATGTAAAATTTATTTTTATTTTAAGATGGTTACCAATTGCCTCTTTGCAACTTTCTTTCCCTATATCACTTCTGAGTGAACAACTCCCCTGCCTCAATGAAGATAGATTTCTATTATTTAGCATGGAACATCTAGTCTGCTATGGAGTCATATAAAATATATCTTTGTTAGTACCTGTCTTCTGGTAGGGTTTTAACATGAATGTTATCTAATTCCTTGTGTCATTTCCTCCTGTGGTTAAGTGAACAAATGCCTTATGTACTGATTGAGAGTAATAGGGAAACTCTTCTTGGCACACAAACTCCATAGGTCAGGAGTGAACTCCCAGTTCAAAAAAATAAGGTAAACTCTTTCAAATTCTTTATTTATGTGTTTTAAATTTAATACAGAGAATGCATTCCATCCCTGCTCTTCCACATGTCACTTTTTCATCATATAATCATGTTTGCTTATATTAATTGAGGACAGAAACTACAATTAACTAGACCTTTTATAAGCATTTAGAAAACATGTTCTCTGCAACACACAGTCTAAAGATAAACACTTTATGGAAACACTATGGGGAAAGGGAAACAAGGATAGGCCTCTATATGGAAGGAAACTCAAAGCACTGAGTTTCTAAGCAACGTAGCCTACTCTAACAGACTTTAAAAAGTTTCTACTCCCTGTCAAATTGAAACAGAGACTTTCAATTCTAATACAGGTGAAAAAAAGAATAATTTTATTGACAAAGCACTTGAATGGGAATGGGGAACCTGGTAGATGAGGAAAGAAGAAATGAGGCCCTTCTGCAATGATGAGACAGTTAGATTTTAGAAAAAGGAAAAAGGTCTATATGTAGCTGCATACTTTTTCAGTAAGAGTTTCACACATTATATTGAATAAAAGTAGAAAGGAAAAATGCTCAAGAAAGGTATAAGGAAAAGAACTTAATCACAAAGGGAAAAGCAAAACATGAACTACCCCACACACCCAAAATTTCTATTTTAATTCCAAAAACATATATTAAAAAAAATTGTAAATCTAGTACAAACCTTTTGGTGTTTTAAATCAGTTTGTTAAGTTTCTAATGGTACAGTATGTTTGAAGAGTAACGTAATAAAGATATTAGTGCATGGTGAGGCCAGGCTTTTAATAGCATGCAAGACTGAACAAAATTTGAAACACAAAAGAAGGAATATGGAGGTAAATGGAAAATGTCATGCAATTTCACATGATACTATCAAAGGTAAATTGTAGCAAACTAGATGATATCTTTTCCAGTAAGTAATTCTTTTAGTCAAGGAAAATACAGATCTAATCTATACACACTGCAAGGAAAAGAAAAAAAANTTCCAGTAAGTAATTCTTTTAGTCAAGGAAAATAAAAAAAAAAAAAAAAAAAAAAACAAAAAAAAGAAAAAGAAAAAAAAAAAAAAAAAAAAAAAAAAAGAGAGAAAAAAAAAAGTGGTTCCACCTGGAAACTTTTAGTTTAGCTGGAGAAAATGGACATTATTTCCAGTATTGTAAGGGGTAAGGAACTACTAAAGAAAAAAGAGATTGTGCTGAAAGTCAAACTATGAGGCTGAAAGGAGGCTATTCTTAGAGTGTCTCATGTACTGGTCTTAAAAAACCTCTAACAACTTCTGAATTATCAGCTCTGCTACAGAAAATAAGATGGTGATAATAACAGCTAGTGATGCACAGAGTTGGGAGACTTCTTCAGGAAAATTAGGACATCATGACAGACATTCAGAAATAGGATGAGCAGGACTAATATAAATTTCTGCAATAAGATGGGAATTTATAAAACCTGTATGCACTCCCCTGTCATGAATTGTCTATAAGCTCAAAGCAATATGGCTATAATGACTATAAGAGATATATCCAACAGAGAAAGGGAAACATTAATGTCATTATATAAAGCGTTGTGAGACTTCATCTGAAAAATGTGTGCAATGTTTAGCCAAAAAATGAAAGGCTGAGGGAGGGTACAAATAAGCTTTTTAAAAGTACATATGTGACATAAACAAGGACAAAATTGTGTTTCAGCTATTAGATGATGTTGGCAGGAAAATAAATGGGAAAAAACCTTCTATTAAAATATTAAGAACATTTCTTTGAGTATTCAAGAGTTTTCTTTTATTGCTATGTTCATAAATCCCTAYTGTATCACTTTTCTGCTGCCCATCTGAGTACCCTAACCACTAAAATACAGAATACAGATCTCTTACACTCAAGTAAAATGAGTGCAATTATTTAAATAATGTGGAATTTATTGTGTAAGAATCTATGAAAAAAACCTATTATTTTCACAGTCAAGCAATCTGCTAGCAAGCCTAAAGCTTAAATTCAAGCCTAGTGTCTGCCTGTACTGTGATCGAAGGTGTCCCATATTTTAGGTGATAGCTGTTTTGGAGCCTGTCTAGCTTGCTGTACTTCATTCAAACTAAAAATCTGAGCTAAGAGACCTTTTGTAGGTCAGAACTGTCTGTGCCCACAAAAAAAGGTATTTTCAATGAGTCAAAAGTTCTAGACCAAAGCCATCAAAGTTTCAGTCTTTAAAAGAGCATTTAAAATGCATTTGACAGAGTAGACCAAGGGCTTTCAACAGGAATACAAAGGGATATGGTTGCAGAGTATTTCATTATTTGGGAAGGACTAGCTTTGGAAGGCAATAAATTTCTCTGAATGTGGACTCTGAACAGCTGCAGAACTGAGGAATGACAGTTTTTATTTTATATTTGTATTGTCCTTATCACCACAGGGTTGTTGTCATAGGATGCTATCCTACAAATGATTAAGAAATAAATAAATGTCAGCAGTGTCATCTTTCTTGTGATCCTAAATTCAGTACAAAAATGAGATTGTGCACTTGTGTCTTAAGAATCACTGCAATTTCCTTTATATGCTGTGAGATATTCACTATGATATTTGTGGTGTCCAGTGTAAGACCTTCCTTCTACTTAGTATCAGTAATGGTTTGGAAATGGAACAATTACTAAAATACTGAGGGTGGCATGCAGCACACAGCACAACAACGATGGCAAAGGTGAAGCTGTAATCTGCACCCTACTGATGAGGTCGGGCTATCATCTTCTCTAGAGCATATAAAAAATTAAGATGCTTCTCAGTCAGTCATATTTTTTTACCCTGTGCTAGGCCACCTGGCCGCCTTTATGTGCTCTCTTCCCACCTACCCACACCTTTAACACATACTTGTAGATTAGGGAATCTATCCCTAAGACTGACAAATCACCTCACCTATCTCAGAAAGGGGTGCTTAGCCACCTGATAGAGCCTGACTTCATTAAGGAAGGACCCTAGGTGGAATAGCTTAGACTAGCCATGTAATTTTTTAAGTCATTAAAATTAGGTAAATTTTTTTTTTTAGTGTCCTGATTATTTTTGAAGTTCCTGAAGCAATGGAGTCCCGTTCCTAGATATGACTTGCAAGTACTCCTAGAATATAAATAATAATAGTAGGAAAAAAGCACTGTAAAAATACTAAATAGCCACAAAATACCTAGGCCTTCACTTGGTCTTCTCCCACATTATTACAGTAGTATTTATTGCAATTTCTATTTTTCAGCATAAATAGCAAATTATTAGCCATTAGTCAAAGGTACAACTTCTTATGCCTTAAGTTATATATGTCCCTCCTTACTTTGCCAGACTCAGATATAAATCTGAAAAGGCTATTTTCCTAATTGCCAGATGAACTTGATTATTTGCAATGCCTATTCAGTATTGGGAGTTTTAATCTACTAGGTGGTAGAAACATGGGTTTTGCTATAAAGGACCCAGCTGTACTGTGAGCTTGAAGTGTATTATATACATCTCTGAATGAGTGCTCTCTAGAACAGGTGCATATGTTATTTCTCTTTATCCCTCTTAACTTAGTTACCAGTCATAAGCACCTGTCTTTTCCAAACATGGACTTTTAGCATTTAATACACCTTTAGATATACCTAGGTCATATAAGCAGTAAGACAAATAATGGTAGGGGCCAAAAGATGGCCTCTCCAAAATAAAGATTTAGAGCCTTGTGTTTTCTTTGTACTCCCATATTTCAGTAATAAGATCTTCACCCTTGGAATCACCCTCRGAATTTTTTCTTTTTCTTTTTTTTTTTGTTAAGAGATAGGAATGATGATCCCTTCAACTTCATTCAATCTAGCTATGAAATTATTTCATTACTAGGAATATTGCTTTAGGTCATTCTTATTTCAGTGTATGCTTTTTGCTAAATGGTATGACTGCAATAAAATTTAAGCATATTATCTGAATATAATTTCATTCCTCTCTTCATAAAAAGAAGACCTAACCAAGCTGGATTTGTTTCAAGAGAGTTATATATTGGCTTAAGCCTGGCTTGGAAGGTTTTAAAGATAGGAATTAACTTTTATTCTTAAAACAATTTATGTGAGAATTTGTGATACATCATACCACTGAGATAAAAAATTCATTAATTTGTTTCATTTTCAAGAAACTGAAGTCAAAACAAAGAAATGTGAATATCATGTATATCATATGATGATAATTTATGGTCAGAAATAAAGACAGCTTGATTACTTCTACTTGGTTTTGATATCTCATAATTCCATTTTTTTCTTTTTTTTCATTCTCCAAATTTCTATTCAGTGTTAATAATTAATAAAAATATTCAAATGCATGTAGGCTAGGAACTGATTGCCTGTAGGACACTATTAGAAAAACATCCACTTAAACATTTAGTTAGCCAGCATCTAATCAAAGTAATGTGTCATGTTTTATTTTGTTTTCCTTTTGCTTTTTTGCTTTGTTTTTTATTCTCTTTTCCTAAACATAACCAGAAGCCTTCTGAATTCAAAGTATACTGGAAAATTATTATTATTAGCAGCCACAGTTGAAATTAAAAATAAATAAAAAAAGCTAGCTTATACAATCTGTTTTCTATAACCCCATGCTGATTGGCATTAAAAGAGAATTAAAGAGGGCTAATACAATCAGTCAAGTCCTACATTATCACTTTCATATTTTTTGTGTAGTATATATATTTCAAGCCTATAATATGTGGTCATTCTGTTTACAGATTTTAAAATATTGCTAAAACACTAGCTTTCTTCCAGTTCTCTGGAACTTCTCCCATGTTCAGGACTTACTGAAAATCAATATTATTGGCCCATAAAAGCCCTTGCTCAGCTCTTCTAATAGTTTTAGATTCAAGTTATTAATTCTGCTTCTTTGAAATACCTAACTTTATAAGCTGCTATTAAACATTTTCCTGAGTTATTGTTGGAATGGAAAATATTTCATGTATTATTATACTAAAAGACTGAAAAGAAATATTTATTAAAAAGTTCTTTTTGCATTATTGTTGAAAAGCCTGACATTTCCACTTCAGAAGAAATATTAT
The DNA here is from genome assembly GCA_035582835.1 of Phoebastria nigripes. Classification (NCBI taxonomy): domain Eukaryota; kingdom Metazoa; phylum Chordata; class Aves; order Procellariiformes; family Diomedeidae; genus Phoebastria; species Phoebastria nigripes. The sequence continues at coordinate 5,161 of JAYKAV010000399.1, read as the reverse complement.
AGAATTCAACTTTTTTCCTGGTATATTTATACTTACATTTCCTCTAATTCAAAGCACCCCGGGTTCTGCCTTTTTTTCTTTGGTGTCTCTCAACAGTCTTCTACAAGCTTTAGGTGTTACATTACTTATGACTTTACCTCCTTTTTCCATTTGTTTCTTAATTAGAATGCTCCTTATTTATATTCTTTAGCTGATTTCACTGCCTTAGCTGTGCTGGTTTCAGAGTTTGGGTTTTTTTCCTGCTATAGTTTTAAATTTTGTCTTTCTCACTTTCTTACCTTCCATTTTCACTTGTACTCTTCTTTTTCCATTGATCCTGCAAGCAAACATTTTCTTTCTTCCCAAACTGTGCTGCCAGTAAATTGCAGGGAAAAAAGCAACCTTGAGGCAATAAAAAACAAGCACCTTTTCCTTGCCAAAGAGTAATTTGGTGTTACCAATAGTGCAAAATTCCTGAGAATAGGAAGACTATTAGATGTCTGGAGCAGTTAAAGAAACTTCACCCCCTTTAATTTTTAATCCTGTGCCGTAGGCATATTTGCTATAATGAACTTTCTCTGCCAGGGCAGTTAACTAAAAATTCCCAGTAAATTTTACTATAATGGAACATCTTTTGAAAGCCAGAGGAGATAGGTAAAAATCATTATCTAAAGCTGTGTCCTACAGAAAGCTGTTGTCTCATTATCTCCTTTTTCTTTACTTTGGACCTGACGATGTATCTATCATTCATGGCGGTGAGAATTTACAGTCTGTAGTTTCCTGGGAACCCACAGTGTTGCTATTAATCTTTTCCTGGTGTGGTACGCAGCTCCTTCCTTCGGCGAGTTCTCTGTATCACTTTTTTACATGACGGGCTACACTGTACATCGCTGCTCTGTACCTGTAAAACACAGCCCAAGGGAGGTGCCATGCTCCACAGTAGGGCAGGAGGGCTCTGGAGATCTCCTTCTCCTGAAGGGACGTGTGACTGGGCAGGAAAATGGAGAATTGGAGCTTACTGCCTACTAATTCCAAGGCTGAAAAGAATGAAACCTATGCAAGCTCTAAACAAGAAACATAGCATAAAAGATAGTTAAATGATAGTTATAGATAAATGTCATATCCTTATCTTGCAGTCGGATTTCTCTTTACTTCTTGGTAATAAAAAGAAGTGTTTCTGGCTATATCACAAGGTCCAAATTTTAAAGGATATAAAAGTTTTAAGCAGCAGAATTCTACTTAATTCAATTTAACCTGTATTGATTTATATTTATTAAGGATCTGGCCCACTATATAATTAAATGCAAAAACTTATAGAACACAGATAGAGGAGGAAAATATGCCTAAAGGAATTTTTTTTTTCTCTATTTTTTTCCTCTATAGCTGAAACAATGTAACAGCTGTACTTTGAATAAATGTCATGAATCCAGATTACTGTGAAGAAAAATAAAAGCCTATTAGCACATATATCTCTTTGCTCTCTTTTTATGTGCATTCCAGATATGGCAGAAATGTTTTTGTCCAAAATCCTGCCAGCTGGGGGGGATAATGGTGCTGCAGAAAGCCAACATACATCCACTGCTGGCTCTTCTGTGGTTTGTAACAACTCAGCGACAACATCAGGGTTGATCTATAAAAAGATCAACAAAAGTAAAAAGATAGTTAGCCAGTGGTGGGTCTCAACGAACCATTGTATCCTTCATTCTCTTCCTTCCAAGGTCTTTTAAAACAAAATTCAATGTACTATGTGAATGAAAGATATTAGTACTCGATCTTGAATACATGACTTCTAACTTTCCAGAAGAGTCTCAGCGTAGTTCTGTATTCCACTTATTTTTTTGCTGCTGAGAATTATGAGCAACACGGAAAGTAAATAAGTCTTAAGGGAAACCTAAACCAAAATGAATGATTGATACCTGGTTTTGCTTTTGTCAAACAGGAGCCTACCACTGCCACTTTTACTCATATCAGTGGAACTGGTGGATCTGCTCATGGAACAAGGTCATATTTAATGCACATCAGGCAGGAAGACTCAAGCCTTTTCAAAGGCTGGGACTGTGTGGAATTAAATCTTCCATCTGACAGGTGTAATCTATATTTTAAGTATTTTTTAATGTTGTGTGTGTACAGTATACATACAGCTTATTTAATGTAGGATGAAATTGATCCCAAGGTATAGAATCTATTCTTTTAGTTTCGATTACATTCCTTTTTTTCCCATTTCTTAATATCAGTCAGATTTTGCCTGTCATATTCTTTCAAAGCACTTACTTGTGCGTTGCCACACTTACCACAGCTGTCCCCTGTGTGTATCAAATGCAATGTGCTACTGCCCGCATTGTCTGTATCTCCAGATAAAATCTCATGCTGCTGCTGCCATGCAGCCTGTCACCTGTGCTTAAGTACTTCCCTATCATGGTGCTCACCTCTGACTGCATCTTGGCAGCTGCCAAATCAGTCCTACAGGAACTATGTCAAGAACTGTAATACTGAGCAAAATTTGTAAGGCATACCAAGGACAGAAAAAAGAAAAAAAAAGTTGTTTGTTTGCTTTTTCAGGGAAAAAAGAAGAATAAACAAGGTATGTATGAGATCCACTGTTAACCTGACACCAAAAAAATTGCCTTTAAGCATGCTGCAGCTAAAGGCCCATATCAAATAAAGGAGGCACCTGAAGAAATACTGAACAGGAATTTATGAGCACAAATCCAAATTTCTACCCTTGCTTAAGTCATGCATTACTTTTAGCCTAGATTCTTCAAGCTTTACCTTTATCAGGTCAGGCCTGGCTCGTCACGTGAAAGAAACAGGACATGAACTAGTAACCTAGTGGTTAGGAATATTATTCCTGGGGAAAAAAAAAGTTCCGGTTTCTTTCCCTTTAACATGATAATGTTTTATTTTGTTTTGTTCTGATCATGTCTTAATAGATAATTAATTATATTAATTATTTTAATAATTATAATTAATAATTAATAAATCCTCTAAAAACTGCAAAAAAGAAAAAAAGGAAACTTTCAAAAAACTCAAACTTTCGCCCCTTGGAAATTCTGGATTGGAGTTTTCTGGCTTAAGCTCATGCTGTTCTAAACCTAATGCAAACATGTTCGAGTTAAACACCTGCTGAGCTTACTGGACCTTGAATTTCATATAGAAAATATTGAAAGAGGTGCATTTTACCTTACTTAGGCACTTTACCAATACTTAAATTTAAGTTTCTAGTTCATCAGTTCTCATGTTAAGTGATATATATATTACACATGCTGTGAGGTAGGTGACTTTAAAGGGTTTTATAGCAGTATCCAGTTCTCTTATATTACACATCTAACTAACRAGTTTAAGGTGAGATTCATCAGATTAAATGTTGATGCCCATAGTGTTTACATCTGAGTTTATCACCCTGGATTGCCTTTATCAGTGAAGAGATACTGACTATTTCAGTCTGTAATTAGTCTGGCCTGGTTTAGATATCTTCCTTAAGATGCTATAAATTGTTTCCATTTCTTTACAACTGCTTTTATGTGAGTAGAGGCAGAGTCTCAGTGGTGAAGTGCCCTAGGTGACTGTATCCTCCATCCTTCCCTCATTTTCATCTAAAAGTTAAGCCTGCAGAAAAGAGATTAAGCAACTTAATTGGGCAGAGGTGATCTCTCCCTTGARGCTCTCAAAGGGTCTGACTTCCTTCCACATAGTGAAGGTCCCCACTTAATTTAGGAACAAGAATTACAAAGTTTAGGTGCAAGGGAGATGTCTTGGATAAGTAAACTGACAAATTCCACTTGTTCCTGTCTGCACAGAGGCCAAAAGCAACAGCTGACTGAAATATGAGCCCACAGGGCTTTCAAATGTGCCTTTGTCCCTGCCCAGCCAGACCTGCAATACAGTATTGTCATGACCTGACTGCAAAACAAACAGGCAAAACCAACTTCAGATGGATTTGTATTGTGTTAGGTTTTGTGATTAAAGGCTCATCTCCACACATATAAAGAAGTCCAGAGGCAAACAGCAGGCAGGGGAACCCCAAAAACCCATGCAGAGGAATTAGTCCCCCAACTCGGCCCCTCCCAGGGCATCCCAGGAGAGTGTCAGCTCCATGGGCCATGAGTGAGACCCATCACCATCAGTCAGGGGGAGAGGGTCTCCAGGCCACTTTACAGGCTGAGAGTGGATACTGCCTATAGAGGTAGGGGGCTCAATGTGGGATGCAGGGAGGAGCATTTTGGGATTGTACAAGGCTTATTATCAGGTGGTTAGAGGAAGAACCAAAGGCAGGGAAAAGGAGGGATCTGGGTGGTTTGGGGAGGAACAGAAATGGGAAAATAGAAGGATAAAGAGATAAAAGGGGCCAGATGCCTATCATCAGGCTGCTGGTGAATACATTTGTCTGGCCATGCCCTATGCCTGATCACCTCAGTCTGTCCTGTATTCTCATTAAACTCTGACTATTTTTCTGAGTAAGGGGCTTTCTTTTCAGCGTGCACATGTGTACATGGAGGCTTGAGTGCCAGCAGCCAGAATTGGAGACTACAGATCATAGGGACTATGTACCTTGGGTGCCAGCAAGCTGAGAGACTGGGGTGGTGCACATTGGCATGCAATCACTAGCTAATATCGAGCTGGACTAGCTGGTGAGTATGACAGAGGCTTGGGAGCCAATTATTGGAGCAGCTGTAGAGACCAGAGTGGTCTGAGAGTTGGCTACTGGAGGACCCAGGAGATCCAAGCCAGCGACTGGGGAGACTGTGAGGTCTGGGGGTCAGCTGTGAGACTCATTTGCATGTGTATGTCTTTGTGCATGAGGCAACTGCAAAACCAGAGGATCCAGGGTACTGGGTAGATTGGGTGTCTAAAGCCGGCTACTGCAGGGATCCATACTGTATGTATAAATTGCCCACTAACAGACCTTCATCCTGAGCTGCCAGAGACAGAGACAGGATGTTGTGGTTTAACCTGGCCAGCAGCCAAACACCACACAGCCGCTCGCTCACTCCCCCCTCCCCTCAGTGGGATGGGGGAGAGAATCGAAAAAAAAAAAAAAGTAAAATTTGTGGATTGAGATAAAGACAGTTTAATAAAACGGAAAAGGAAGGGAAAATAATGATGATAATAATAATAATGATAGAATATACAAAATGAGTGATGCACAATGCAATTGCTCACCACCTGCTGAGCGATACCCAAG